>CM044013.1:682500-1006142 GCA_024085815.1 Flaveria linearis
CTCTCCAGTGCGCCAGTCATAATACCACCATTTGAAATGGGGTGCAAACTCTTGTGGCATCTCCCTCAATGGAATACATGACATTGTATACGGAGGGTGCCATTTCAAGACAATCTTTGGTCTTCCGGTAATGGGGTTTACCACAGATCTTCTGATATACCTCGTAGCCTATTGAGGTTTGAAGTTCACCCATCTGGTAAGAACTCTTGTTTCAACGCAGCCTCAAACCAGCCTGACATTTTCTGCGTGTCAGCATACAACATCTTCAGTCATGCCAGCCGGTTGAGCTCAAAACCAGGGAGAGTCTTTAGATCGTATGGGAATCTAAAGTACTCGATTCCCCTCTCCCTCTTTACTGCGTAAACGTTAAGATCCTCAAAATAAGCCCATGATATAATCTTCCCTGACAACTTCAGATGCTTCTTCACTTTGTAGATCTTGGTGTAGGTACTTTGCTTAGCTGCAGCGTGCTGGGCTCAGATCTCTGAGAAACAAGCCGCCCATTCAGCCTTTTTTATATCTACATCGGCGTTCGAGGCTGGGGCTTGGCTTGTAGATGCTTCTGCTTCCTTTTCCTTCTGACTCAGCTTCTCCAAAGTATCGTCGTCGAGAGTACTACCCAGATCGGGAAACACATTTCCCTCTCGGTCAGTATACTCTAGATAATGCTGAGCAGTGACGTCCTCTATCTCTATCTCATCTATATCGTTCAGCTCCTCGTCACTATCCACATCAAAGGTAGGAGCATCCTTCACTCTCTCATCTGGATTCAGCTGGAACATTTCAACAAGTTGCTCATCAGTGAGGTCGTAAATTATTTCTCCTTCTTCAGGAGTATAACTCACTGACCTCCTGACGATCCCTTGCAGATCAAGTATCATAGTCAGTTGAGACTTGATCTGCTGTAAGGGAGCAACATCGTACTCATCTTGCTGAAATGCTGGATCTGCTTGATTTAAACGTGTAACACAACAATAGTTAGTATATAATCAAGATAATCAAACACTGAATAATAAATATATACATTAATTTCATAACATCAAATGATGATTTCAAGTACAAAAGTTGAACAAAGTAAAACATCTAATCTTTACTTTTGTCTTGAATCCTCTCTGTGTCTTCAGTTGATGGTGAGGTAGGCGGCGCAGACGATGATGCTCCTTGGTCTTGTTTCTTCTTTGTCCTTTGTTCTTGACCAGGAGCAGAGGCAGATGCAGTTGCATCTCCTTCATCGTCATCATCGTCATCCTGCCTACCTCTTGCTTCACCATTACCCTCATCCTCACCATCACTATCATCCTCTTCATCATCATCCTCATCATCATCACTATCATCATCACTATCATCATCTCCTTCCCTGATCTTTAGAGGCTCATCTTGTGATCCTTTAAGCTTGAGCATGATCTTCTTGTTAGCAGCTTCCAACTCCTCCAATCTCTTAACTGATTCCTCTTTGTGCTCTTGGAGTTGGGGCAATCTGCTCAGCCTGCTGAGAAATCTGCTGAGCTTGAGAAGCATTGAGCTCCTCCTGCTGACGTAACTTAGCAGACTTCTCCTCATCCACTGCTAACAGCTTCAGCACCATCCTGTTAAGTGCTGCCAGCTGTTCCTCCACTCCAATAGGAGGGAGGGATGATCCGGTAGGGAATGTGGACGGGCTAGCTTGGTGGCTGGCGGTGGTAACAGTGGCTGAGGTGAATATAGGTGGTGGAGTATGAATGGGTGGAGTGGTATGAGGGGTGGCTGTGGTAGGTGGTGTAGTGGTGGTAGGTGGTGTAGTGGTGGAAGTGGTGGCTGTAGTGGTAGAGGTGGTGGTGGAGGTAGTAATCAGTGTGATCCTCCGTCTCTTTGGCTTCAGCCCATGTGGCTGAGCCATCCTCTTCCTTCGAGTCCCCCTGGACCCGGAGGCTTCCCCTTGGCTACTGGGCTGGTCTGGGGTGTATGATGGATCTGAAGTAGTCTCCCCAGACCCGCCCGAACGTCCACCAACCGTCCTAATCCTCTTTTCGGTGGCAACCACCCAGCTTCCTACCGTCCGGGTCAGTGGCTCCTCATCAGACTCCTCCTCTTTATCAGGCTGGAAGTCCTGATAGAACCCAGCTGTCTCTAGATCGTCGTGTGGAGATGGTGGAGATGTAACATCAGCAGTAGTGGTCTGAGTGTGAGACGGACCTGTATCTCCACCATCACCACTATCATCGTCGTCTGAGTCATCATCAGGAACCTCTATCGACTCTGTATCTAAATCACTCTCATCGTGGTGCCACTTCCTCTTCGTTGGCGCCACATAGTCTTCACGGGCCAGATGCCCAAATAATCTCCTCACCTGGGGCTTCACCTTCTTCCCCCGGTACATCCTCATCCGTCCCAGAGTAGTGTCATCCATGACCTCCAGGACCACGACATCCTCTTTCTCCTTAGGCAGCGAAGGGAGCTTCTGATCTATGATCATCTGTATAAACCGTGGATACATACAGAAACTTTCCTTCCCCTTCGCCTTGATGTTCTCCACCAGATAGGTGAAGATCATCCTAGAGAAGCTGAATGGATGATTCAGCACCAACTCCGCGTACGCTTATGCATCTGGTCGGAGAGCTCATCGAATCCACCCTTCCTGGATGCGATGCATCTCAGTAGTACATGGGGTAAGTATTTGAACTGGGGGCACAAGTTGCTCTTGTTGAGCATACTTGCGTTAATGTCTCAAGAATACTTAGCCCTCATAAAGCAACCTCGTACGGTAAGGGGATGTAATCGGGTGGGGCAGTCAAAATCATCCCCGAACTCCAGCACTGTCCTAATATCCTCCTCTGTAATCTCGATGACCTCCCCGAATATAGAACTCCTGATAGTATGGGGCTCAGAAGACCTGTCAACTACAGCGCTTTCCCAGAAAGCCTGCTGTACTGATCTGTAAGGAGTGCATGGCGCAGAGATCGCTCGGAAAATCATCGAACGTCGTAGGAATGTGATAATGCCAGCAAACTCCGCAGCGTTGCGGGAAGAGAGATCGAGATGAGCACATATGTTGTGCTTAGTGCTCATCGTCCACCAACTAGCCATCCGTGACACAAAGTAAATAAACATTAGTACGTGTCAAAGAATACCAGACTTGTTTCATGAACTTGAAAATTTTGTTCAGTCGTACGACTGAGCAGAGCGACTGAGATCTAATCGTGCGACTGAACTATGCGACTGAGATCTAGTCATGTGATTGAGCTCATACGTACGACTGAGTCATGCGACTGGACTTAGTCATGCGATCTCTCATGCGTTTACCTCAGTCATGCGATTGAGCTCAGACGCATGGTTCAGTCGTGTGATTGAACCATTCATCCATCTCAGTCGTGCGATTGAGCCATTCATCTCGCTCAGTCGTGCGATTGAAGTTCATCAGTGTGTCCAATCGCAAGTCCGACAGTTTGTTCATTCAAATTCAATTTTTGAGCAATACTTGATGTTAAACGTTGTGGATTGACTCATTTGGTTAGCATATGACCGAATAAAACCCTAATAACTTTAATTTGTTCAAAAAGCTTAGTTTTAGTGGTTTATTTGTCATATTTGGTTCGGTTTACATTAGGTCTTTGTTTTGCTCTGTTTGACGTTGTAGTAACTGATTATTCATTCAAATGTTGTCGCGCAGTACCTATAGAATCGAAACAAATGTTAGAGTATGTTAAAAACCGGTCTATGAAGATCAAATCAAATTTTGGCAGTATGGGTGTGTATCGTGCGTCTGAGAGGCGATTTGGTAGAATGAAGAGACTGAGACCGACTCCACCTCTATTTATACTAGGGCAACCTTCAGTCGTGTGGATGAACCTAGTCGTATGATTGATTCGTGCGACTGGGTTTCAGTCGTACGACTCGCCCATTCGGTCATCTCTAATTGTACGATTGAGGTTCATTCGTGCTACTGTCACGGTCAGTCACCTCCAATCGTGCGATTGGGCTCATTCGTATGGTCCATTCATATGACTAGTCCATACTCATGGTTCAATCGTGCAAATGGGTTCATTCGTATGGTCACTCATGGTTCAATCGTGCAAATGGGTTCATTCGTATGGTCCAATCGTGCGACTGGTCCATATTCATGGTCCAATCGTGCGACTGGTCCATATTCATGGTCCAGTCGTGCGAATGGGTCATACTTGTGAAATTTTGCCTTTTAGACCCTTGGACACTTAGCCCCTTATAACAATAGATAAAACATTTTGATCAGTTGATCATCTCAGACATGACCAATTTAAGACTTAAAAGCCTTTTGATCACCTCAGACGTGATCCATTTATCCACCTGATCACCTCAGACGTGATCCATTTATCCAGCTGATCATCTCAGACATCCATTTATCCACCTGATCATCTCAGACATGATCCATTTATCCACCTGATCATCTCAGACATGATCATTTTACGTTTCAGAAACAATTTATTTAAGATTAACGTTAAGTTCATTGTGTGACCTTTTCAAATATGAATAACATAGCACAGTCCGACACTGATACCCTTTATAAATAACTTGAAAAACTAAACTAAGTAATAAAATAAATATGTTTTTTTCATTTTGTTAGGGGAAGGTAGAGTTTCTTATTAACATTAACATCATTTCTAAGAAAGATTCAAATGGAATCAGACAGGCATAAACTCAATTACTTGGAACTATTATATATATATATTGAAATGGAAACTAACATGTTTACATATCACATTTTCTCATTCATCTAAGACTTCTAAGCTCTAACTGGAAATCATGCTTGATCTGATATGTAACACACGTTGATTTTGAACATCAGGCAGTGCAGCCACAACGATTGTCAGTATACTTGTCCACTTAAATCCATACACAGACTTTTGACACATATTGGTGATGTATTAGGTTATATTATTTCAACCAAAATTTGTGGATCCCAAGATTATATGGTAATCAACATTCCTCAGGAGACTTTTGAGCGGTCTATGAGTATTTTGATAAGAAGAGACTATTCATAGAGCTTTCAAAGAGAAGCCAAGCCTCAGGTTAATGCCACCGCACAGTAGAGAGGCGGCAAACAACAATGAATTCTAGAATATCTAGGTTATGCTTATCCTCAAGTCAGTGCCATCGCACAGTAGAGAGGCACACAACCTATCTTCTTATTAGAGCACATTTAAATTTGTCTTTTGCACATAACCCACCAACAACATATGTTATCAGCTTGATTGCGTTTATTTTCATCTTTTATGCTTTGCTCTTTTGTGGTCATCTGCACACTTTTAGTGGCATTAATTTGCTCGTCACCCCTTATTGGAAATAACTGATTGTGTTAACCAGTGATAAGATGGTAACCCACAGTCAGTTGAACAGATTAGTTTAAATTGAGTTCACCAATGATGTCTACTAGTCTATTGTGTTGAATCTACCGACACATCGTATAATGAACTAGCACCACCCTAGATCTATTTTCTCTGTGTAATTACAGTAACAGACTCACGTAATATCATTTTCCAATTTGTTAGACTTAGAATTCTTTGACTAATAATTTTCTATGATTTAATTTAAACTAAATTTGCAAAAATTGAAAATCTTTTTGGTGTTCCAAGTAACTCGACGCCTGTGTACTATCACTTTCCATAGCATTGAATCACATTCTTATCTTTGTTGTTTTTGCCCTTTTAGCTTATCTGCCCCCCCCCTTTTTTTAAGTAAATAAATACTGAAAGTAAACTAATCTCCCCCTAAAATTCTAAAACAAAAAATCTTTTTGTGTTTTTGGATTTATAAGACAAGGAAATTAAAAACAAATAGAAATAAAATAAAAATGAAAAACTAAACAATTGTCAGACTAAGCATCTGTGTCTTCTGAAATGATGTCACTTTTCTTTTTCACGCCATTGACCTCTAACAGATAGAAAAATCTGGGTTTATCAAAAGGTTTGGTGTAGAGGCCGGCCCACTGAAAATCCGTGTTTATCTTAATCACATCAATTAATTGTTTTTCATAGCAATCGCGTATGAAATGATACTTTATGCCGATGTGTTTTGTTTTAGGGTGTTGAACAGGATTTTTAGTTACAGCTATGGCAGCAGAGTTATCAACAAATATAGGGGTGTTAGAAAATTTCAAACTGTAGTCCCGCATTTGCTGTTGGATCCAGATGATCTGAGAGCAGGAACTTGCAGCAACAACGTATTCAACTTCACAGGTTGATAAGGCAACCGAGGTCTGCTTCTTGCATTGCCAGGTGACTAAACGCCTTCCAAAGAACTGACACCCTACTGATGTTGACTTGAAGTTCATCTTGCAGCCGCTGTAGTCTGAATCACTATACGTAGTTAGCTCAAAGTCATCATCATGAGGATACCACAACCCCAGTGTTGGAGTACCCTTCAGATAACGAAAAATCCTTTTCACCCCGATCAAATGATTTACTTTCGGTTTGGCTTGATACCTGGAGCATAAACATGTGGCATACATGATATCTGGACGCGAGGCAGTGAGATACATAAGAGATTCGATCATCCTACGATACATAGTGGCATCCACCTAATCCCCATTCTCATCAGGTGCCACATCATGATTTGTGGCGAGTGGGGTACTGGCAACAGTGATATTTTCCATATCAATTCGACTTAGAATGTCTCCAACATACTTAGTCTGATGCAAAAAAATACCGGTAGGCGTTTGATCCACCTGTAATCCCAGGAAGAACCTCATCTCTCCCATGGCACTCATTTCAAATTCTGCCTTCATCACAGATTCAAATTCTTTACATAGATCTTCGTTTTGTGAACCGAAGACAATGTCATCCACATAAATTTGCACCATCAGTAAATATCCATCTCTCTCTTTGATAAACAACATGCAGTCGATCACAACCCTGCAAAACTTGTGTTTCAGCAGGTGGGTGGAGAGCTTCTCATACCAAGCTTGAGGAGCCTGATGTAGCTCGTACAGAGCCTTGTCCAACTTGTAGACCCTGTCCCGATGATAAGGATCCTCGAATCCTTCGGGTTGACTGATGTAGACTTCTTCACGGATTTCCCCATGAAGGAATGCACTCTTTACATCTAGTTGATAGACTTTGATCTTCATATACGATGCAGACACTTCATTATAGTCAACTCCCTCGACTTGTCTAAAGCCTTGAACAACCAAACGTGCCTTGTTTCTGATTACGACACCTTGGTCATCCTTCTTGCAGCGTAGCACCCATTTAGTGGCAATCACTTTTACTCCTTTGGGCCTGTCAATTAGTGTCCACACTTGAAGTTTCTTGAACTGTAGCAGCTCTTCCTGCATAGCATTGACCCAGGCCTCATCCTTTAGGGCATCGCTTACGTGTTTGGGCTCGACTTGAGAAACAAGACATTTAAAAGCCCCGTCATTCACGTAGCCCTTTTCCATAATTACAGCATAATCAGCAGAATATAACTGATTTCTTGTCTGCACACCGGAGTGAAGATCCCCAATGATAGTCTCCGAAGGATGATTCACAATGATCCTAGTCACAGGTGTCGTAGGAACGACAACTTCAGTATCCAGATTTGTGACGGTAGGTTCAGTATCCGGATTCCCTGATGCATGTTCAGCATCTGTTGAGCTTCCATCTTGATAAACATTATGCTCAGTGCAGGTCTCAACTGCTTCTTCATCGTCTGATGAATCATCACTCTCGTCCTGAGCAGCTGCTGAAGATCCCGAAGCTCCAATAGCCGGTGTCACATTGCTGGTATCCAGATTCGGTGTATTTAGGTCATCGTACATCATCTGAGTAGCAATCTCTTCATCTGAATATATCTGAGAAAGGTTGAATGATTTGAAAAAGCCATCGTAGTCGAAGAATGACGACGGAAATTTTCCTTAAGGGGGGATGGTGTATCGTTGCACATCGACGTTGCACCATACTTCTACCTGACCTGTTGAGTTGTTATAAACTCGTTTGTCTGGTATGCTATATCCAAGAAAGATCCCCTGATCTGCCTTCTCGCTGAACTTGCCCTTCGGAGTTTTCTTCAATAACGTGCATGGAGCTCTGAATGGTTCAAGATACTCCAGGTTTGGTTTGCGCTTCTGAAGCAACTCATAGCAAGTCTTCCCATGCCGCTTAACTACTAACAAACGATTAAGTGTGTAGCATGCATTGGCAACAGCTTCATTCCAGAACTGTACAGGCAGCTTTGAATCAGCCAACATAGTCCTTGCAGTCTTGATCAAGCTTCTATTCTTCCATTCAGCAACTCCATTCATCTGTGGCGTGTATGCAGAGGTGAACTGATGAACAATTCCCTTTTCTTTGCAGAAAGCATCCATCCACTGATTCTTGAACTCAGTTCAATTGTCTGAACGTATCTTCCTTACCTTCTGATTGTAAAGGGACTCCAGTGTTATGACGAGCACCTTGAACGACTCAAAGGTTTCTGACATAGCTTTCAGAAACATCACCCAGGAGAAACGTGAGTAGTCATCCGTGACGACAGAGCAGTACCAGTCTCCAGCGATACTCTTCGTGCTGACAGGACCGAATAGATCCATATGCAGTAGCTCCAGTGGCATTTCGATAGAATTAACATGCTTGGTCTTGTGAGACTTCCTGGTCTGCTTTCCCTTCTTGCACGAGACACAAAAATCTGGAAGTTTGAAGTTCTTTACTGTAACTCCCTCAACTAGGTTGTTATGAATCAGATGATTCATCTTCCTATGATTTATGTATCCCATTCTCCTGTGCCATGAGATGGACTCCTTCTCTGTTGCTTTTGATAAAAAGCACGGAACAGTAGACTCAGTAGTAGACACATTTGACATGTCCAAGACGTATAGGTCGTTGTACCTTGATGCTGACATTAAAACCTGCTCCTCAGGAATCTCCATCTCCTTCTTCAGAATGTAACACTTCCTATTGTTAAATATCACTTTGAAGCCCTTGTCATATATCTGAGAAACTGAAAGCAAATTGTTTTCTAATTGTTAAACATAATTCACTTTATCAAACTTTACTTTTCTATTACCTACTTCTCCTTGTGTGGTAATGTATCCTCCTTTGTTTCCAGCGAAAGAAACGTGCCCCTTTAATTTGTTTGATGTTGAAAAGGAGAGACTGATTTCCCGTCATGTGCCTGGATAATCCGCTATCTACTATCCATGTGTTGGTAGAAGCACTATAGCGGACAACCTGCACATAATAGAAAATAATTAGTTAAGGAGGGGGACCCAAGCCTTCACTGGCTTGGGTTTCCCAGAGGCATCACACATCACAAACTCAACCCACTGACCTTTAGCAGTTGGAGAGACCTCATCCTTCAGCTTATCAACACTATCAGACACATCAGATATTTTAGCTTTCCACAGACCATCCTTGTGTAAGGATTGTTTATGGTAAACCGATGACTGATTTACTATTTGAACTTTAGGTTTATTTTCAAAAACAGGTTTCACCTTAGGCATCACAGACTTGCTAGTGACTTGTCTATGTTGTCTGTGGTGTTGGGGAGGGGTAACAGACCTAGCAGGTGTTTTAGACCTAACAAGAGTTTTAAATCTCTATTTTGAAGAAAACTGTTTAACATCTTGATCTAGTTCAACTTTAATCTTAGGTGTCTGATAGCGAGGACAGTTTGAAGAGATGTGACCTCTTTTTCCACAAGTATAGCATGATCTCCTCTCAACAGGACTAGGAGATCTCTTGTGGGGTGGGGAGTACACTTCAGGTATGGGCTGTTTGGTCGTAACCTTTTGATTTTCACCTTCTTTGACAAATTTTACTTGTTTAACAATATGATTACTTTGTCTTTTAAGATGATTGTGATCTTGCTTAACCGGTTTAGACTGAGTGGTTTTTGAAGTCTTAGGTTGTGTGACAGCAAATTTAGAACCCAACCCAAGAGATGCTTGAATATCCTCTTCCACCCTGTTCTCAATGATGGTTTTATCCTTTGTGCCTGAAGTTGATGTCTTCTAATCAGCAACCGGAGGAGCAGGTTTAACTGCAGTGTCCGGAGCACTAACCAGAGGAGTAGTCACCACATGATCCTTGATGGGATTATTATTAACAGGTCTTTGTTTGGTGTTCAGGAGGATCTCATGTGGTGGAGGCACAACTTTATAACCCAGCCCTTCCCCGTTGTTTCTTTCTTTAACCAAGTTTTTCAAGATGTGAGAGGAACTAGCTAAACTATGTAGTTTTTGCTTTAAGGATTCATTTTCAACTTGTAAAACAGCTCTGTCCTTTTTAGTTTCCTCAATTGTTTTTAAATAATACTTTATGTCATTTTCTTGGTTAAAAGCAACAACTTCGGTCTCTTTTAATTGTTTTCTCAGCAAGTCAATTTTCTCCTTAAAGCTGCTTTCATTTTGCTTTAATACTCTATTAGCCTCTGTGCAAAGTTTTAAGTCATTTACTAAGTTATCATTATGTTCTAATAACCTAGCAAATTTCAGATCAATGCTTTCCCTAAACAATCACATTCAACACATGCATGTTTATCAAAGAGATCATCTTTCGATTCTACGTATGCAGATGTAGAGGTGCCAGCCATGAAAGCAGCCTTGGGTTCCTGGTGTGCTTCAGATTCTGCATTTAGTTCATCCTCCACTAATTGATCAACCGCAGCCATAGTCTCATTCATATCAGCATTATCAGTCTCAACTGAGTTCTCCCCCTCACTCACTGAGTCTTCGTTCAGATCATCAACCGATGCAATGTTAGCTTCACCATCAGATAAGAAATGGAAGGACCAGTCTTGTCCTTCATCACCCTATGCTACCATTGCTTTGGAGTCATGGCTGGTTGACGTTGACTTTGGAGTCTTGTCTTTATCCTGCCTATTAAATGATGAAAACGGGTTGCCATTGCCTGTCTTCTTAGGTTTGACACACTCTCACTTGAAATGGCCTTTTTCACCGCAGTTAAAACAGGTGACTTTTGACTTGTCGAATCCAAACGTTGTATCCTTTGTAGCCACCAGATTCTGTCCCGACTTCTTAACAAACTTCTTTGCTCTACGCACAGCACTAGTGAGAGTCCACATTATATCCATCCTCTCAAGCTCTGTTTCATCAACCTTCTCATAATCTTCGTCAGCCAAGTGGCAGTTACCAATCTTTCCTGCTACTAACCCGTCATAAGAATGTATAATAGCCGCAACTAGATCCATATGCTCCTTAGAAACTTCAATAGTTACGTTGCCCAAATTCTCTATAGTTAACTTTGTCGATTGAATTTTTGGAGCATTGAATTGGACACTTGATGATCCACCTGATTCACAACTTGAGGAAGTACATTTTATCCATTGTGCCTGAAGTTGATGTCTTCTGATCAGCAACCGGAGGAGCAGGTTTAACTGCAGTGTCCGGATCACTAACCAAAGGAGTAGTCACCACATGATCATTGATGGGATTATTATTAACAGGTCTTTGTTTGTTGTTCAGGAGGATCTCATGTGGTGGAGGCATAACTTTATAACCCAGCCCTTCCCCGTTGTTTCTTTCTTTAACCAAGTTTTTCAAGATGTGAGAAGAACTAGCTAAACTATGTAGTTTTTGCTTTAAGGATTCATTTTCAACTTGTAAAACAGCTCTATCCTTTTTAGTTTCCTCAATTGTTTTTAAATAATACTTTATGTCATTTTCTTGGTTAAAAGCAACAGCTTCAGTCTCTTTTAATTGTTTTCTCAGCAAGTCAATTTTCTCCTTAAAACTGCTTTCATTTTGCTTTAATACTCTATTAGCCTCTGTGCAAAGTTTTAAGTCATTTACTAAATTATCATTATGTTCTAATAACCTACCAAATTTCAGATCGATGCTTTCCTTAAAACTTATCACATTCAACAGATGCATGTTTATCAAAGAGATCATCTTTCGATTCTACCTGTGCAGATGTAGAGGTGCCAGCCATGAAAGCAGCCTTGGGTTCCTGGTGTGCTTCAGATTCTGCATTTAGTTCATCCTCCACTAATTGATCAACCACAGCCATAGTCTCATTCATATAAGCAGTATCAATCTCAACTGAGTTCTCCCCCTCACTCACTGAGTCTTCGTTCAGATCATCAACCGATGCAAGGTTAGCTTCACTATCAGATAAGAAATGGCAGGACCAGTCTTTTCCTTCATCATCCTGTGCTACCATTGCTTTGGAGTCATGGCTGGTTGACGTTGACTTTGGAGTCTTGTCTTTATCCTCCTGTTAAATGATGAAAGCGGGTTGCCATTGCCTGTCTTCTTAGGTTTGACACACTCTCGCTTGAAATTGCCTTTTTCACCGCAGTTAAAACATGTGACTTTTGACTTGTCGAATCAAACCGTTGTATCATTTGTAGCCACCAGATTCTGTCCCGTCTTCTTAACAAACTTCTTTGCTCTACGCACAGCACTAGCGAGAGCCCACATTATATCCATCTTCTCAAGCTCTGTTTCATCAACCTGCTCATAATCTTCGTCAGCCAAGTGGCAGTTACCAATCTTTGCTGCTACTAACCAGTCATAAGAATGTACAACAGCCGCAACTAGATCCATATGCTCCTTAGCAACTTCAACAGTTACGTTGCCCAAATTCTCTGTAGTTAACTTCGTTGATTGAATTTTTGGAGCATTGAATTGGACACTTGATGATCCACCTGATTCACAACTTGAGGAAGTACTTAGAATGCTTGCAGATGTGTTAGACACGAAAGCAGTCTGCAAAGGTGCACTAGAAGACGCTGTAGTAGGAGTCACATTGTAGAGCGAAGGATTCTGAGTGTAGTTACCCTTATTAGACTTGTACTTATGTCGAACCTCTTCCTCCCTCAATTTCAGAATAAAATCATTTATGTCCATTGACTCCAGCACATCATTATGTCTCAAAGTGGAAACAAATGAATACCACTTATCAAGTAACCCATCAGCCAAACTTGCCACTTTCTCTTCCATGGACGTTTTAACCACATGAGTGTGCAGTTCACTCATCAAATGATAGAAACGGTCAATCACATCATCCAAACTTTCATTTCCAAAAGATGAGAAGTTATCGAATTCCTTCTTCAAAGCTTTAGCCTTTAGAGACTTAAGTGTAGCATTTCCTTCATAACGTTTCTCAAGAGCCTTCCATAACTTTTTGCACTGCTTGTGTTCTGAGAACTGATGGAAGATGTCTTTTCGAATGGACTGTGTCAACAATGCATAGGCTTTCTTCTCAGCATTGTAGGCAAGTGTTTGTGCATCAGTCAAACCACTTAGAGTCAGTGGAACACCATCAGCTCCAACTGGCATAGTGTAGCCAGTCTCAATAGTGTTCCATAAGTTTGTATCCACTCCATTCAGATAAATCTCAAACCGTTGCTTCCATTGAGGATATTCATCTGGAGACAGAAGCTTTGGTGGTTTGTTATGATTCCCGATCTCATTCTCTAAGAGCAATAGATTCTGGATCCAGGAGTCCTTCCCTGCTGAGAGTGCAAAGTTCTGTGTGTCCATATTGAATTAGTCTTAAAACTTAAAAACCAACTGTGTATACGACAGGGGATGCGAATAGGGTGCGACTGAGACTCAACTGGGTGATTGAGCTTAGTCGTGCGACTGAGCAGACGACTAGGACAGTTGTGCAAATGAACAAACCGACTGGGCCAATCGTGCGATTGAACAAGCGACTGGGCCAATCGTGCGATTGAGCTGAGCGAATGGAGTTCAGTCGTGCGATTGAGTTAATCGTGCGACTGAGACTGCTAACTTTGAAATTTTTCAAACTTTTCACGCAATTCGACATAAAAACACAATTTTGAAAACCCTAGTAGGCTGAAACTCGAAAAAGACTAACTTTTGAACACATGCACTCGTAAAAACTGGATTTTTATGCAGAAAGAACAGATCTTTTGATTAGAAAAGTTGACTTTTGCACAAAAGTGATGGAATCCACGAAGAATCAAGAGCCAAAGCTCTGATACCACTTGTTAGGACGGTGTACGGACGGAGTACTAACTGATTCAACGTGAAACCAAATCAAATAGTGCGGAATCCTATTTGATTGAATCAGGGAGAACGTTAATCCGATCAAAACTAACGATGAGAATACGTTAAGAATTGATTAAAATTGATCAGAAACGTTCTATGAAGTTGGAAGGGACTCTGTGGACGAACAGGAACGGCTAGGGTTAATAATTCTCGAAGTATTACGTTTTTCCACAAATTAAGTGGTATTATAGGTTACAGCTCTCATTCGTGCGACTGAGCCATGCGTATGGCTCGCATGGCTCAGTCGTGCGACTGAGTCATACGATTGATTCATTCGTACGACTGAGTCAGTCTTATGACTCAATCGTGCGATTGACTCAATCACCTAGTTCAATCATGCGACTGGCCCATTCGCATGGTCCAGTCGTGCGACTGAATCATGAGACTTAGTTAAACATATTCCTGAACCTTTAACGATACAAAACTATGTCTAACAACTGTAAACCTATATAACATGTTCATATAAGCATGTAACAATAAATCATATTAATAGATATAACATTCAATAACCAATAGACATTTAAAGAAGAGTTTTTCATCTCATATATCAAACATTACATAAGTGTTACAAAATGAAAGTCAAATACATTTGGAGCTCACTAGAACTAGAATTAGGGACATGTGTACCAACACAATTGAAAACTATTTTTTTGTTAAGAACCAAAAGAACCAATTTAAGCCATAGATTAACAAGATCTAGGGGTGAAATTAAAAGTGGCAAAGTTGTAATTTTATTTATTTTGAATACTAATTGCAATCCATGAAAAGGGTAAGATTGGTATTATAAAATACATTTAAAATTATATTTACGTCGCGGGGTAATTCTTGATATTAACCTCCTATTTTGTCTTTTAGTGAAACATAATTTATTTTTCTACTTGTTTAAAGTAACACAATCATTCAAACATGGAAGTCTGGAATCAAATCACAAATAGACAAACATACATACATTTAAGATGAAATTTCTAGTTGACAGCTTTTTAACAAGGCAATCATGCATTAATAAAAAGAGAGATCAAACTAGCAACAAACTAATTCACAAGTCACAATTACAAACATAGAAACTCATCCTATTAGATCGGTACATAAAGATATACAAACATAACCCAGAACAGCTACTACCTATGCAGATAATTACAAACTGGAAGTTAAACACCACAGATCACAAACATATAAAATGTTCATATATGCATCCAAAGTAGGTTGAATTGTGGGCATCACTCTAAAAGACCATAAAAGATCATATGCATAATCAAATCAAAATCATGCATATTTGTATATTGAAAAAATGTTAATTTATCCATGGGGAAAAAATATGCATGTGTGCATATAAATGTTCCCTTATCTCCATCGTTAAAGAGGCTAGCTTCCGGAAGAAAAAAACAAAATTTGTACATCTTGATATTATTATATGTGGAGCACTTACATGAACTACACCCCATATCGATTTAAGTGAACTAGTGGTCTACTTTAGTGACTTAAATCCATTAAAGAAGGTTCGTAAAGACTCATGTGCTAGTAGAATAAGAAATTGCAATGATTGCTAAACAAGATCAAGTGTTCATTCTTGAAACAAACATGTATAGAAATGAGAGAGTTAAAGTTTTATTCTTATTCTATAAACTATGTGGTAAATTTATAGTTGACAAAATAAGATATGGATGTTTGCGTTGTAAGAAACAATTTGTGGAAAGCCGAATATGATAATAAAGTAATGGTTTAAGTGTAATAGTCGTATATGCAAGTAAACAGAGTGCACATATTCACATGTTAATATTTGTTTAATTTAAAACTGAGTAAAAAAGATCTCACATATACTATGCCTCTAAAGTGTGGTTTTGTTTTGTTGTTTTTTTTGGATTTTATCAAGAATACGGACGACGTGTAAAAACCGAAACTAAAACATGATCACTCCTTAATACATAATATTATCATATATGCATAAGTGCATATATAAATAAATGCATATATGCACTTTCACATATGCAAATTATTTCTAATATGTAGTTATAATGGTATTGTTAAGGCAAAACAGTTGAGGAATTTGATCTTAAAATCATTATAAGAAATTTATGAGATTATCTGATAATACTTAATGTTAGAACTAAATGTAAAGATCAAGTTCGACACGAATAACAAGAAGAAAGCACACCAACATCATAGATTACAAACTACAGAATGACTAATCATGAACAATCAAGCAGCTTTCTTGATTTCAAATGTTGCTTTGAATCTAAATTCAATATAATCAACTGATGATCCTTAACAAACTAATGCATTTACCAAAATTAGATTTCAACTGTTGCTTTAATCCTACATCCAATAACTTAGTTCTGAACCATATAAGGATTTTAGATCTCAATTTGAACCTTTTAGAACCCGAACTATGAGAGGAACTAGAAGGAACCAGGATTGCGAGTGTAAGGCCCCCGTTCCCGGGCGCCTCACAGTTGGTCATTCATCGCACATAAAACATACTATTTCATAAATTTTAATTAACATTGCAGCGAAAACATTCAAAAGAGACATCTCATTTCATCATAAAAGCTTTTACAAAGTACTACATCGATAATTGATTACAAAATAGTCAAAAACAGTGACCTTTAGTAGTAAGAGGATTCCTTAAGTAATCCCGTTTATCCAAATCCTCTACAAACACCATTTTGTTTTCTAATTACATGCAACATAATACATTGCAAAAATATTAACAAAAGAATGCTATCCCAAAAGAGCTGAGTAGCCGCCTCGTGCCATCCTCAGCAACACTACCTGCCAACTGGAAACATATAAAAAGTCAGCGTTGCTGATTAAGTTCTAGTTTTATAATAGAACATACTTTACTTCCGTAAAACCGTTCTTACATACATGCGATCACACTACATACGTACACATAGATAATATTATTATTATCTTCATTATTCATTCATTAGCTTTCGTTCGTGTACCGTTCATCATTGACATTCCATTCTTTCTTTTGTTCGTACGTCTCTTACATACATTCATACATTCATTACATTCGTCCGTACGTTCGTTGTGTTCATTCATACGTTTATTACATTCATTCATACGTTCGTCGCGTTCATTCATACGTTTATTACATTCATCCGTACGTTCGTTACTTGTGGTGACATGTACAATACCCCGAACATTGTGCACTACTGCTGGTGCTGGACCTGTGATAATCAATCATGAACGTTGTGCATTACTGTTGATCCAGTCACCTAGGGTAGGTACATACACCACTTATCTTTCCTCATTCATTTTGGATCAATGCCATGTGCTATACCCCGAACATTGTGCACTACTGCTGGTGCTGGACCTGTGATGATTAATCACAAACATTGTGTACTACTGCTGATCCAGTCACCTAGGGTAAGCAGCAAGGTTCCCATACATATGGTCAATCACAAAGACTGACCCCAGTGTGCATCCTTTGGGGTAGCTAACCCGCACACCGTTGAGCTAACACCTTCAATGGGTGTGCACCTCTATACATTTGCTTGCAAGCCTTTTCTTACATTCATTCGTTCATTCATAATACATGCATTCATTCATCATGTTCCTCTTTCATTATCTTTCACTTTACGTTTCTTATTACTTTCGTTTCATTAATTAATCATAACACGTAAAGTCACGAAAAGATAAACACGTATCGAAGCAAGGAACATTGACATTTACAAGTCATCAGTCATTACCATCATATAGGGCTACATCATACTTATCATACATATATCATGCATATACATGCAATACTATCACCATCGTGCCCAACGTAACTTCTAAGCCTAGACAGTTATCACACATGCACCTACGGGAGCTATCACACGATTACATACCCCTGCTCTTTTCCCGAAGGTCAGTAAATGAACTATATCCCTCCTCGTACCTAACAGCCCTACTTGGGCGACTGGGCCCCTTCAGTCGCATGGCCTCCATGCGACTGAACACTATGCGATTGGGCCAATGCGGATGAGCATCCATGCAGATGAACTCCCAATTGTACGAATGGACTTTCTATCGTGCCAATGAGCACTATGCGAATGAGCTTCTAAGCGACTGAACACTCAGTCGTGCGACTGAACAGCTATACGAATGGACCTATGCGACTGAACTCTCGGTCGTATGACCTGTCGTGCGATTGGATCCACAGTCGTGCGATTGAGCCTCAGTCGTGCGATTGAGCCTCAGTCGTGCCTCAGTCGGCCGATTGGCCCTCCAGTCGCCTAGCCCTAGCTGGGCAGCGACTGAAGTTCATCCCGATCTGCAGCCGCGACATTCGGCCTTCAAACCCTTCCAAACTCATTCTAAGCCCAAATCAACCCTCCTAAACCTTAGGGAATCATACTATGACATCATACAAGCACATACAAGTCCAAAATCGTACTTTAAACACACTACACACTATTACACCCAAATGGGTCAAACATACACATTTCAAAAACGGGTTTATATGTGTTCCAGCCCCAAAATCGTTTGAAAACAAGTAAATGAGGGGTCCTAGAACTCACACAAACAAGGAGAAGATGAAGTGCTTCGTTTGGACTTGTTACTCGACGAGTTCGAGCCCGAATCACCACTTTTCTCTCTTTTTCTCTTCTTTCTCTCTTCTTTCTCTCTCATCTCCTTTTTGATTGAGTTTTGCAAGTGTGGGGAGGGGAGATGGCTGCCCCTCCCTTAAAGCTACAGTTCAGTCGCCCGAACCTAGGCGTATGGGCACTTCGGTCGCCCGAACACCATGCGACTGGACCTTCAGTCGCTGAGCTCCATGCGATTGGACCTCCAGTCGCATGGTACTCAAAAAAATCAAATTTCCGGGCGTTATAAGTCCACCCCCTTATTTAGGTTTCGTTCCCGAAACCTGTTATTCCTCAAACAAGCGTGGGTAATGTGTCTCATTTCCTCTTCTGTCTCTCACGTTGACTCAGATCCCTTCCTGTGCCTCCACTGTACACGCACAAGAGGAACCACTTTATTTCTCAGCCGCTTCTCTTTTCTATCGATGATTGCCACTGGTTGCTCCATATAATTGAGCCGTTCATCTATTTTGACATCCTCCAGTGGAACAATCATATCTTCATCTGCCAAGCACTTTCTCAGATGAGATACGTGGAAGGTCGGGTGAATTCCACTTAACTCATCTGGTAACTCCAACCTATAGGCCACCTCTCCTACTCGAGCAATGATTCGAAAAGGGCCTATTACCTCGGGCTCAACTTGCCCTGCTTTCTGAACCGAATGATACCCTTTTAAGGTGAGACCTTCAACATAACCCGGTCACCCACCTGGAACTCAATCGGTCTGCGTCGTTTATCAGCATACGACTTCTGTCTGTCTTTGGCTGCCTTTATGTAGGCCTTGATCTTTTCAAGCTTTTCAGTCATAGCCTCGATCACTTTGACGCTCCCTAATTCCTTCTGACCAATATCACCCCAACAAGCGGGTGTCCTGCACCTCCTACCGTAAAGCATATCATAAGGTGGCATGCCAATGCTGGCATGATAGCTGTTATTGTATAAGAATTCAGCTAACGGTAAGTGGTCATCCCAACTTCTCCTAAAATCAATCACACATGCCCGAAGCATGTCTTCCAATGTCTGAATGGTCCTTTCGGACTGACCATCAGTCTGGGGATGATAAGCCGTGCTGATATGTAGCCTCGTCCCCATGGCGTCGTGGAATTTCTTCTAGAATTTGGAGGTAAACCGGGTGTCGCGATCAGACACAATCGACACCGGTACACCATGACGAGTCACAATCTCCTTAATGAAAAGATCGACCAACCTCTCGGATGAATACGTCTCGCGCATCGGTAGGAAATGAGCACTCTTCGTCAAGCGGTCAACGATCACCTGTAAGGATTCCTAGAAGTCTGATGCAGCCGAAACACTCTTGTAACTATCTACTGATCACAACAACTGAAGTCAACAGCTGAAGACAATAGCTGAAGACAACAGCTGAAGACATCAGCTGAAGACAACAGCTGAAGACATCAGCTGAAGACAACAGCTGAAGGTAACAGCTGAAGACAACAGTTGTAGACAACAGCTGAAGACATCAGCTGAAGACAACAGCTGAAGGTAACAGCTGAAGACAACAGCTGAAGACAACAACTGAAGACAACAGCTGAAAGCAACAACTGAAGACAACAGCTGAAGACATCAGCTGAAGACATCAACTGAAGACAAAGTCTGAAGACAGTTTTCAGTAGTTGTCACAACAACTGAAGAATCTCTTCAGTAGTTGTGATGATCCTCCTTCAGTAGTTATCATAACAGCTGAAGAAGTATTCTTCAGTAGTTGTGATAGTCTTCTTTTAGTAGTTTCATGCAATGATCAAGTCTTCCTGCATGCTGCACAGAATATGAAGTAGTATTGCTACGAAAGTTTTACACCACTTCAGAAACATTTCAAGTGTAAAATCTTTCAAAGCCAAGACCAATATCTTCTGAAGCCAGAAATGAAGTCTTCCTTAGCTTCAAGACAAAGTCTTCCGAAGCCAAGAAACCAAGACAGATTCTTCCGAAGACTTTTATCATACATGCTTTTATCTGATGTACTTTTTCTGAAAAGCTGAACCACTTTGCCGCTACCCACTCTGGTTGGTCACCAACTTATATGAGTTGGTGAAAAGGTCCATGCTTTAGGAAAACTGTACATTGAGGTCTTGGGCCAAACCTTTCTACTTTATGTACTTTTATCCTTTTTGTAATATATTAGGATGTGAGCTATGGCATGTCATAGTCACTAGCCAAAAGGCAAATCTGCCTTTTGACTCTACATGGATTGTGTTGTCTAGTTCATGTATCCAGATGGCCTTCGAAGTATGGCCGTCTGTATGTTGTAGTATATAGTATCTCAAAGTCTTGTAATGTATGTATGCTGAATACTTGTAACTTTGAAGTTGAGAAGCAATATACAACATCCTTGAAAACCAACCACTTGTGTTGTTATCTTGTTCTTTCTTTCTGAGTTTACTTTTATGTTCTTAGCATCATCATAATCGGTTCCCCATTTGATCTGTTAAGTGTTCTAATACACTCTCCTCATTGTGTTGTTGTGTTGTAAGTGCTAACCCTTCACCCGGTCCTGCATTTGGTATCAGAGCATCCAGGCTCTTGATATAAGATCTCACCATCTTAAGATCCCTCACACATACAAAATACTTAACAACTCAAATGGCATCTCTTTCTAAAGCTGATATGGAAACTGGTACTATGACCAAGTCCCCACTGATCACTCCTGAAGATTTTGACACATGGTGCACAAGAATGGAAGGCTTCATCAAGTGTCAAGATTCAAGGATGTGGGACTCAGTTATCAATGGTCCCTTCATACCAAGCACTACTTCTGCTACTGGTAATCGTATCATCCCTAAAGGTGTAGATGATTACTCAGAAGAAGACAGGAAGAGAATAGAGCTTTATCAAAGGGCCATGACTTGTCTTCAAACTGCTCTTCCAAACTCCATCTACAGAGGCTTCAAGAAGTGCAAGACAGCTAAAGATCTATGGGAAGCACTGAAGCTCATGTATGAAGGATCCAAAGAAACTAAAGAAAACAAGAAGGATCTCTTGAAGAAGCAGTTTGAAAACTTCACCTTCAAGGCTAGTGAGACACTAACTCAACAATACTTCAGGTATGTTGAGATAGTGGACACTCTAGTAGATAGTGGAGTAACTCTTGAGAACAGGGACATAGTAAGGAAGCTCATGTCTTCTCTTCCTAAACTATGGACACATTATTGTGTTGTGATCAAGAGAACTTCAGATCTTAAAACTCTTACTCTTACAGAGTTGTACGGTATCCTGAGTGCATTCCAGATGGAGATGAACATGCAAAATTCCTCTGGTAACTCCAATAACCAACTGAGTTCAGCTCTTCATGTGAATGAAAGGGAATGCATTGAACCACAACATCAGTTGTTATGCTACCCTGACAACTCACAAAAGGGGCCTTTCATCACTCTTCCAGAGACACCAAGAGAAAGCTACACTCAAGGAAGTCCCTTCCAAGAGACAAGTTCTTCTCATGCCTTTGTCTCAGCTGATGAAACCTCTGGCAACCTTCTCTTCACTCTTGAAGACTTGGACTGTATCCATCCAGATGATCTGGAGTATATGGAGATAGTTCAGAAAATGGCTCTTCTCACTCACAGGGCCAAGAAGTTCTATAAGAGGACTAGGAGAAGATTTCCAAGTAATACATCCAGTGGAAAGTTTGGGCTGGACAAAAGCAAGGTAAAGTGCTACAACTGTAACCAGATGGGGCACTTTGCAAGAGAGTGTAAGGCACCAAGAACAAATGGTGGCCAGACACAAACCAGACCAAACTACACTGAGAAAGTTCACCAGAATGAGGACCCAAAGCAACAGGCTGCAGTTGCTGTTGAAGAGGGAGGCTTTGCCTGAAGCTTTCAGATAGAAGATGCATCTCCAAACCAAGCTCTCATGGCAGATCATGATGAAACCAAGGTATTGGAAAATCTTTGCTCTTCTGAATGCATTGCTAAAGTTAATAGATACAGGTCATATAACTTAGAGCTGAGATCTGACCTTGAGTCCTTAAACATCTTGAAACCTGATTTTAAAAGAGCTGAAAATGACTATAAACTTAAAATAGAAGATTTAGAGAAAACTATTTCAACTCTTAAACATGAGCTAACAAATTACAGGACTCAGATCAAAGATCTCGTAGCTAAGTTAACTGAATGCCTAGCTGAGCTTGTGATCAGCAAAGCTAAGGCAGAAAATTGTGTTCTTGAAGAAGATACCTTCAAGAATATAATATCCTCATCCTTGCATGTAAAAGTGTGTTATCAGAACAAGCAGGGACTGGGATCTAGTGAGATAGCTCCTCCACACACCATCTTGTCTGTAAGATCTCCCAGGTGTGGAACTTGTGAAGATGAGCTTCCCCTCATAGATCCTTTGACTGAAGAGGATGAAGAGGAGATGGTGAAGAATGAATTTGGTTTGAGTGAAGAAAAGTATTTTGAGAAGGGTCACCATTCCTCTGAGGAGAGTAAAACTGTTGGGATGACTAAGTCAAGAAGAAAGAACTTGATCAGGAAAGCCAAAAGAAAATCAAGGAAGGCTCAAGAGATCAAGGCTACTTTTGACTCTAAGCAGAAACAAGTGTTCATCTCTGTAGGGTTTAAAGTAGTTAAGACTGATGACATGAAATCTGGTTCATGTGCAACTCATCTCAGCAACAAGAAGAAGACTGATCTGTTGTGTGTTACTGCTACACAACCTGGACCATCCAACTCCAAGAACAGTTCTCAACCCAAAAGAACTATCTTAGATCCTGCAAAGGTGAAGATGGAGAAGGGATGTGACCAAAGTCAGTGCTCTTCCATGAAGAAGACTCTTGGAAAGAAGAATCTGAAGTGTGTCATGTGTGAGAGTACTTCTCATTTGGCTAAGGATTGTCCATACAATCCTAAGGGTACTCTTCACATGATAAACAAAGAGACTTCCAAAAATTCCAAGATGAAGAAGAAGGCAAGTGGAAAACTGCCTTCGGAAGAAAATTTGGTCTCGGAAGAAAGAAATGCTTCTGAAGTACTGAAGCTTGCTGCAGTAAAGGCAAGATCTTCCGAAGAACCAGTCATCAAAACTTCTGAAGTCTCAAAAGCTTCTGAAGTATTGAAGGTCAAGTCTAAACTTCCAAAGGTGGTATGGAAGTCAAAGAAAGACCAAAAGACTGAAGGTTCTTCATAAACAACAGCTCAAGATCCTCAAAGCACAACCATTGGATCTATCACTGTTGCATTGTCTTCAACTGTTTTAAATGAGCCCAAGACCAATGAGGCTTGGGTTTCCAAATGTAACTAGCTATCTCTTTGTGCAGGAACAGCTACAGACAAACAAAAATGTGTGGATCATTAACAGTGGTTGTTCCAGGCACATGACAGGCAATAGGTCACTACTCTAGAAGGTTGAAAGAATTGATGGAGGGCCAGCTGCTTTTGGAGGAGATGCAGGTGGTTACATTACTGGAAGGGGCAAGGTCACAAATGGTAAGCTCTGCATTGACAAGGTAAACTTTGTCAAGGAGGTTGGATACAATCTTTTGAGTGTATCTCAATTTTGTAATCAGAGTCATAATATGCTGTTTACTGAGCATGAGTGCATTGTTCTCAAGCCCAGGGTGGTCATTCCTCATGAGCACACCCTACTCAGAGCCCCCAGGAAAGGGAACATGTACAATATGGATTTGCAAGACACATCTCCCTCAGGAGAAGTTTCATGCTTTCTATCTAAAGCTAATAGTGATGAATCTTTCCTTTGGCATAAAAGAATGTGCCATGTGAACTTTAAGAACATGAATAAATTGATTAAGAATGATTTGGTAACTGGAATACCAAAAAGAGAGTTTACAAGTGATGATCATTGTGTTGCATGCCTGAAAGGGAAGCAACACAAGGTATCTCACAAGCCTAAGGAAAGTAATTCCATCACTACACCCCTACACTTGTTACATATGGATCTCTTTGGCCCTACCAATGTAATGAGTTTAGGAAGGACATCTTACTGTTTGGTGATCACAGATGACTTTACAAGATTCACATAGGTATTCTTCCTTAGAACTAAGGATGAGACCCCTGAGACTCTGAAGAATTTCATCTTAAAGATTGAGAATCAATGTGATCACAAGGTCAAAACCATAAGATGTGATCAAGGAACCGAATTCAAAAATCAAATACTTGATACATTTTGTGATGAAAAGGGTATTACAAGACAATATAGTGCTCCCAGAACTCCTCAGCAAAATGGAGTTGCTGAGAGGAGAAACAGGACACTAATTGAAGCTGCAAGAACTATGCTGTCTGACTCTAAACTGCCCATCACCTTCTGGGCAGAGGCAGTCAACACTGCCTGCTATGTGCAAACAGAGTTTTAGTAGTTAAGACACATGGTAAGACTCCTTATAAACTTTGGCACAAGAGGAAACCTTTCATTGGTTTTCTCAGGTCTTTTGGATGTCCTTGCACCATCTTGAATACCAAAGATCATATAGCCAAGTTTGCTGAGAAATCAGATGATGGACACTTCATTGGATACTCTTCTCAAGCTAAAGCTTATAGAGTATACAATCTCAAAACTAGAGTAGTTGAGGAGTCAGCCAATGTGACTTTCAATGAACACACACCCAGTGTGAAAGGTTCTGGTCCGGATTGGCTGTTTGATCTTGATTTAGTTACCAACTGTTTTAACAAATCTTGTGAGCATGTTTCAGGAACCACAGATATATTGCCTATAGGTGATCCTGATCCAAGAATTGAGCTGAGAAGATCTTCAAGCAACGTATCTCCAGCTCCAGTGGTAACTAATCCTGCAGATGAAGCTTCTACCAGCACATCAATGACAATTCCTGCTGATACATCTGAGTTGCCTTCATCTTCCAGTTTCGAGGCACAAAACTCAAATGTAGAAACTTCAAATGTTGGGGAACATGGTGGTGGTGACAGTGATCAAGAATTCCTTGATGCTGAGAACCATACCATTGAAGAAAATCTCAATGATGTCACACACTCATTGGATCAAGTTAATCTTGATATGTGTGCTGCTGTAGAGGGTGAATCCTCCTTGCAGATCAGAATTTCTCCAAATTGGATCTGTCTAAACAACTTGCTGTGATCCCTCAACTAAGGATCCACAAGTCTCACCCCTCTACAAACATCATTAGAGATGTTGGTACTGGTGTAAGAACAAGAGGACAGTCTCATAATGCAAATATCTGTCTTCACTCTTGTTTTTATCCCAAATAGAGCCAAAGAAGATTGATGAAGCTCTAAAAGATGGAAGTTGGGTTGAAGCTATGCAAGAGGAGTTGCTTCAATTCAAGAGACAAAAGGTTTGGAATCTATGTCCTCTTCCTCATGGGAAGACTACCATAGGTACAAAATGGGTTTTCAGGAATAAGAAGGATGATAGAGGACTTGTCATCAACAACAAGGCTAGACTAGTTGTTCAAGGGTATACTCAAGAAGAAGGAATTGACTACACTGATGTCTTTGCTCCTGTAGCAAGACTTGAAGCTGTCAGGATATTCCTAGCTTTTGCTGCATCCAAGAACTTCAAGGTCTATCAACTTGATGTCAAGTGTGCTTTTCTTTATGGAGTGATTGATGAAGAGGTGCATGTCAAACAACCACGTGGCTTTGCAGATCCTGATCATCCTGATTATGTCTGCATGCTTGACAAAGCTCTCTATGGGCTACATCAGGCACCAAGAAAGTGGTATGAGACTCTATCTCAGTATTTCTGTCAGCATGGCTACAAAAGGGGTGCCATTGATGGAACTCTCTTCATCAAAGGAACAAGAAATGACATAATTCTAGTTCAAGTATATGTAGATGATATCATCTTTGGGTCAACTAATCCAAAGCTCTGCAAAGACTTTGAGAAGCTGATGAAGGATAGATTGGAAATGAGTGCCATGGGGGAACTCAATTTCTTTCTAGGGATTCAAGTGAAGCAAGTTGACAATGGTATCTTCATAAATCAGTCAAAGTATGTGCAAGACATACTTAAAAGGTTCAACATGACTGAATGTAAGGTTGCTAAGACACCCAAAGCTAGAAACCACTCCCTTGGACCTGATCTTGAGGGGGAGTGCGTTGATGAACATCTCTACAGGGCTATGATTGGGTCTCTTATGTATCTTACAGCTAGCAGGACAGATATTATGTTTGCCACTTGCATCTGTGCAAGATATCAGGCCAACCCTAAGATGTCACACCTAATCACTGTCAAATGAATTTTAAGATACCTTAAGGGAGCCCCATCTCTTGGCCTTTGGTATCCTAAAAATTCTGACTTCAATCTGTATGCATATACAGATAGTGATTATGGTGGATGCAATATGACTGCAAAGTCTACATCAGGGGGATGTCAATTTCTTAGTGGAAGGATAGTCTCTTGGCAATGCAAGAAACAATCCTGTGTATCTGCATCAACTGCTGAGGCTGAATACATTGTTGTTGCAAGCTGCTGTGCTCAAGTGCTTTGGATTCAAAATCAGATGCTAGACTATGGATTCAACTTCAAAGAGACTCCCATTCACATAGACAACAACAGTGCTATCTCAATCACAGAAAATCCAGTGCAGCACTCAAGAACTAAGCACATCAACATCAGGTATCATCTGATTAGAGATAATTTTGAAAAAGGATTAATCAAACTAATCAAAGTTCATACAGATGAACAATATGCTGATCTGTTCACAAAAGCTTTTGATGAACAGAGATTTAAATATATTATATCAGCTATTGGGATGATCAACTTTGAATAGCTTTTCTTAAATACTTAATCATATTATTTCTAAAACTATGTGTGTTCTATGTTGTCTATTCTATCACTATAATAAGCCTCAGTTTCTCTTTGGAAGAAAATTCTTTTAGGATATTCCTTAGATTTTTTAGAATTTTACACAAGTTGCAAAATTCTTCAAAATCTTTGAAATATTTTTGGAGGCAAAATTTTCCTTCGGAAGCTTTCTGGTTAAAACTTCTGAAGCAAAATACCCTTCATGGTCAAAACTTCTGAAGTTAAATTATCTTCGGAAGATTTCTTAGAATTCCAAGAAAACTACTTTTTGGGCAAAAAGCAAACTACTTTTCAGAGGTGGGACCAACACAATGGATTTCAAAGTTTATCATTTTTCATTAACTTTGTCTCAAATCCAAATTCATACAAATATCCAACGGTTACACCTCTTTCCTCTACCTGCTCTAAAATTCACCCATACCTCAAACCTAATCTCTCTGAAATCGCTTTTGTTCTTCACCTTTCTTCATTCTTAAGCTTTTCAAAATGGCCAACATTCCAAACGGAAACAACCTAAATTTCTCCATGCAACTCCATAGGCAGCACAATCAAGTTGCCTTGTTGCACTCTGAGAAAGATGATAGTTTCTCAGAGGTTTGTCGTTTTCTTGCTCTATCCAACTACTACACCTCACTCACCATTGATCCTATTCTTTATGAGGATCACCTGCTTGACTTTTGGAGAACTTGTCAAGAGGTTATTATGGATGGGGAAAAGGCACTGTATACCACAGTGCAGGGGAGGACAGTCTTTATCACTCCAGCCATCATCAACACCCATCTTCAGCTGGATGATGAAGAAGGTGAACTGT
Organism: Flaveria linearis; assembly: GCA_024085815.1. Lineage (NCBI taxonomy): Eukaryota > Viridiplantae > Streptophyta > Magnoliopsida > Asterales > Asteraceae > Flaveria > Flaveria linearis. The sequence goes on from CM044013.1 coordinate 710,612, forward strand.
CTTTCCCAAAGGAAGCTGTGAACTATTCCTTTGAGCAGATGGGCTATGAGGGAGATTTCTCTATAAAGACCTTCAGGAAAGGGAAGGTCTCACCCCAGTGGAAATACCTACTCCATGTAGTGATTCACAGCTTGTCCAATAAGCATGGTGGGTGGGACCAGATTCCTGAGGATCTCTCCTTTATAGTTTATGGAATGGTACAAGGGGTCAAGTTCAGGTACTCATAATTTGTTTACACAAACTTGCTTGCTAACTTGGACTCCTTAGAATACTATATGTTTCCTAGATATGTTCAACACATTCTCAACTGTGAACTTGGATCACAATTAAGGGAAACAAATACTATTCTTAAATTAGGACAGATGAAGCCAGGTATCTTTAAGATTATGAAGAAGCCAACTGTAGGCTTCTCAGGGGTAGAAACAGCCCTGGTCCCCAAAATGTTAGAGCTCATTGCTCAAGGTGACAACCTAGCAACACAAGCTAGTGTTGAACCCACACCTTCTACATCTCAACCACCAAAACAGCCTCAAATCATCCTTACCTACCAAAGAAAATCCAAATGAACCCCTGCTCAAGCTATTGAGTCTGTGCAGGTCCCCATATACTCACCCATACAGGAAGAAGTGGATACTAAAGCTCCCACTTCTCCTAAGGAGCAAACCACTCCCATCTCTTCAAGAATCAGTGCTGATGTTCCTCATGCTCAGCCTGATGAGTTCATAAGCCCAAATGCCTTAAGCCTTCACTCTGAGTCTTAACACTCAAGTGAACAACCTTCAGGGGACAGTTACCATCCCCAGCCTTTGGACTTAAATACCCAAATTTCCAACCTTGAATTCTATACTGATGAGGACTTAGGCTTCAGTGAGCACCATGAATCTCTCTATCCCTCACCTACTCAAAGAAAGAGGAGTGCTTCTGAATTCCCTATGTCTATCCCATATCTGTCACCCATTGCTGAGGTGGGTCCTTCTGAACCTGTTCAGGGGATCCATATGGAAGAGGCTCTCACTTTTACAAGTGATTACATCATTAAGACCTCAACCATGGCAACTCAGCCTATTAACACTTCATCTGAGGCTGTCAGTGAGCAGAGGAAATCTAGCAGCCAAGAACCCCACGCTGGTGATGAGAGTAAGGACTTAGGTCCAATTCTCTCATCCCCCCATGATTCTTCTGATGAAGATGAGGGAATCTGAGACTAAAAGTGCAACAACTGACACAAACATGCACTTACTTAGTTTCAAAGGTTAGTCATCTTGAATTTCAAGTGACTACCTTACAAAATAGGGTCAATGATCAGCAACTTGAGATATCTCATCTTAAGGAAAAACTAGCTGAGAGACCTTTAAGAATAGCTCAACCAGGAACACAAGAACCTGAGGATGTGGCTGACCTAACTCCTAGCTCACCTATACAAGAAGGTGATGCTACCAAAAAGGGGGAGAAAGTCACTACAATCACAGAACCTGGGAGTTCTTCAAGGAGTATGGACATTGAGGACTCACCATCTTCTCTTGTAATTGTTCCTACTCAGCAACCTCCTCAAGTTCACATTGATGTGAACATCCTAGACTGCTTGTTTCAAAGTCTCTTTGGGGAGGGTGTATCAAGGCAAGAAGCTGAAGAAGATAGACCAAGGCAATCAGGTAATATCATTGGTCAACTGGATGTTGAAGCAGACCCTGAGATTAGCTTCAAAGGAAAAACCTTGACTGAAGGCTCAGTGATAGAGCCTGAAAGTCCTGTCTTACGGTCAACTTATGAAGTGACAGAAATTGAAACACCTGTCACCACAACAACTACTTCAGCAACTCAACCCCTCAGTGAAACACCTGCTGGTGAAGGTGTATCACAATCTCTCTCTGGCCAGAGCTTGGATGCTACACCAAGCAATGAAGGCCAAAGCTCTCTCCACCCTGTGTCACAAAGGTCTGTGGGTGACAAGGGGAAAAGGGTTCTAACCCCTGAGGAGATTGAGGGGGAGGAAGGAGAGAGAAAGAGGAAGCTAAGGGGAGTAAGTTCCACTGGGTCTTCAAGCTTCATGCAAGCTGCAATCAGGGCTGCTCACAGACCAAACACTCAAAATGATGAGTTGAGGGCAGTCAGGATTACTTATCTACAGACCAGGAACTATGACATAGATAAGATTATCTCTCTCCCCTTAGAGGAATTAAATGATCTGGCTGACATGGAAATGTTAAGAGAAAGGAAGGAAGCTGAAGATGCAAGAATTCTTCTTAAGATCAAAGAGAAGAAAAGACAACAAAGATTATACAAGCATATTCCTACTCTCTCACCAGTTCAAGAAAGTCCTGTGCAAGTGGCTGTGGCTGCTACACAAGAAACTCAGGTAGATAAAGAAACAGATAAACAAAGAATGATAGACTACCTGAGTGCCACAGGCTTCTACCAGGCAGAAGCACTTCTTCCTTTGTCCTTTGAGTACATGAGTTTGAGTATCTCAAACAACTTGAACTTCAAGTACTCAAAGAGCAGAAGTTAACAAAGAAGAAAATAAGGGAAGAAGCTCCTAAGTCAAGAGCTCTCATTTAGAAGAACTTGAAAAAATCTGATGATAGACAAAGAATGATGAGCTTCTTAAAGCTGTATGGATTCTCTGGAAGGAGACTTGGCCCTATGCCTTTATCTACTATGGATGAGCATATCAGGGTGATCAAGCAGAAGATCAAGAGTGGAGAGCTTGCTGACTTGCACACTCCTCCAAGTCAAGCTCTACCTCAAATAGAGGTTAAGTTTGAACAACAAGAGACAACTCAAACTGAACCTCCAGCTTCATCTTCTGATCCACAGCAGGGTCAAAGGCCAGCCTCTTCAACTATTGACCAACAGCAAGGTCAAAGGCCAGCCTCAACATCTAACCCATAACAGGGTCAAACTCCCTCTCCTTCTGAACATGTGAGGGAGGAACACCCAACTGAGGAAGACAACTAATCTACAAGGTGCTGCGGGCCAGTCTTCTCTGTTAAAGACTGCAAAGAGGAAGAAGGGGATGGCTTCTAAATCTGGTGCAAAGAAGAAGAAGAAGTCAAAATCAACCTCCTCTGATCCTCAGGATAAATTAGAACATCCTAAGGAAGTGCAAGAAGAGAAAGCCAAATCATCTCCAATTCAAATGTCTCCTCTTGCATCAGGAAGACCCATCTTATCTTGGACTTACTCAACTAATCCAGAGAGATGGCATGTAGTCAGAGATCAAGGTGAAGTAAATATCTACTCTTGGGAAGACCTCTTTAGTTTACATCTGCATGATCTTTTTGACATGAGAAGATACTTTACAAATCTGAGTGATCCTGACCCTCTAATGAAGAAAGGAATGGCCATGATCATGTTAAGGACTGTAAACTGCTGAATATCTTCAAGTGTTTTGGTAGCATCAGCCTAGGGAGTTTTTAAGGATTCCTAGAAGTCTGATGCAGCCAAAACACTCTTGTAACTATCTACTGATCACAACAACTGAAGTCAACAGCTGAAGACAACAGCTGAAAACGACAGCTAAAGACATCAGCTGAAGACAACAGCTGAAGGTAACAACTGAAGACAACAGCTAAAGACAACAGCTGAAGAGATCAGCTGAAGACAATAGCTGAAGGTAACAGCTGAAGATAACAGCTAAAGACAACAGTTGAAGACAACAGCTGAAGGCAACAGCTGAAAACAACAGCTGAAGACATCAGCTGAAGATATCAACTGAAGACAAAGTCTGAAGACAGTTTTCAGTAGTTGTCACAACAACTGAAGAAGTACTCTTCAGTAGTTGTGATGATCCTCCTTCAGTAGTTATCACAACAGCTGAAGAAGTATTCTTCAGTAGTTATGATAGTCTTCTTTCAGTAGTTTCATGTAATGATCAAGTCTTCCTGCATGCTGCATAGAACATGAAGTAGTATTGCTACGAAAGTTTTACACCACTTCAGAAACATTTCAAGTGTAAAATCTTTCAAAGCCAAGACCAATATCTTCTGAAGCCAGAAATGAAGTCTTCCTTAGCTTCAAGACAAAAGTCTTCCGAAGCCAAGAAACCAAGACAGATTCTTCCGAAGACTTTTATCATACATGCTTTTATCTGATGTACTTTTTCTGAAAAGATGAACCACTTTGCCGCTGCCCACTCTGGTTGGTCACCAACTTATATGAGTTGGTGAAAAGGTCCATGCTTTAGGAAAACTGTACATTGAGGTCTTGGGTCAAACCTTTCTACTTTATGTACTTTTATCCTTTTTGTAATATATTAGGATGTGAGCTATGGCATGTCATAGTCACTAGCCAAAAGGCAAATCTGCCTTTTGACTCTACATGGATTGTGTTGTCTAGTTCATGTATCCAGCTGTATGGCCGTCTGTAGGTTGTAGTATATAGTATCTCAAAGTCTTGTAATGTATGTATGCTGAATACTTGTAACTTTGAATTTGAGAAGCAATATACAACATCCTTGAAAACCAACCACCTGTGTTGTTATCTTGTTCTTTCTTTTTGAGTTTACTTTTGTGTTCTTAGCATCATCATAACCGGTTCCCCATTTGATCTGTTAAGTGTTCTAATACACTCTTCTCATTGTGTTGTTGTGTTGTAAGTGCTAACCCTTCACCCGGTCCTGCATCACCCATATAGCATCATACCCTTTCGGAGTACGCGGCAACTTCGTAATGAAATCCATGGTGACGTGCTCCCACTTCCATTCCAGTATATCCAAAGGTTGAATCTTTCCATATGGCTTTTGGTGCTCGGCCTTCACTTGCAAACAAGTAAGGAACTTACTCACATACTCCACCACATCACGCTTTATACCTGGCCACTATTAATCTTTCTTCATGTCTTGATACATCTTTGTAGCACCGGGATGAATAGAGTATCGAGTCTTGTGAGCTTCATCCATAATCTTCGCTCGTAGATCCCCAAGACGAGGAATCCATATACGTCCAAACTGGATTCTAACACCAAATGTGTTTTCACCCAACTCCGCTACCAGACCTCTCATTCTTTCGGGGTTAAGATGATCTTCTTTCAGTGCCTCATCTTGAAACTCTTTGACCTGCTTCATCACATCAGAGGTCATGATCAGCTGGTACGCCTTCACCCGAATCGGCTTAGGCCTTTCCTTTCGGCTAAGGGCATCCGCCACCACGTTGGCTTTGCCCGGATGGTAATAGATCTCACAATCATAATCCTTTATAAGCTCCAAACATCGCCTTTGCCTCATTTTCAAATCCTTCTGCTCGAAGAAGTACTTCAAGCTCTTGTGGTCGGTGAAGATGGTGCACTTCGTCCCGTAAATATAGTGCCTCCAAATCTTCAATGCAAAGACCACAGCTGCTAGCACCAAGTCATGAGTAGGATAGTTAACCTCATGGACTTTCAACTGTTTGGATGCATAGGCTATAACTTTTCCCCTCTACATTAACACACACCCCAATCCCAAATAGGAAGCATCAGAATACACCACCAGATCTTCACTTCCATCGGGTAATGACAATACAGGAGCTTGGGTCAACCTTGCCTTTAATTCTTCGAACACCTTCTCTTGAGCTTGACCCCATACGAACTTTACATCTTTCAGGGTCAACTTGGTTAGTGGAGAAGCGATCTTTGAGAAGTCTTGAATGAATCTTCTGTAATAGCCCGCCAAACCCAAGAAACTTCAAATCTCAGATGGCGTCTTTGGAGACTTCCATTGCATCACCGCTTCCACCTTTGCCGGATCAACCATAATCCCCTCCGGATTCACCACGTGACCCAAGAACTGAACTTCACGCAACCAGAATGCGCATTTGGAGAATTTAGCATACAACTTCTCCCTTCTCAACGTCTCCAGAACCTCTCGAATGTGACCGGCATGCTCAATCTCGCTCTTCGAATAAATCAAGATATCATCAATAAACACAATCACTGATTTATCCAGCATCGGCCGACACACCCGGTTTATCAGATCCATAAAAGCAGCTGGCACATTGGTCAAACCGAAAGACATGACAAGAAACTCGTAGTGACTGTAGCGCATGCGAAAAGTTGTCTTAGGGATATCCTGCTCTTTCACCTTTAGTTGATGGTAGCCTGATCGAAGATCTATCCTTGAAAACCAATTGGCACCCTGAAGTTGATCAAACAAATCATCGATTCTTGGCAAGGGGTATCGGTTCTTCACCGTCAACTTGTTCACTCACGGTAGTCAATACACATCCTCATAATACCATCTTTCTTCTTCACAAACAAGACCGGAGCACAAGGTGAGATACTCGGTCTAATGAACCCTATATCTAGTAGCTCTTGCAACTGCTCCATCAACTCTTTCATTTCCGTCGGAGCCAATCGATACGGTGCTTTGGCAACAGGTTGGGCGCCTGGTATCAGATCAATCTGGAACTCAATCTCTCGGTCAGGGGGCACTCCCGATAAGTCTTCGGGAAACACATCTGGAAAGTCACACATAACTGGGACATCGGATAGTTGTGGTATTGGAGTTTCCATATCCTTTACATAGCATAAGTAGGCGTTACATCCACGCCTCATACATTTTCCCACCACCGCTATTGAGATCACCTTCGGGATCGTCGTGACCCGATCCCCATAAACAGTTACCGAACTCCCGTCAGGCGCTATCAAACGAATCATCTTCTTTCGACACACTATATTCACCTCGAAGTCCGCCAACCAATCCATCCCAAGCACCAAATCAAAATCACCCAAGGTCATCGCAAATAGTCTAACCGGAAATTTGTGGCCCTCTAATTCCACATCACAACCCTCCATCACCTCGAAAATCCTGGTAGACTTACCTATCGTAGTTTCTACATCGAATGGTACATCGACACGTCTACTACTAACAGGTAGTTTGGCACAGAAAGCAGTAGAAATAAAACTCCTACTTGCACTCGAATCAAATAATACAGAGGCTAAAGTTTGGTTCACCAGAAACGTACCGGACACAAAATCAGGGTCCGTCCTAGCCTCCTCCTATGTCATCGTGAATGCCCTGGCGTTCTCGGTCCTTCATTCCCCGTCTTCTTCATGCCGGAACCCTCAGCCCTCGGCTTCTTGCAGTCTTTATTCATATGACCACTTTCCCCACAGTTGAAGCACCTCATGCTCCTACACTCTCTAGCCATATGACCAGGCTTTCCACACTTGAAACAGACCTTCAACCCCAGTCTACATTCCCCGCTATGCTCCTTCCCACATTTACCACACCTCTTCAGTCCTGTACCCGGTGTGGCTACACGACGGTCATCCACCCGGGCCTTCTTGTTGCTCGTCAAGGCGTCACCCTGACCAAACCTCTTCCCCTTCCAGTCTCGATCACCACCACTCTTCTTACCGCCCTCTGTCACCCTCACAACAGTCCTTTCATTATACAGTCTCCCTGCCAAGTCCATCGCCGACCTAAAGGTGATCGGTCGGGCGGCGATCATATGACTGCGAACATCCGCCGGCAAACCCTGAATATACCTCTTGATCTTTCGCGACAGAGATGTCACCTGATCTGGCACCAGACGTGCCATTTCGTTGAACTTTGTGGTGTACTGTTGGTAGGTCATCGTCCCCGCCTACAGCTACAGGAACTCTCTCTCAACTTTATCCATCTCTCGATGAGGACAGAACTCCTCGATCACCAACCTTTTTAGATCGGACCACTTCATTCTTCCAATGGCCCTGCTACCCTCGGCTTGGACTATGTTGTCCCACCAGCATAGAGCCGAATCCATGAAAGAGTGGGTAGCGAACTTCACCTTTTGGTCCTCCCGGCACTCGCTGATATCGAGAACAGCCTCTATTTCTCTCACCCATCGGTGAGCAGCAGCAGTAGTGCCATTACCGTCAAAGGTAGGGGGCTTGCACCTCATAAACTCCTCGTAATTACAGCCTCGTGCCGACTCCTGCACAGGCTCCTCCTCCTCTTCCTCTTCATCATCAAAAGAACTGTTTCCGGCTCTGGTTGTTCCTGTCTCCCTGAGGACCTATTCCTCTCTTTCCTTTCTCCTTCCCGTACAGCCTTTATCACTTCGGTCACCATAGACGGTAAGATTGTCTGCATGACCTGATGCACCTCTTCAACCACTGCCTCTTTTACCGAGGCTCTCAAATTCGCGCTCTCGTCTACACCCTCCTGATGTGGGTTCCCGGGTTCTTCATTAACCACTTTCTCCATCCTAGGTCTTCCTCTTGTGGCCCGTGGTTCAGCACCACGTCGCCACCACCTCCGCCAAGTGAAGCTTTGGATGATCTACCACCGGCCATCCTCTAACACTCACTGAAAGATTCAAACACCAACATGGTCATTCAAGGGAATAGCTCAGTTTATGTCAAGTATAGTAAGTCCCTAATTACAGTGGCCAGTTGTGATTAGCCACTTACTTTACTCCTCGTACCCCGAGCATTACCTGTCCTAACTACATTAGTATCTAAATCTAACAGTAACACATAAACACATAGCATGCGCACATAATACTGCTTAACTTTAAGAAAATACATGATGGCACGCAGCTACTTAGATTGGCATTCCTTCCCGTTCCGTCATATTCTCAGTTTAAGTTAAGGTTTATTTGAAAAATTACCCGTTTCACTTAAACTTTGGCTCTGATACCAACTTGTAAGGCCCCCGTTCCCGGGCACCTCACGGTTGGTCATTCATCGCACATAAAACCTACTATTTCATAAATTTTAATTAACATTGCAGCGGAAACATTCAAAAGGGACATCTGTTTCATCATAAAAGCTTTTACAAAGTACTACATCGATAATTGATTGCAAAATAGTCATAAACAGTGACCTTTAGTAGTAAGAGGATTCCTTAAGTAATCCCGTTTATCCGAATCCTCTACAAACACCATTTTGTTTTCTAATTACATGCAACATAATACATTGCAAAAATATTAACAAAAGAATGCCATCCCAAAAGATCTGAGTAGCTGCCTCGTGCCATCCTCAGCAACACTACCTGCCAACTGGAAACACATAAAAAGTCAGCGTTGCTGAGTGAGTTCTAGTTTTATAATAGAACATACTTTACTTCCGTAAAACCGTTCTTACATACATGCGATCACACTACATACGTACACATAGATAATATTATTATTATCTTCATTATTCATTCATTAGCTTTCGTTCGTGTACCGTTCATCATTGACACTCACATTCTTTCTTTTGTTCGTACGTCTCTTATATACATTCATACATTCATTACATTCGTCCGTACGTTCGTTGCGTTCATTCATACGTTCATTACATTCATTCATACGTTCGTTGCATTCATTCATACGTTCATTACATTCATTCGTACGTTCGTTACTTGTGGTGACATGTACAATACCTCGAACATTGTGCACTACTGCTGGTGCTGGACCTATGATAATCAATCACGAACGTTATGCACTACTGTTGATCCAGTCACCTAGGGTAGGTACATACACCACTTATCTTTCCTAATTTATTTTGGATCAATGCCATGTGCTATACCCCGAACATTATGCACTACTGCTGGTGCTGGACTGTGATGATTAATCACGAACATTGTGCACTACTGCTGATCCAGTCACCTAGGGTAAGCCGCAAGGATCCCATACATATGGTCAATCACAAAGACTGACCCCAATGTGCATCCTTCGGGGTAGCTAACCCGCACACCGTTGAGCTAACACCTTCAACGGGTGTGCACCTCTATACATTTTCTTGCAAGCTTTTTCTTACATTCATTCGTTCATTCATAATGCATGCATTCATTCATCATGTTCCTCTTTCATTATCTTTCACTTTACGTTTCTTATTACTTTCGTTTCATTAATTAATCATAACAAGTAAAGTCACGAAAAGATAAACACGTATCGAAGCAAGGAATATCGACATTTACAAGTCATCAGTCATTACCATCATATAGGGCTACATCATACTTATCATACATACATCATGCATATACATGCAATACTATCACCATCGTGCCCAACGTAACTTCTAAGCCTAGACAGTTATCACGCATGCACCTACGGGAGCTATCACATCATTACTTACCCCTGCTCTTTTCCCGAAGGTCAGTAATTGAACTATATCCCTCCTCGTACCCAACAGCCCTACTTGGGCGACTGGGGCCCTTCAGTCGCATGGCCTTCATGCGACTGAACATTATGCGATTGGGCCAATGCGGATGAGCATCCATGCGGATGAACTCCCAATCATACGAATGGACTTTCTATCGTGCGAATGAGTACTATGCGAATGAGCTTCTATGCGACTGAACCCTCAGTCGTGCGACTGAACAGCTATACGAATGGACCTATGCGACTGAACTGTCGGTCGTATGACCTGTTATGTGATTGGATCCCCAGTCGTGCGATTGAGCCTCAGTCGTGCGATTGAGTCTCAGTCGTGCCTCAGTCGGCCGATTGGCCCTCCAGTCGCCTAGCCCTAGCTGGGCAGCGACTGAAGTTCATCCCGATCTGCAGCCATGACATTCGGCCTTAAAACCCTTCCAAACTCATTGTAAGCCCAAATCAACCCTCCTAAACCTTAGGGAATCATACTATGACATTATAAAAGCACATACAAGTCCAAAATCGTACTTTAAACACACTACACACGATTACACCCAAATGGGTCAAACATACACATTTCAAAAATGGGTTTATATGTGTTCCAGCCCCAAATTCGTTTGAAAACAAGTAAATGACGGGTCCTAGAACTCACACAAACAAGGAGAAGATGAAGTGCTTCGTTTGGACTAGTTACTCGATGAGTTTCAAGCCCGAATCACCACTTTTCTCTCTTTTTCTCTTCTTTCTCTCTTCTTTCTCTCTTCTCTCCTTTTTGACTGAGTTTTGCAAGTGTGGGGAGGGGAGATGGCTGCCCCCTCCCTTAAAGCTACAGTTCAGTCGCCCAAACCTAGGCGTATGGGCACTCCAGTCGCCCGAACACCATGTGACTGGACCTTCAGTCGCCTGAGCTCCATGCGATTGGACCTCCAGTCGTATGGTACTCAAAAAAATCAAATTTCTGGGCGTTACAGCGAGTTTGCGACACATGGTGATGAAACCCTTAGACTTGATTAAAGAAGACGAACCTGCAATCCAACCATCTTTTCATTGAATCATGAAACTAGTTTTGTTATCAAGAACAACAACAACAAAAATGATGTAAAACTTGAAATATTTTACCTTCGAGAAAAGCTTAAATGAGAATCAAAGATGCAATACGTTCAGCTTTTTTAGAGAGAGAGAGAGATGGAAGATGCAACCTATTCGCTTTTTATAGAGAGAGAGAGTTAGATCTTGAGTTTCTAGTCTTTGTGGACACTGTGACGACGAAACCATGACCCTATCACCTGTATTTGATCGTTTCATAGAATGAGAGGGAATTGGATCTAATTATTTTTTAGACAGAGAGAGAGAGAGAGAGAGAGAGAATTAGATTTGATCAAGTTAGAGGGAAAGAACAAGAAGATGGGTTTGGGTAAAATTCCCATAATACCCCAGATTAAATTTATAATTTTGAAAGATTTTAAAAAGACAAAAAATAAATGAGTGGTTAGAATTTGTTCTTATGGTTCTTAACAAAAAATTAGTTTCAATCGAATGTCTCCATATATATATATATATATATATATATATAGGTTATTGTAAGAACCCTTTAACAAATATGAACCATTGATGAAACCCTTGTGCCATGAGATGATGCCAAGTGTCTCATCTCTTTTTTAATAGAAAAGGGCACAAATGTAATTTGACAAATCCACCAAAATCAAATTTAACAGGAACATGACAAGTGTCATCCCTATATCTCAATATATCTCTTTTCATTATATTTAAAAACTTTACCCTCTTTTTATTTAAACACTTATAACTTTTTTATAAATTATAATTTTTTATAAAAATTTCACCATTAAACTTATCATATTTTTCTCTTTAATTCTACTATAGTATTGCAAAAAAAAGTTTCGTCCATACGTAGTTACATCATATTACAATGTTAATTCTCATGTAATCTTACAAACGACATTAGATCATATAATCTTGCACTACTATACCAAACTTTTACACCCGATATTAAACAACTCCAATTAACAATAACATCCACATTACGACGACCTAACAACCAAATTACATTACACCATCTTATACTAATGTAATCTTTAGCAAAGTTGTAACGAAAACATCTAGTTATACTGTTAGATACATGATAATACAGCACTGCAACTAAAAGTAGCACAATCGTTACAACAACCAAACGACATTACATCAACGTAAACCAATGTAAACTAATGTAAACAAATATTAACAAATATAAAACAATTTGTAAAACAAATGTAAAACAAACCAATAGCCATTACACCCGATATTACACCATTCAAACTTACAGTAATATTGTCATTACAACAACCTTACAACCAAATGACATTAAATCACGTAACTACGCCACTATAACCAAATTTTAAAACTATAAAGAAATCAAATAAACAAAACTACACCACTGTAACATAAATAACCTAATGTAAAACAATCTATAAAATAATGTAAACCAATCTGTAAACTATTATAATTACACCACTAACATTTTTAATATAAACAACTGTAAACCACTATAACTAAAGAAAAACAATATTTTCCCTTCACTTTTAACAAAAAACCCTCTTATTCTTTTGAGGAAAACCCACTTCTGGTTGATAAATCCAGATCTGGACCATAGTGTGAACCCACTTCTGGTTTATAAACCCAGAACTGGACCATAGTGTGAACACGATGATGAAAAGCATTGTAAGAGAGGTGCTGTTAGCGGTGATGGTGGTTTGCTTATGGTGTCGGCCAGAGGTGGTGGTGGTGTGCTCGTGGTGCCAGATTTGAACCGTATTATGAACCAAGATCTGAACGACAGTGCTGGCGGCGATGGTGAATGGTGGTAGTGTGCTCGTGGTGCAACAAAGAATCGATGGTGAACGGTGGTCGGTGTGTGGCAGTGGCGACAGTGTGGCGTGTGGCGGGTAGAGGGGATTACATCACATATCCCTTCCTTTTTTGTGCTCGTGACTAAAGGACTAGCGACGGATTAGTGGCGATTCTTGACGGTGGTGGGAGTGTAATCTGGTGGTTTTCTGGTTGTAGAAGGATTGTGGTGGTGATAGAGTTGCAAATAATCTGGGTTTTTTTAGGTAAAACATTTAACTTATGGGTGCGATTGAGAGATAGTACAATAGTATAGAGATAGAGATTGAGAGATAGTACAATGGTAAAGTAAATCTTGCAGATTTAATCAAAACAAGTACATCATAAGGGATTAAAATTTTACTCTTATTCAATTCTAACCATTTAAATAGAATATTCCATTGAGATGCTCAATAAAAGGTGATTAATTGGGTTAAAGAGTTTTGACAAAAAGAAAGAGTTCTTACATGAGCTCAACCCTATATATATATATATATATATATATATATATATATATATATATATATATATATATATATATATATATATAGGAATGGGTTCTTTTGAAAACCCAATGAAATTGTAAGAACCCATTAACTTTATGGACCAATAACATTGTGAACCTAAGCTAATTGGAAGAGCATCTTATGGGGGTATTTTCATCATTTTAACACCCCTCATTTAATGCATGGATTACATACGACTTCCTTTGAATGTACTATATGTCTGAATTTAATGGTTTTTGACAACTTTCCACTCCCACATATCCATGATTTTTTATACTTGTCACATATTTCCACCAAACCTCACATATCAATATCATTACATCTAACACACCATACCTTTCCCTTCATCTCAAATTTCTCCCTTCATCACAATTTTCTCCCTTCATCACAATTTTCTCCCTTCATCACAATTTTCTCCCTTCATCACCAAAACACCAAGAAGAAGTCACCTCATTCATGGGTGGCGATGACGTTAATAGTGGCCCCCCTTTACCAGTTGTGAATGTTGTAGATGAAGCTTCGTGTGAGGAGGTAGTGATGTGGTTGATGGAAATTCTCATTTTTGACATATTGGTTATGATTGTCGTGGTTAGTTTTATAAACAATTATAGTATATTATGTTTGTTGTTCAATTAACCTTAAATCTTTTGTCAAAATTCTTTTGATATTTAGGAAACCCTATTCTTGAAAGTATGTTGTTACGAGATTTTCTGCTTCATTAAGGTAGTATTCTTCTTACTCGTTTTTTTCTTATCATCTTCACCTTACTCGTTAATATTTTTTTCCACTTGTTACCCAAATCTGTAACAACCTGTAAATAGGCCGAGATACCTTTTTTATTAAAAAAACAACTATGTTCTAGTGTGGGTTACACTATGTTTCAAAGCAAAGATAATGTGTCCACTTTTAATTTTTACATTTAACCAATTTTTTCATCTTAAGACAATCTGTAAGAACAGGTTACACATCTAATACTTTGTAGTTTGTGTGTTTACAAGAAGTGACTTTTTTATGTAGTTTTGTGTGTATAGTATTACTACTACTGTGTTACACTACGATACTTTTCATATATTTTTTTAATTTTTTATTTGTCTTACTATACCTTCCAGCACATACATAACCTCTAACATTGATTTACATTATGTAACATGAGATTTACATTATGTAACATGAGATTTACATTATGTTCCACCTACCTCCCATAAAAAAAATTTTAACATCACAGGAAGTCACTGTAGTAACATATTCTAGACCCCAAATTGTAGCAAGTATGCTAATTGATTTTTTATTCCACTACTTCCTTTTTTATATTTTTTATGATATTTTTCATATATTTTTTTATTTTTTATTTGCGTTACTATACCTTCCAGCACCAACATAACCTGTAACATTTGATTTACATTATGTAACATGATATTTACATTATGTTACACCTACCTCTTGAGATTTATATTATGTAACATAACCTACCTCCTATAACTTTTTTTCTAACATCACAGGAAGTCACTGTAGTAACATATTCCAGACTCCAAATGGTAGCAAGTATTGGGTTCCTGAGGTTTTCGTTTTTATGCTCATTTATCTAGCATTATTTACCATGTAAAGTGTCATGTATGTAATATAATTTAATGTAATCTAATGAAGTGTTAGTGTGATGTAGGGTAAATAATGTTTGGTGTTAATTAATGTGATATATTATTAATGAAATATGCGATTAGTGTAATGTCATTTGGTTGTTGTAATTATATTATTACTGTTAGTTGGAGTGGTGTAATATTGGGTATTTAACATTGTAATATTGGGTTACATCAATTTACATTGTTTTACAGATTGATTTATATTGGTTAATATTGGTTTACATCAATTTACATTGGTTTACATTGGTTTAATATTGGTTAATATTGGGTTTTTCGTTGTGTAATTTGATGTTTCATTACAACTTTGATAAATGTTGCATTAGTATAACAGTAATTCATTACAATTGTTTTACAATTGTAAAACATTATTTATATTAATGTCATGGTAAGTTGCATCAGCTTACAATTATTTTACAGATTGATTTATATTGGTTTACATCAATTTACATTGATTTACATTGGTTTAATATTGGTTAATATTGGGTTTTTCGTTGTGTAATTTGATGTTTCATTACAACTTTGATAAATGTTGCATTAGTATAACAGTAATTCATTACAATTGTTTTACAATTGTAAAACATTATTTATATTAACGTCATAGTAAGTTGCATCAGCTTACAATTGTTTTCAAAATTGATTTATATTGGTTTACATCAATTTACATTGGTTTAATATTGGTTAATATTGGGTTTTTCGTAGTTACATTGTTTAATGTCGTTCGGTTGTTAAGTTGTATGATTTTATGTTTAACTCAATGTTTTTTGTTGTTAATACATCATGTTTCTTCGATGTAAGTCTCGTTGTTCTCTTTAATTCTAATATGTATTTCGTTTTGGTGGTGTAGTTACATTGTTTAATATCGTTCAGTTGTATAACTGTGAGTATTAGTTTGAGTATGTATAACTGTGAGTATGTGTTACTCTTTAGTTTTTACATTTTTCTTGGACCTATTCACAGTAAAAATATGTAACTGTATGTAACATTTTTGTTTAAAGAAACGCCCTGTAACATTTATGTTGGTGTTGTTTTGTTGGTAGTAATGACTTTTCACACTAGACGAAACAACATGTAATTTTTTGTAATTTTATGTAAATACATGTAAGGTCATGTTAAACACACTAATTAAATGTAAGTGTATTTTTAACAATGTGTAAGTATCTGCGGCCCATGTATTTTTTTTGCGGTGTTATTTTTAGTCTTAGGACTTTTTATTGCAACACCCACCAAAACCCTCATGAAATAACATGTAATCAAATGCAATGCATGTGTTACACAAAATTAGTTTGAGTATGTATAACTGTGAGTATGTGTTACTCTTAAGTTTTTACAGTTTTTTTGTCTTATTCACAGTAAATATGTGTAACTGTATGTAACATTGTTTTAAGAAATGCCTGTAACATGTATGTTGGTGTTGTTTTGTGGGTAGTAATGACTTTTAACACTAGACGAAACAACATGTAATATTTTGTAATTTTATGTAAATACATGTAAGGTCATGTATGAAAAAACCTGCTGTACTAAAATGAACGTCTAAATGTCTCATTTTTTTTAGTTATACACACTAATCATATGTAAGTTTTTTTTTTACTTTCACTTAATCAATACACACTTAAAACTTATATGTAATACATTGGCACTATATGCAACAAACATGTAAGAACATGTAATTTCACTTAATTACATGTAAGTACATGTAAGAAAAAACATGTTGTATTAAATTTTCATGTAATTAATGAAGTTTTTTCTTTAATAATGGACTGAAAACTTTTCAAAGTAAGAGCAGTGGATGTAATAACAATTAATTTTCATGTAATTACGTGTAATTTCAAGTTAGAACAAACCTGCTGTACCGGGGGTTAGTCTTTATAACTTGTAAGAACATGTAAGAACATGTAATATAGGCTAACAACCAAGTTGTGTTTATTGAGTGTAGTATTTTTTGTTAACGTATTTTTGGTCCTAATTTTTTTTATTTTCAGGAAATCATTGTAGTAAAATATTCCAGACTCCAAATGAAACTAAGTTTTGGGTGCCTGAGGTTTCTGTTAATGACAAGCCTTACGTTGGTGCTATTTTTAGTTCATGGCAACAGGTCATAAATATGTACCAACGCTACACCGAGTTATCAGGTTTTGTTGTACGTGTTGGCGGTTTTAAGAGATGGAACGGAACAATTACTCATCGAACATAATTAATCTAGAAGATAATATGCTCCGGTGTAAGTTAACTGTAATTTCATAGTAATTAAATGTAATGTAACTTTAATTTTAAATTCAAACATGACATGACCTGATGTAAGTGTATGTAACTATTAGTAGTAGGATGTGATTTATTTTCTACTTTTTATTAATGTTTATATGTTTACTATTTAGTTTTAATGTTTCTTACTGTTAATCATATACTATTATAATGTTAATGCATATCTATTATTATTATGGCATTTAACACACAAGTGTGTGTCTTCTACTTTTTCATAGTAGTAAATTGTAAAGCATAGTGTAATCCGATGTAATGTGATGTAAAACATAGTTTCCCACCTCAGTAGTATATGTTAACCCTAGCGGGAGCATTAACTAAGTGTAATTAATCTAGAAGATAACATGCCTAGGTGTAAGTTAACTGTAATTTCACAGTAATTAATGTAATATAACTTTAATTTTAAATTCAAACATGACATGCCCCGATGTAAGTGTATGTAATTATCAGTAGTCGGATGTGATTTATTTTCTACTTTTTGTGAATGTTTATAAGTTTACATTAGCTTTAATGTTTCTTACTGTTAATCATATGCTTTTATAATGTTAATTCATATTTGTTATTATTATGAATTTTAACACAAAAGAGTGTGTGCCTCCTACTTTTTCATAGTAGTAAATTGTAAAGCACATTGTAATCTGATGTAGTATGATGTAAAACATAGTTTCCCACCGTAGTAGTATGTGTTAACCCTAGCGGGAGCATTAACTAAGTATAATTAATCTAGAAGATAACATGCCCAGGTGTACGTTAACTGTAATTTCACAGTAATTAAATGTAATGTAACTTTAGTTTTAAATTCAAGACATGCCCTGATGTAAGTGTATGTAATTATCAGTAGTCGGATGTGATTTATTTTCTATTTTTTATGAATGTTTATAAGTTTACTATTAGCTTTAATGTTGCTTATTGTTAATCATACGTTATTATAATGTTAATTCATATCTGTTATTATTATGAATTTTAACACACAAGTGTGTGTGCCTCCTACTTTTTCATAGTAGTAAATTGTAAAGCACATTGTAATATGATGTAATGTGATGTAAAACATAGTTTTCCACCGTAGTAGTATGTGTTAACCCTAGCGTAAGAATTAACTAAGTGTAATTAATCTAGAAGATAATATTTCCTGGTGTAAGTTAACTGTAATTTCACAGTAATTAAATGTAATATAACTTTAATTTTAAATTCAAACATGACATGCCCTAATGTAAGTGTATGTATTATGGCTTCCCGCTGTGTTTTTAAATCTGTTAAGTGATTTACGTGTTAATGTTTCGCTAGTCCTTCATGTTACCAACAATCATAGAATGTTAAAATACAGTTTTATAAAAACACATCAATATTGATTATAATCGAACTGTTTACGTCTTGAGTGTCTCCATTCGTTTGAGTCTCTAACTTGTAAATTCTTCCACCGGCTATTAATTCTGTCCAAATAACAACCCAACTATATAAGTTAAAAGAGTTTTAAATCAAACAATAGGATGCTCAACATTTTATTTGTTAATATACAATTCTCAATGATAAAATCAAATTTATGTTTTTTCAGTCTAAAATTCACAGTCAACATAATTTCCAAAAAAACTCATATTTATTTTGAATGAATACAACCAAATAAACCAATGCCAGTTTCATCAAAGAAACTAAACTTCTTGAAATTTTTTGGGTTTGTGAAACATATTGGTCCATAAATCTCATGTCTAACGCTTTATTCAACAGAATCTACCCAAAACATACTCATCAGAGTCATAAGTTAAAACAATAATTGGGGCTCTAGGGTTTTCAGTGAATGACACTATGTACCCATACTAATATGCTCACAGAGGGTGATATTAATGGAGAAAACCCAAACAAGAACACAATTACTGACATTTCTCGACTTTGAACGAACTCTAATTTCGCTAACTTCGTGATGTTAGTTGGGTGATTTGGGAGGAACTTACCGATTTTGCACTTGTTCCACCATCTTCAACAAGAATGGCCTTCGACAGTCTATAATGGTCGTCACCTTCTTGAGAGCTATCGCCTTCAATGAAGATGCAGAAGATTGAATGCCCTAAAACCGGGCACACCGACACCAAAGTTATTGATAAAGAGGGAATTTAGTTTTTTCAAATGATTTCAAAAGAAAAGATGAAGATGAATTTAGGAGATGTGTTTTTGTCTCTATTGATGGGACAATTGCTTTGGAAGAATCATTGATGGGACAATTGAAAAGATAAAGGTACTGACAGCCTTTTTTTCTACCCACACAAAATTACTAGTATACCCTCAAGAAATATTGATGGTGGTGTGTACATCAATATTAAATTGCAAAATATTTCTGACCTTTAGATTAAAAAGTAAACCATAAATCAAGGGTTTATATTTGGTTAATGGGTTTTTACAATAACCATGAGTTCTCAATAGAACTTCATCCTATATATATATATATGTATGTATATATATATATGTATATATATATGTGTATATATATATATATAAAAGTATAACAATGGTTCTCATTTTAAGTTGATTATGTCGGGAACAGTGCATGCCCAAGTAACAATATCAACTTTTGTCAGGGATCGCCCTTTATCTAAAAATATAAAAATATCAATTAAGTATTACTATTTCTATTCTAATTAAAACCTTATGTCGGTGCTTTGGCATGTGAGTTTCACGTGTGTGTGTTTAAAGCCACATCCGATGGCTTTTCCCTTCTTCTCCAAGTCAATGACTGAGATCCATTTGAGAGTGGAGTAGACGGATTCCGGATCATCCGTGACATACGATTCCTTCACGGCGGAGATGACGCCGGCGAACGATTCCTTCTCTTTGCCGGTGGCGACGGCGCCCGGAGTTGTTGGCGTTTGACGGTGGTTTGGATGAGCTGTTGCCGGCGTCGATTCGGAAGAAGGCGACGGAGGTCAGAGCGAAGGTGGATGCGGAAACGAGGGGTTCGAATTCTGAAGTGAGGGTCCGGTAGGTCAAATGTGTTTTGCGATTTAGGTACAAAATTTCTGCTGAATTGTTCGATTTGTGTGTTTTACATAAAGTTTTGTGTGTGTTTGTTGTTATGTTAGGGTTTCGATTTCGGAGGTGATGAGTATGTGTTTGTGTTGTTTTGTGGAGACGATTTTGATTTTTTGTTGAGTTTTGAGTTGTGTGTGGATGAATCTGATTGTTTTAGGTGGAGATGGATTTGTTCATGTGAGTGTTGAATTTAAGCTTTTTGTGAGGTGTTGATTTGTGATTTTGTGGATAAGGTGGAGGATTTTGTGAGGTGATGGGGGTTGAGGAAGTGAAGAAGAAGAAGCAATTAAAGAAGGGTAGAATTCATGAGGTTGGTTATGATATGAAGGAAGATGAAAACAATGGTTTGATTGGTGGTGAATTGGATGAAGATGATGGTGGTTGGATAAGAAAAAAGAAAGGGGTATGAAATTGAAGCGGGCAAGAAGAAGAGGTCGAAGAAAGGGAAGAGTAGTGAGGTTAGTGATGATTTGGAGGCTGATGAAGTTTTGGATGATGTGAAAGCGGCTAAAACAAGTGTTAAAGAGAAGAAAACGAAGAAGAATGCAGTTGAAGAACCTGTTGTGAATGCAAAATATAATGACAAATTAGCCAAGAAAAAGGGGAAGAAAACAAAGAAGAATGCAGTCGAAGAAACTGATGTGAATGCAAAATCTAATGACAAGTTAGCCAAGAAAAAGGGGAAGAATCAGAGTGGTGATTCTGGGAAGAAAGAGAAGAAGAAAGGAAGGTAAGTTCCAAGAGTTTAAGGTTTTTGGTTTGGATAATGATATGATTACTAATAGAGAATTCAATTCAATCTATAGCTTTGAATTCGGCATTTTTGTTAAGTTCAATTATGGTTTATGTAATTCTGATTCCAGCAGTTTATCAAGTTTGATTAATATTTCTATGATTTACTTTTTGATTTGGAGGTGTTTTATCCTTTAAGTGTTCTTATATGCTTTGATATTATGAGTGAGCTAATTCTCTTATTCCAAATTATCTAATGTGATAGTAAACCATAGTTAATAGGACTATTTTGCAGCATGCTGCATTAGCTTAGAGAGTATGTTTTTGTTACCTTACCTCTCGAACAAGCAAACAATATGATTTTGCCAACACCAGCAACAAACTCTTTGCTTGACGGCTCTTTCGGTGTGGTGTATGTAGGCCTATATTTGTTAGTGCCACTCGATACCTTAGTATCCCGATCGAGTGAGTTGTCTGGATCCTTTATGTCTAAATCAAATTCTTGACTTTTGCCTTTTATGGATGCAAGTTCCTCCAGCAGGGTCTCATGCCCTTTCAGTTTGGAGTGTAGAGATATATGTAAGATCAAAAATGAAATATTAGTAATAAATACCCTGATTCAGTCTTTAAGCAAGGTTGTTCAAAAGTTTAAACCATCTATTTATCCTCTTAATTATGTGTGCTCACGGGGTAAGCTGGATCCCGTTGTTGGAAGGCAGCCACAAATTGAACGAGTTACCCAAATTCTGGGACGGCGTACAAATTGGTTTGTAGATGAAGTGGTAAATAACCACGATGAACTCATGTCCAACTTTTTTGCACAACTTGATGCCCTTGCTTATGGGAAGGTAATTCTTTTGCATAACCTCTAAGTATCGAGTTAAACTTCACTCATAAGGAAAAGGAGAGATTATTTTTTATACACTGGCATGATTTTGTTTTCTTTCCAGATGCCTGAACAATTGCAAAGTGAGAATGTTGCATCTCATCTTATTCCTCACAAGGTGATTAATTTCCTTCATAAGTTTACATTATTTCTTCTATCAAATGAATGCTTGATTAGTGATAAGTAAATCTGCATTCATTAACAGACCTTCACCGGGAATAGGCCATCACTTAGCCTTCTACTTCCATCATTGGATGCTTATAGAATTGGCCAGGTTTGACCAGTATATACTATAATCAAATTTATGTGCCTGGTACTGACATCATCTTTGGCGTGGCATTCCTTTGGACAGTGAGTACACTTTTGTGTACTTACAACCTGAGTTGCAGCCGATATGCTCTGGGATTTAACGTTGAGCCTAAACCAAATCTCGAAATGATACCTAATAGCAATTCTATAAATCCCCGCGGCAACGCGCGGGAAAAATACCTAGTTAACTATTAAGATAGAGTCCACAAAAGGTTACAACATATGTAATGAATAACGATATTATTTAAAGTTTTAAATAATCTAGACACAAATATTAATTAAGGGAGAAATATATAATTTATGAAATAATAGTAATTATTAAAGAGTTGATAATTACAAAAAGGTTTTGATTAATTACCAAATGGTGGTAATTATCTTAATATCAAAGAGTTAATATTATGATTAATATTATTATTATTATTATTATTATTTTTATTATTATTATTATTATTATTATTATTATTATTATTATTATTATTATTATTATTATTATTATTATTATTATGAGGTAATTGTTATTATTATATTTAATTAATTTATTTATCTTGTTATCAAAGATATAAAACTAGAGTCTCTCTCTCTTCCCTCTCATCCTCATCGATCATCGTTGTCGCCATCTCATGGTACTACGTGTTGTCGTGTTGTTTGCTGCTAATACGATCAAGGCATCGTTTGAAGAGTATTACAATCCAAGGAGTTTGGTTGAGGAGGTTTCATCTTTCACCAGATCTAGCGACTGTATTCGTTATTTTTGGTGTTTCTAATTGGTCAGTTATCTTATTTTTTAAAGGTGTAAGTCTAAACATATTTGTGGTCGTTTTTGTTATTAATTATAAGTTTGCATCTAGACTCCTAGAGAACAATCTAGGGTTTGGCCAAGATTAGTTCGTACATATATTTACTCTAGTTCATTTTAATAATTGTTTTGAAACTTATGTATGAAACCCAACAGATTATGTAGGAAAATTAAATAGTGAAATAAGTTTTAATTTAATACAAGATTATGGTAGCCGGATTCAAATATAAGCCGATTATGTAACATTTCTACTTATGACTTCATCATCATTCTAAACTTATTAATGAACTCCATTAAAAATGTAACTATAGAACGAACACAACCATGTTATGACAGATACAAGAGTTAAACTGATATATCAAGTGTGATATACAATTGACGACTTGTCTAAACTAAAATTACATTTGTTAATTACTCATTACTTATAACACCATAGTAACTAGTTAAAGAAATGTTGTGAAAGTGTAATAATAAAAACCTGAGGTCTCCAGAACACCCTTTGTTTTCTCCAACTTCTTAACGTGTTAACAATAATACTGTGAGAAAATTGGCACACATACATGCATGTAATAACAAGGCAGGTGATCGAGAACGAGTACCAGCTAGCTAGCATTGTTTTAATAAAACTAGTAGAATGTATGTTGGATATGTTGAACCAGGTCCTCTGCACTTAGCTGGCATTCGATTCCAATCTACTACAAACCAATAGAAGTGAACATATAACTGTTAGTATATATCCAATTAACATTTATCGTATAAGAGTGTATCTTTAAAAAACCACTCCTTAGAGATTATATGTATGAAAATTAGTCAAGGTCAATCAAAATCATTGATTTAATATTGGGATAACACTATTACACATTATGTAATATTATGCTTTTATTATATTCACATCTGCTAAAAAACTAACACATGAACATACTGTAACTATACACACATCACATGCTTATATTGTGTAGTTTGAAATATACATGTGTTAGGTTTTTAATATATGTGAACTTACATATATACATAAAAAACTATAATGTTGTACATGTGTAATAATATTATTCTAATTATAAAAATAATGATTTTGATTATTCTAAATTAGTTTTAGAAAGTTTTCTCTTTAAAATTAGTTGGGCAAATGAGATACATCTCCTTTATGGTATCATGTATATATAACATAACACACAAGCGTACCCACTATTATGTAGAAGATATATGGGTAAGGGGATAGATGTGCATATATGTTTAAATGTATTATCAAAATGACTATTGGAACTCGAAGAATAAAGAGTTATAGTTATAATCAGATTACACAATCAGCTTAAAGCTATGGATGCTTAATTAGTAATTAATTACTCATACATATATTATAAATGTTGTGAACATGCACATGGGTGTGGGATAAAAGGAAAAGTGAACTTGCTATCTTTAATTAGTTTTAAAGAGTGAAACAAAATATATAGCTAGACATATGAAAGCTAGCTCAGCTAAGCTCAGCTCGCATGCATGCATTTCTTGAAGATCAAATGGGTTTTGAAGAAATTAATTAAGATGGAATTTAAGTTAATCTATCTATCTATATATGTATATAATACGTACGTACATCTGAGTATCTGACCTTGATGGTGAAGGAATTGACCATTGTTTCATCAACGGTGTGAATGCCAGCGTGGAGTATTTCAAGAGAGAGGTCTTGAAGAAGCGAAACTATTTTGGTTGCTTGGCCGGGCAAGCGTGGGGAGATGGTCTTTAGAAGAAGATTAGAGCCGGAAAACTTGACCTCAACATCAGCAATGGATGGTTTTGAATTTGAGGAATTAGGTACTGAAGGGTGGTCAATTGATGGTGGTGCATAATATTGCTGTTGTTGTAAGTAAGAGGAAGCAAGTAGAGGTTGCTGCAAGCAGCTGGGTCTGTAAGTTGCAGGGCTGAGTGGTTGTGGAGTTCTGGGGCTAATGGGCAAGGGGCTCAGAGGCGCTGGTGCTTGGCGGGGCGAAGGCCTTGGCCTTGGCCTTGGGCTCAGGACCTCACTGTACATGACTTTTCTTTGCTTTTTTGCTTCTAGTGATTGAAGGACTTGTTGCAATTCCGTGATGTAATCAACTACTCCTCCTATTATTGATGCTTGATCACCCTGTGCTTCACAATTAATTAATCGAGTTTTTATAATTAACGTTAATTAAAAGCTACATCGAAATGGTTGTGAAGTTAGCATGAGTATATATATATATATATATATACGGTATACCCTTTTGACATAGAAGCAAGGCATTAATGAACGGAGAACAGTTAAGTGGTGGTTCATCTGCTTCCTCCGGTTCCTCTCGACGGTGATATGTGACATGACTTGCTGCTCATCTTCCACCCTCTGCCTTTCCTACAGCTGGGCGAATCCGTTGTTTCCAGCTTCTCTTCAATTAGTAGTTCTTGTGAATTATCAGTACTAGCACTGCACCAAGAAGAGAGATTAATATTGGACTTGTGAGAGACCAATAATGGATCATGATCATGCCTGCACACTTCTTCTGCATGACTCTCCAATGACGTGAACTCATCCTCAACAGCTAATTCAAGGCAGCTGCTTGTGAAGATGTCGTCCCAACACCCAGCAGCAGCCGTTGGTACCAAGTTCTTGTCTGCAAACTGCTCGATGTAACCGTCAAAGAAATCAGTCAAACAAGTAATACACTTTTCAGCCATTATATATACATATATATGTGTGATCGATCAGATCAGACGACAAAAGCGATTAATTAAGTTTGGCTGTTGGAACAAAAAAGCAAATTAAGAGATGATGATCGAGTGTATGCACATGCACTCATGGAGGGAAGAGATGCTAGGCATTAATTAAGATCGATGATGAATTGGGAGGAGATATATATATATATATATATATATATATATATATATATATATATATATATATATATATATATATATAGGGGAGGGATCAAATGAAAACCATGTTTATAACATGGTTTTCATGTTTATATATATATATAGGGATCCATTCAAATAAAAACAAAAATTTATAAAGAACCAAAAGAATCATCACACACCATTGATTGTTTAGATCTATGACTATAAATAAAAGGGCTAAAACTGTAAAATTATATCAATTAAAAACCACACATGTAATCATTCAAGGGGCAAAAATGAAAAAACCATTCCATTTTCATAACTGTAGCAACTCACCAGACGTGGGCCATGGTTTTATTCTATATCTTTTATTTAAACATGTTTTGACTGCTAGAAAATCAACCTAAATATATATTAAATTAAGATACAAATCTTTGTATGAGTTTTGTTATGAATTGTACACATTTTATCTTCTTAAGTTTTAACATGTAAATTAGATCCTATAACTTGTGAAGTCTTCTCTACTGGTATATATAGGAAAGCGTTGATTTTGTGACAAATTGTATTTAATAAAGACTTTGAAAAATCAAAATTATCATCTCATAAATGTAAATAACATTTTAATGTGTCTGAATATTATAATAGTAATAAAACCAGATTTTTGGTTACATTATCTCATATATTAACAATAGTGCACTTGTGCATAATTTGATAATTGTGCAGTGATGCGTCTAGTAGTTGTTATATACATATATTGATGCTGATTGGAGTAATAGTTTAATCTTAACATCTTGAATTAGTGAATTATCATCAAATCTACATATAACTTACATGCTATCCATGTAAACATACAAACAGAATTTTTACCTTGATTATTAATTTAACTCATAATAAATACAAAACTATGTAACGACCACATGATAAGTTCACTATTAGTCATGAATTAGGGGTTTGATAGCGCCTTATATTATTAGATAACATGTACTTGAGACACATTCCAACAATATAGTGATTAACATCATCAAGAAACTATAGTTCTCTTCATTAAAAAAAATTCTATATATGCATCAACGTGTCTAAAATTTATATACAATAATACATGTAATTAACATCCTCCCTTTACCCCATAAACTCTCATTCGTAACATATTGATTTTGACTCAATACAAGCAGCCTCATTCAATGCATGATGTAGATGATGTGCATTAATGCATATATTCATCTCCTTGCAAATTAATTTGAAGATTGAAGTTGTTAATTTATCAAAATGACCCTATTCATAATTAATTAATTATAAAATAAAAAAAAAAACTACCAAAAAATGGGTGGTTAGTTGTAAATAGTTTTTTTGGTTCTTAATATATATATAGTGAGGTCTATATTAATATGTGTTCTTATTAGGCGACAAATTTGTTACAAGTCTTAAGATGGATATATGCATGGAGGAAATCAACTATCATCATATTAATACAAAACAAAGAAAATTGATTGATCGGGTTAGATTGATAATGTTCTCTTTTTATTTCTTTATGTTATAACTTGCAACTTCGCTAGTGTTATGCTAGACTACTTATTTGTATTGTAATCGGCGTCGATCTAAGATATATTAGTAGCAAAAATTAAGTAGGTATTTATTGAATGACTGAATTGATTCCTGACTAGATCGTATGAATGATGTTCGACCATAAACGAATCAAAAATTTCTCATTTTTTAAACCAATATGTGAAACATTAATTCTCATAGCCAATGTTATCACGACCGGATCGGACCGGCCGGTCCGACCAGTTCGACCGAAGATCGGTCGGGTGTCCGGTCCGGTCTACTATGATTCGTTTTTGTCTGGTCGAACCGGCTGGTTCGTCCCGAACCGGTGATCGGACCGGGATACCAGACCGGTTCGGACCGGATTTTTTTTTATTTTTATGGGTAAAAACGGGGTTTTGAACCATAAATTAGTATGTTAGATATACAAATATAGTTAAGTTTTATATATAACTATAAAATACATATATAAATCATATATAAATTACTTATATTTGATTATATATATAACTATATATATAATATACTATATATATAATTATAACGTCATCCGGTTCTTAAATCTCATCCGACCACCAAACCAGTAAGACGTCCGGTTCGACGTCTGATTCGGTTCTGAAAACAGACTTAATTACTTTGAGAATTTAATGTGGGCATTTACTGGATCATGTTTCAGCCGTTGGATGCTGCTTTCGAGTTGACCTTTATATTTGAAATTCTCTCTCTTTCAAATTTCCTCTATTTTGTTAGGGTCCTAATGGGGATACCGCATGGGTTTTTGGGGGTGGGCCGGTTCAAACGGTCACGGTTAGGTCTTGCGGTCACATTTTGGCACCTAACCGTGACCGCATGGACTTGATGTCACGGTTTGGGGTGTTTGTCCCCGTGACAGCATGGTCTTGCTTTCACGGTTCGGGGTGGTAGTCCCCGTGACCTCCTGACAACAAAACGACAAAATGACAAAATGGGCTGTTAAAGTTGAAAAGCGGTCACCAAACCGTCACGTGGAGGCCAAAGCGTGACCTCTAGGGTACACGGTCTCAGTTTAAGGTACGACGTAGACGTGATTTTGACAAAAGGCCGGGATTCCCGGCACAAACCGTCATGTGGAGGCCAAACCGTGACGGTTTGTGCCCCAGAATTTCACCTTATATACATTTCACCTTCGAACAATCGGCATATCCATTTCCAAACTAAAAATTCGCAATTTCATAATCCACACTCGAGATTTTTCAGCCTTCGTCATTCCAAAAACGCGTTAATTCGAAAACAATGTCGGGTTCGGAAGATCATTATCAAAAGTCGATGCTTCCAGATTTGAATGTCATGACCTCGGTGATTCTGCTCTTGGGCTCGCAATCTCAAGCTTTTTCTTCTTGACTTACCCCGATATCGACGCTGGTAAACTCTCTGAACTCCGTGCGCGCAATGTTAGTGGTGAAAAACTCGCTCGGGTTGCAGTTCGCCTCGGGCTTTACAAGTACACCCGTCACAACAAAGCTGATGTTCTTAGTGATAAGGTATTACATTATCAAGTCTACTAATATTCATGCCAATTATACATTCTGTGTTGCTATTAGATTTGGGGTTTTTTTGGTGTTTGAGGAGTGCATACTATTTGAATTGAGTTTACTATTAGCCTATTAGGCGTACCGATTATACGTCATGCATTGCTATTGAATTTGGGGGTGGTGTTTTGATTTTGTTAGGTTTGGGAGTTTCTTATTGCGGTTGAGGAAGAAGAAGGGATAGTTGTGCACGGTGGAAGAAGGAAACCGACCCTGCATAACCAGTTTTCCAAAGAATCTGCGCTGCGTTTTGTCTCCACAATGATTAAAGTCAACGCGTTCTAAATCAATATTAAAGATAACAGATTAGAAAAAAAAAGATGAACTGAATCGCACGTTTGTTAATGATTAAAACCATAAAATAGTGTTTGTTAATGATTTTAAAAGTATATAAACCTGAGGATAAATCGGTGCACCACCATATGCAACAGCAACTTTCACACCAGTTTCATAGCAGAATTTCTTAGCTTCTTCAAATATCTAACGAAATAATACAGATCATAAGAACAATAGTTATATTATATATTCACGAAAAGATAGAAATGATGTGACGGTGAAACTAGTAATCGATAATCAATCAAACTCCGATCGAACGGTGTTTCCCGCCTTTTCATTCTCAAGTTTACAGTGATAAAATTACGAAAATAAAAATAAATGTTTAATGCTTAAGGAAAATACACGAAATCAAACTCCGATCGAACGGTGTTTCCCGCCTTTTCATTCTCAAGTTTACAGTGATAAAATTACGGAAATAAAAATAAATATTTAATCTTTAAGGAAGATACACGAAATAAAAATAAATATTTAATGCTTAAAAGAATAAAAAAATAAAAGCAATATGTCACGGTTTGGTCAAATCGTGACATATAGCCCCGCTGCGCACAATCAATACCCCCATAATTACATACCGAATCAATACCCCCATAATTACATACCCAATCATTGACCCCAGATCTAACTGTCACGGGTAGGGTAAACCGTGACAGCTAGATGTCACACCTGACCTAACGGTCACGGGGAGACCTAACCGTGACAGCTTGGGTCGGTTTTCTCCAGGAAAAGCACGGTGCGCCTAAAATTTCCGTTTTGTTAACCTATGATGATTTTTTTAAAGGCAACCTATGATGATTTATATATAAAAAAAAGGTTAAATTACTACTAGTTAGGCTACGAGCTTAATACCGATAAAAACAATTTTCGTTCGTTGTAAATTACATGCCCTTCGACCTTCGTCCAAAATAACTGCGACATATATTTTTTTAAAGAGTTAATTGGATTTTAATAATCTAACTTTTATTTATTGGCCAGTATTAATCCCAATAAAATGTTTACAGACACTTCAAATGATCTCTTGTTAACTAAGAGTTAACACTCGTTAGCTTTTTTTAATAAATAAGATCAACTTTGAGCCATTTTTCAACTCCAGTATTGTCGGTATCAATTAGGTCCGTTTTTCATTATCTAACCTTAATCATCACCTGAAATCTACCTCCTACGAGTTCGATGGTTCAAATCAGGAGGTAGAAATTGACGGGTTTTGGGTGCGAAAGTTTCAAATTGACGGACCTGATGATAGATTTCAACTTTCTGTTTAGTGTTTTAGTCAAAAAAATAATCCACGTCATCAAAAAACTAATGGTGTTAACTCTTACTTAGTAAGGGATCAGTGGAAGAAAATAAAGTCAAAGTTAGGAGTATCTGTAAACGTCAACTGAGTTGGGATTAATCCCGACCAATAAATGAAACTTGGTATTATTAAAATCCAATAACCTTTTTTCAAATTATCTCTAAATAGCTAGGGTTTTTTATGTGTTGTCTTCTTAAATTTAATTTTACAATTAAGTGGGGGTGTCTTATTTTTAAGATTGAAATATCGATCTTCAGTTAAGGTTAATCTATGTTATGGTGTGACACTTGTCTAAATTCTTAAAAATGTAAAATTGTTTTTTACGGCCTAATATCTTGGATCCAGACGCCTCTCAATTATATCTTTTGATATGTTAATCGACATTCCTTAGACCACTCCCATCATGAGTCTTTTGATTGGTTGGTCGGGCAATTTGTAATTAAAAGAAAATATAAAATCAATAAAGGGAGACGACTTGTTTGGTGGAGCAACAGTTAGTCGGTCGTGGGAATGCATCAACACACAATTTCTTTGTTATTTTATTTTAATTCTTTTGCCACTTGTTCATTTATAACTGGTTGTATGTATGTATTTTAAATAAAACTTATGATCTGAGAAATATAAAAGATTATCTTACTAAATATAATATTAATAATGTATATCTAATTTCATAATTTTTTTCTCTGGTTATAATGACAAAAATTTATATCCATTTTTATGTGTTTTTGGATTTCTTATTTTCAACCATGGGTTGTAATTTTTATTTCAATCTTGCTATTTAAGTTATTTATCTTATATTTAAAATAAATAATTTAATTTTTAGAAATAAAAGAAGTATTTACAGTTAGTTTTATAAAGGGGTAACTTTATAAAATAGTAATCAAGTTTTATAATTGTTCTAATTAGGTCAGTCATAAAGTTTTTTGTTCCAATCAGATCACTAAAGTTTTATCCTAATCAGATCACTAAAGTTTTAGGATTGTTTTAATTAGGTCATTCATAAGTTGCAAAAATTTTAAAAAAATTGAAGTGTTTAAAAAAAATTAACAATATTTATAAAAAATGAATTAATTAAAAAATTTGTGAATTATTTAAAACAATTTAAAAAATATAAGTGACATGATTATAACACTTCTAAAACATTAATGACCCGATTGGAACAAATAAAAGTATTACGGGCCCAATTGGAATACTTTTAAAATTTTAGTGACCTGATTAGAACAAATAAAAATATGAGTGACATAATTGAAACGCTGTTAAAACTTATTTACTATCCTGTGAAGTTTTTCCTTTATAAAAAAATATTAATTAATCATAAATAAAAGAATTATTTGGTTGGTTGGGTTGCTAATGAGAGTGAAAATTAGATTTAGTTGGTTTGTATAGGTGTAAGAGAGATAAATTATTTTTAATGAATTATTTGGTTAGGTTAGGTTATGAATGAGAATAGTCTTAGCCACGTTTCATTTTCTATCCTCCAACATGAGTTTACCTTAATTTTCTCTGTCACACTTGTCATCACCATTGTTTTCCATTAAAAATAAAGCATCTTAAGTTTAAATTCATTAGTTTATGTATGTTAATATATATATGCTTGATTAAAATGAGTTTTGTTTTAATCATTTTTCATAAGTTCTTTTAAACATTAAACTGAAATTTTATTTTTTCCCCAGTAAAGTAAATTTTTTTTATTTATTTATTTCATTTCTGAAATTGTTTTAGACATTTATTAGCAATGTTCTCAGAACCGGATCGGACGTCGAACCGGACGGCTTACTGGTTTGGTGGTCGGACCGGTCGGACCGGTCGGACCGGATGGACCGGATTTAACTATATTTTAATTATATTTATATATGTAATTAAATATAAGTAATTTATATATGATTTATACATATATTTTATAGTTATATATAAAACTTAACTATATTTGTATATACAAAGTACTAATTTATGGTTTAACACCCCGTTTTTACCCACTAAAATCAAAAAAAAAAAAAATATGCGAAAACCGGTCGGACCCGAACCGGTTGGCCGGTCCAACCGCCGACTCGGTTCGAACCGGCCGGTTCAACTGCACAAAAACGATCCACCCCGGACCGGACCGGACCAGGCCCCGAATCGCGGTCCGACCGGTCGGACCGGCCGGTCCGATCCGGTCCTAACAACATTGTTTATTAGTGATATATGCTTGTTATATTAACCGTGTAATACATGATACTAACCTAGTATATATGTAAATTACGGATAATGTTATTTTCCATGGAGAGAAAGCTAGACTTACAAATGATCCATAATCAGTCACTTTGGTCATGTTTGGGAGGGTTGTAAACGAGCCAAGCCGAGCCGAGCCAGGATGGGCTCGTCTCGAGCTCGAAGCTTATCGAGCCAGCTCAGCTCGGCTCGAAAAGTTTAATGAGCTGGAAACTTCGGCTCGAGTTCGGCTGGTGAAAAGCTCAAGCCAGCTCGTGGCTCGTTCGAGCCGGCTCGATTAAAATTTTTTATTTATTTTTTCATATTAATTTATATGAAAACTTAAAAATATCATTATTTTGAATATAAACAATTTACTATCATTATTTGGATATAATGATAATAAATTGTTAGTAACTCCGTACTTAAGGGAACAAATATCATTATTTTCAATATAAATAATTTACTATCACGTTATATATTTATAAAAAGAATACATTTTTAGTTTAAGAAAACCTTTTTAAAATCCTAATATAAAAATAACAATCATAATAATAGTAGTAGTAGTAATAATTATAACTACACTACACACACACACACATACACACACACATACACACACATATATATATATGCACCAAGTCACGAGCTGAGCCAACGAACCGAGCCACGAGCCGAGCTCGAATCGAGCTAACTCTGGCTCGAGTTCGGCTCGTTTAGAATTCGAGCCGGGCCGGGCCGGCTCGATTAGATACGAGCTTTTTTCGAACTTTTCTCGAGCGAACTTCGAGGCGCGAACTTTTTGTACAGCCCTATTTGGAATTGTCTTTTTAGGTTGAAAAGTACTTTTGAGAAAAAGAATTTATGAACTTATAAATTTTCAAAATGAGTTTTTAAAAAAGTATTTGGATTATCTTATAAACTAAAATGTTATAAATGACCAAAATGACATACTTTAAAAAAT
Source organism: Flaveria linearis (assembly GCA_024085815.1). Classification (NCBI taxonomy): domain Eukaryota; kingdom Viridiplantae; phylum Streptophyta; class Magnoliopsida; order Asterales; family Asteraceae; genus Flaveria; species Flaveria linearis. Next base: position 744,413 of record CM044013.1, read on the forward strand.
GAAGGGAGTTAATAGAGGATAATAGAGGAGTATAATAAAAAAATTAGACTAAAAGAAATTTTTAAAAGTCAATAAGTAAAAACATCTTTACTTCTCAAAAGCTTATTTAACCCTAAATGAAAAGTAAGTTTGAATTTTTTTTTTGATTGTTAAAAACTTTTTTTTAATTTATTAACTTTTTAAAAATTAATAAGACAAAAGTAGTTATAAATTAAGCAATCCAGACATGTAATTTAACTTATTAAAGTTACTCTACATAAAGTAAGATGAGGTACTCATGACAATTAAATAAAGGGGAGGTCATGGGTTCAAGTCTCCAACTGCTCAGAGTTGATTCAGGGGGTTTTCTCAACAATGAGTTTCCTCCTGAGGGGGTTGCGGGTGCGGTCCCGGCTGGAAAACGGATAGGTGGACCCGATTAAGATAACACTTATTCTCCGAACAAGGCCGTACATTTGTCATTCAAAAAAAAACTCTACATAAAGTAAGGGTCAAAGGATGCGGGTGGTAGGTGATTAGTAGTGTCACATTATTATGGATTAAAACATTAAAATCACATCATTCTTAATTAGTTTATATTTATGAATAATATTAAAAATCTTAGCAAAGAAAATAATATCTTTTGAGTAATAAGATATTAATTAAAGAGTAAATTATCATTTGCATCTCTGACTTTTATCCATTTTAACTGTTTGCATCCCTATAGCTTTAAAACCTTAAATCGACCCCTATACTTTTAATTTTTTCCTTATTTGCATCCCTGTGGCTGACGCCGTTAATATGAATAGTTAAATGAGTCTATTTTTCTGTCTCTTGCAGGGGCATTTTGGTCCTTTCATTTTCCCCCTTCTTTCTTATAAAACCTTTATAAGGAAGTGTCTTTATAGTGTTTGGATTTTCCTTCTAAATTGAATTGCAAGATCATTATTATCCAGGTTAGATGGAGTGCTAATGGCAATTGCTCTTCATGCTCTGTAAAATCCATATTTGGAGTACTCAGGTCATCCGAGTATCTAGAACCAGTTGTGGGTCTAGACACGATTAACTCACCTAGGGTTTGTTTGTAATCTGAAATCAAGCTTATGTAGTTCATGACATACCTAGCCAAAGGATGAATTATTCCTCCAGGAACATGAACTTTAAAAGGTTCTCGAAGAACTGCATTTTCGAACTCATTGAGCATTCCTCTAGCAGCTTCTGTCAGCTTGGATATTATCTCCGAGGCAGGGGCGGAGATAGCTTGTGAAGAATGGGGTCAAGTGACCCCACTCATATTTGTATTTCATATGTAGCATGTATTAAGAGATAATATTTTGACCCCAATCATTTTTTTAAAGGTGACCCCAATAAAAAATCTGATGAAAATAAAAACAAGTTCAGTTGTTGCTATGTTTAAATTGTATAATTTAGTTTTTTTTCTAATTAAAGTACAGACTCTCTCTGCTCTTTCACCATCTATGTCGTGTGTATTTTAATTAGGGTGGACTTTGGAGCAACGAGTAAAGGTTTTGTTTTATGGCCTTGAGATTATGAGTTCCACCGGTGAAAACAACCTCTTACACAAAAGTGCAGGGTAAAGTTGTATATACAGATCGCTTCGCGATCCGACCCCTCCCTGAACCTTACCTAAAGCGAGAGCTAAGTCAAACAATAGATAAATCTTCTTTTAGATTTCCCGATTTAGACTTGGTGAAAGTGAAAAGAGTTTAGTTGTTGCTTTGTGTGTGTTTTGATAATAAGGTCTGATTTCGTGTTTGTATCTGTTTAATGATTTGTGTTTTACAATTGCACACATATAGTATAGTATTTGTTGAACATATGTATGAAGTCATCTATAATTTTAAATTATATGTAAAACTTGATTCTTGGTTGAAACATGAAGCTTCATTGAAATTAGTTTGCGGAACTTTAGTGTTTTTAGTTGTTTTTGATGACAAATTTAGTGATAAAAACCAGACCAAACCCGACCCGAAAACTATAATATCGAGTTGAGAGAAAACCGAGCACCGAAAAAAGTGACCCCATTGAATAAAATTTCTGGTTCCGCCACTGCTCCGTGGCTTGAACCCTAATTGACTCTGCTGACTTTCCTTCAAAAACAACATCGATGTCAGGCAACAGATCGATCAAGGTATCGTGTAAATCCAAGATCTTGAACAGCTTCTCTGGAGCTGTAACACCCGAAATTTGACTTCTCAGCATGTGATGCGACTGAGCCTCAGTCGCCTGTGATTTATGCGACTGGAGGTCAACCGCATGGCTATTCGGCCGATTGAAGCTCAACCGCACGATTGGAGTTCAACCGCCCGAATGGAGTATGAGCCGTATGGAACATGTGCGATTGGGGTCCAATCGCATCGTGTTCATGCGACTGAAGGTCCAGTCGCCCCTGGACCAGATGCGACTGAGAAGTGGGTATAAAAAAGGAGCAGCTCCATTCTCCTCCCCATTTTCAGTCGGGGAGAGAGAGAGAGCAGAGGCGACAGAGAGCAGAAAGAGACCGAGAAGTGAAAGAAAGAGGGGAAAGTGCTGCCCGATTGTCGTGAAGCTAGTCAAATCGAAGCTCATCAACTTCTACCTGACAATGTGAGTTCTAGGACCCCTCATTTACATGTTTTTAACCGATTTTGGGGCTGGAATCACATATAAACCCTAGTTTGTAAAAGTGTAAGTTGACCCATTTGAGTAAATTATGAGTAATGCGTTTATGGTAAGAAGTAGGACTTGTATATGCTTGTATGATGTCCTTGTATGAATCCCTGAGCTTCGGGAGGGTCAATTTGGGCCAAAAATGGGTTTTTGACGAGTTTGGGTGCGGGGGTTCGCGGCTGCTGTTCGTGATGAACTCCAGTCGCTGCCCAGTTAGGGTTATGCGACTGAAGGGCCATTCGGCCGAATGAGTAATAGTTGATGTCCAATCGCCCGACTGAGGTTCAGACGCCCGATTGAGCCTCAATCGCGCGATAGGTGAAGCGACTGAGAGGTTCGGTCGCATGAGTTCAGTCGTAGAGTAGTTGAGTCGTACGGTTAAGAGTTAGTCGCATATAGCCCAGTCGCATGGTGTCTAGTCGTACGGAAGGAAGTTCAATCGTACGTATGAGTACCCATTCGCATGATAGCCCAATCGCATGGCCCAGTCGCATGGAGGACATGCGACTGGTGGTAGTTCAGTCGCCCGGATAGGGCTGATGTGAGTGAATGTAGAAGTGTATGCATGATGTATGTGTGTTAGTATGATGTATGTATGCTAGTATGACGTTGCCATAATGAATGGTGAATACTGATGATATGTGAGTATGTATGTTCCTTATGTATATGTGTTTTATCTTTAATAACTTTACGTGAATGAATGAACGAAAGAACGAATGTATTAAGAACGTAAAGTGAAAGATAATGAATGAAGGAACATGATGAATGAATGCATGCATTAATGAAAGAAAGTAATAAAGGCTTGCAAGCAAATGAAAGGAGGTGCACACCCCTGGCAGGTGTTAGCTCAACGGTGTGCGGGTTAGCTACCCCGAAGGATGCACATCGGGGTCAGTCTTTGTGATTGACCAGAAGTATGTATGGGATCCTTGCCGCTTGCCCTAGGTGACTGGATCAGCATTAGTGCACAACGTTCGTGATTGATCATCACAGGTCCAGCACCCGCATTTGTGCACAACGTTCGGGTATAGCATATGGCATTGATCCAGAAGTAAAGTGAAAGATAAGGGGTGCTTGTACCTACCCTAGGTGACTGGATCAGCATTTGTGCACAACGTTCGTGGCTAACCACCACAGGTCCAGCACCAGTAGTATGTATGATGAAAGGGGGTAGTGTACATGTCACCGAATGTAATGAACGTTCGAACGAAAGTAATAAATGAATGAATGAACAGAATGAAGGTTCGAACGTATGAAGTGAAAGTATGAATGAAAGTAAAGACATACGAAAGTATGTGAAGTATGTAAAGTATGTATGTATGAAAGTAAACGAGAATGAGAAAGTGTACACGAATGAAAGTAAGTAATGAATGGTAAAATAATAACAATGTTATCTGCGTGTACGTATGATGTGTGAACACATGTATGAAAGAACGGTTAATAAGAACGAAAGTATGTTTTATTATAAAAACTAGAACTCACTCAGCAACGCTGACTTTTATGTGTTTTCCAGTTCGCAGGTAGTGTTGCTGAGGATGGCACGAGGCGGCTACTCAGCTCTTTTGGGAGGGCATTCTCCATTGTGTAATGCTGCAACGTCGCGTGTTGCGGGCCCATAATGCACGCAACAAGTCACGTTGCCTGCCATTACGAGATTTCTTGAGGATCTGAATCAACGAGATTGCTCAAGAAATCTCCTTTATATATTTTTGAATTTAATATCTTCTTTATGAAGAAAAATATATTTTCTTATTTTGGTAGAGGTCGCTATACGACCCTATGATTGCTGAGGAATATTCATCAGCAGCAGTCATAGTATAGTTAAGCCCCTATAGTTGTTGAGCATTCTCATAAAAGAGATTACTAGGTAATCTCGGGTTTTTATGTGTCTCCTCAGCAACTATAGTAAAGTTAGAAAGTTGTATTTTGTAATCGTGTCAATGATGTAATGACTTTTATGAATGAATGAGAAAGTATTTATGTTTCCTTTATTAATTCCGCTGCGTATGTTATGCTCATGTATTGAAAGTATGTTTATACATTGTTTATCTAAAATATATGCAATGAAGAACCAACCGTAAGGTGCCCGGTGAGCGGGGCCTTACAGGAGCTCGTCGGCTGATGCTGATGGCGTCAGCTTCTCCACCCTTAGCCGGCGAAGATCATGCGCTCGGCGGTGGTAGTGGTGGGAGGGGCTGCAGTGGTGGTGGGGGGGTTGCGGTGGTGGTGGGGGGGGTGCGGTGGTGGTGGTAGTAGGGGGCTGCGATGGTGGTGGTGGTAGGGAGCTGCGGTGGTGGTGGTGGGGGGCTGCAGTGGTGGTGGTGATAAGGGGTCGTGATGGTGGTGTAGGGGGTCGTGGTGGTGGTGAGATTGGGGAAGAAGGGGAGAAGGTGTAGAAGAGGAGGAAGAAGCATGTGAGGGAGATGATGAGTATGAGCAATGGAGAGCAGGTGATTCTGGGATTAAGGTTCATTGAGGAAGATGAAGAAGAAGGGGAGAAGGTATAGTTCTTTTATTTATTTAATTTTAGGGGTAGTTTAGTATTTTCAATAATAACTTTAACAGAAAAACTAACGGTGTTAGTTATCTTGACTCAAATTGATATATAACAAAATGATAGAAACTCAAATAAAGATAACATAAAATGCCAGGGCGTAGATAGTAATTTTAAGACTATAGGGATGCAAAAGGTTAAAATAGAAAAACGTTAGAGATGCAAATGATAATTTACTCTTAATTAAAAGTTACTTTAGATAAATGTAAAAAGCCTAGTAGTTGAGATTCGGTATTCCTGACATCAGCGTTGAACCTTTAAGAAACTTACGTTGAAACATTGAAAATGTGAGTATAGAAATTCGTCACGTATTACGGGAGGGACTTAAAATAATATTCATGACTTGAGATTATAAAAAACAAACAAACAAAATCATGACTAAACTTTTTGTGTTGAGACTTTTTATAATAAAAACAAAATTGTTGAAAACTCACTTTGAAATATTTTATATAACTTAAACACGTGTCAGCTAAAAATTCAGGAAAAAAACTCAAAGGATAGAATTTGAATTAATATAAAAAAATAAAGATTTAAAAAATTAGAAGAACGAAAAAAAAATGCAATAAGTTAAAAGAATGAAAGAGGTTGAACCACAATGACAATTTTTTACGTAAACCCTCGTGTATTTTAAAATTATGTAACTTGCATTTTATTAAAAATAAAAAGCAAACAGATAGATTATTTTGCTAAATAGTTATAAAATAGATAATTGTTTTTTTACATAATTGAAAATACATTATGAATGCATTATTATATAAGTACTAAAATTTTGGTTAAATAAGTAAATTAAAAAAAGTTAAAATGATGAAAAAGGCTCACTTACTTCACCATGTTAGTATAACTAGTAATCCTACCTGCGCTTTGTAGCGATACTCAAATACATATTTATTAGATCCAATGTAGTCTCGGATGAATCTACATGCATCATCGTCGATCTAGGGACCGCAAAAGAACTCTGATGGCACTAATTACAAGAAACCCAAAACCATAACAGTAAAAAAATCGATACTATTATTTACAAAGTGATCTAAGTTGAACAAGTGTTAATCATCATAGACACTGATACCGAAGCCAACGAGTTGACCCAAAGGTGTCTCAGATGAACCTAGGTTTAACATTACAAACCTAAACAATCTCAATCTCAGAGGAACAGTTCAACATAGTCAACCCAAAAAGTTCGATCATTTCAGTAAAAAAAAACAAAACATAAACGCCGCCAAGGTGGACACAAGCGACCATCGGTGACTCCCATCGCCAGCATCTCCTCCTTAAATCCAAGGTCAACAACTCTAAAGGCAGAGGTTCACAACTGGGTCAGCAAAAGCAGTCACAAACAGTCATCGATGACATCCATAGACAAAGGAGAGGTTTATGATATCGTCTACCACGACGGCCCCAATCACCTTCGTAACCACAAAGTCAAAAACCTAAAAGCATTGGAGGAAGACAGATCGCCCTCGCTGCCGCCAAGGCAACCCATGCAAACATAGGGCTGATGACGATGAGGGTCCATACCTCTTACCAGATTCTAATTTCTGGCACGATGAAATGACCGAAGCACAAGAACCACCAAATTTGCCGCTAGACCTCAAGAAAAACCCAACGACATCGAAGAATAAATTACAAAGCACCGCTTAGTTATGGACGACTCTGGGAGGGTGACACCCAGGCTGCCCGCACCGCCGATGAAAATGGGAGGGCGGCGGTTAAACCCATCGAATACTCTTGTCCCAAACCTTTTCTCTCTATAGCAACATGAGTAGGTACCACATGCAACATTTGTTAAGTGGTACCACATACAACACTTGTTGCACCTTTAGCTATGGTGCAACTTCTTACAAAAAAATTTTATTGATTAATATTAATATATATCATGATAATACTTTATATAAATTATATTTTCTTTTTTATTTATAGGACTACACAAACATCAAAATGGATAGTCGTATATAGTCATTGAAAAATAGTTAAGATTTGTTATCTATCAGTTATCACTTGGGTAGGACCAATACAAAACAAAAAAGAACATAAGTTAATTTGAACACAGTGATAACAATAACGATTACGACGATAATAGTAGTAGTAATAATCGTAGTAGTAGTAATAGTTGTAGTAGTAGTAATAGTAGTAAAAATAATGATAATGATAGTAATAATAATAATAATAATAATAATAATAATAATAATAATAATAATAATAAGAGTAAATCTCGGTTTTGGTCCCTGTGTTTTGCAAATTGACTCCACTTGAGTACCAACGTTTATTTTATCTCCATTTGAGTACCAAAGTTTAAAAAAGTTGTCTGTTTCAGTCCTTTTGACTAACGGTGTTAACTTTTTTCTGTTAAGTGATTGTCAATTTACTAAAATACCCCTCATTCAAACACCATCTTCTTCTAAACCTCTCAAACACCATACACCACCACCCCTAACCTCTCAAACAAACCCCACCACCACCGAAGCCATCATCATCGGCGCCGGCCTCTCCGGCCTAGCCGCCGCCGTCCGCCTCCACTCCCACAACATCCCTTACTCCTCCTCGAAGCCTCCGCCATCCGCACCCAGATCGCCACCACCTCCAATGATCGCATCCACCACCGTCACGCACTGTCACCACCTATAACCCACCAACCACCACCAAATCCGGCCACCACCATCGACGATGCTTTCTTTATCTCTGTTCGTCTCTCTTTCAGTTACACAACCACCTCTTGAACCAGAAAGCGGATTGGGGTATAGTGGAGTGGGGTACAGTAGCGGTGTTCTGGCCATCGAAAGGTGGCCATCGAAAGGGGCATGTGGTGATGGGGTTTTGACCACCAAAGGTGGCGTACGGTGATGGGGTTATGGGTACCGGAGGCAAGTGGCGGTGGAGATGAGAGAGAGGGGTTTGCTCCTGAAGTCTTGACCTTTCAAGACACTGCATCTTTCCTTTGTTTATTTCAAGATTCATCTTTCAATTCACAAACTTCACCACATTAGATTCATCAATTTAGGGTTTAATGTGTGTGAGAAAGAAGATAGAAAGAGATGGGTAGATAGATAAAGATTCAATTAATTGATCCAGCTACAGACCTCTATCTTATCATCAGCATCATCAATTATCCATACCCAATTCAATTCACACCTTTGAAAGCTGAATCAGTTCATTCATCCAACAATTTGCTTATGTTTTGTTCAAATCAACTCCACCAGCAATAACCCTTGCACAGATTCAATCCATTCACAGGTAGTGTGTTGTTTTGTGTGTATGTGTGTGTGTGTGTGTTTATCTCTTTTTATAGCTTTCTGCAATCAAAAATAGGTTTTTTATAACTCTCTTGATGCTCGGGGTACGAAGAGTAGAGTAAGTGGCTAATCACAACTGGCCACTGTAATTAGGGACTTACTATACTTGACATAAACTGAGCTATTTCCTTGAATGACCGTGTTGGTGTTTTAATCTTTCAGTGTGATAGAAGATGGTCGGTGATAGATCATCTGCTGCTTCCCGTGATGGTGAACGTGGTGATGAGCCGCGTATCACGCGAGGAAGATCTAGGAAAGAGAAAGTAGTTCGGGAGGAGAACGAGGTTCCTCACCAGGAAGAGATGGACGAAAGCGCCAAGTTGAGAGCCTCGGTAAAAGAGGCAGTGGTTGAGGAAGTGCACCAGGTTATGCAGACGATCTTACCGTCTGTAATGACAGAAGTGATGAAAGCAGTACGTGAGGATGATAGACGAGGGAGGAATCGGTCCTCAGGTAGACAACAACAGGCAGGGTAGAAACAGTATTGTCGGACGATGAAGAGGAGGAAGAGGAAGAACAAGTACGGGAGACAGCCCGGGTTGTGATTATGGGAAATTCATGAGGTGCAAGCCTCCAACTTTTGATGGCTCCGGTACTGCTACTGATGCTCACCAATGGGTGATGGAAATGGAAGCTGTCCTCGATATTAGTGATTGCCAGGAGGACAAGAAGGTGAAGTTTGCTACCCACTCTTTCACAGGGTCGGCTTTATGTTGGTGGAAGAATATAGTCCAAGCTGAGGGTACCAGGGCTATAGGAAAGATGAAGTGGGCTGAGTTAAAAAGGCTGGTGATCGAGGAATTCAGTCCTCGCCGGGAAATGGATAGAATAGAAAGGGAGTTCCTGCAGCTGGAGGCGGGGACGATGACCCATCAGCAGTACACGACTAAGTTTAACGAGTTGGCACTGTTGGTGCCAGAGCAAGTGACGCCGGTGTCTCGAAAGATTAACCGTATATTCAGGGGCTGCCATCTGAAATTCGTTGGCATTTGATTTCCGCCCGACCGAGTACTTTCAGGTCGGCGGTGGATTTAGCTGGGAGGTTGTATGATGAACGAGCTGCTTGGTGAAATCTGAGGGCAGTAAGAAGGGAAGTGATGAGAAGAAGTGGCAGGGAAAGAGATTTGGTCGGGGTGATACTTCGACGAGTGGTAAAAAGGCACGGGTTGATGATCGCCGTGTGGTTGTGACGAGTGCAGGGTCGAGAAAGTGTGAAAAGTGTGGGCGAGAGCACGGTGGTGAATGCAGATGGGGGCTGAATGTATTTTTAAGTGTGGAAAGCCCGGTCATATGGCTAAGGAGTGTAGGGCGATGAAGTGCTTTAACTGCGGGGAAAGTGGTCATATGAACAAGGATTGCAAGAAGCCGAGGTCTGGGAGTTCCGGCGGGAAGAAGGCAGTGGGTGAAGGGTCGAAGGCAAGCGCCAGAGCGTTCACGATGACGCAGGAAGAGGCTAGGACGGACCCTGATGTAGTGTCCGGTACGTTTCTGGTGAACCAAACTTTAGCCTCAGTATTATTTGATTCAGGCGCCAGTAGGAGTTTTATTTCTGCTGCTTTTAGTGCCAAATTGCCTGTTAGTAGTAGGCGTGTGGATGTGCCGTTTGATGTAGAGACCGCTATAGGTAAACCACCAGGATCTCTGAGGTAATTGAGGGTTGCGATGTAGAACTGAGGGTCACAAATTCCCAGTTAAACCCTTTGCGATGACGTTAGGTGGGTTCGATTTGGTGCTTGGAATGGATTGGTTGGCAGATTTCGAGGCGAACATTGTGTGTCGCAAGAAGATGATCAGTTTGACAGCGCCTGATGGTAGTCCAGTGGTAGTTTATGGGGATCGGGTTACTACGATTCCGAAAGTGATCTCAATGGCAGTGGCGGGGAAATGTATGAGGCGTGGATGTAACGCCTATTTATGTTATGTGAAAGATGTAAGAAGCCAGCACCACAACTGTCTGATGTTCCGGTTGTGTGTGAGTTCCCAGACGTGTTCCCGGAAGACTTATCGGGATTGCCACCTGACAGAGAGATCGAGTTCCAGATTGATTTAGTACCAGGCGCCCAACCTGTTGCCAAGGCACCATACAGATTGGCCCCGACAGAGATGAAAGAGTTGATGGAGCAGTTACAAGAGCTACTGGATAAGGGGTTTATTAGACCGAGTATCTCACCTTGGGGTGCTCCGGTCCTGTTTGTAAAGAAGAAGGACGGTAGTATGAGGATGTGCATCGACTACCGCGAGCTGAATAAACTGACAGTAAAGAACAGATACCCCTTGCCGAGGATCGATGACTTGTTTGACCAACTTCAGGGTGCTAGTTGGTTTTCACGTATAGATCTTCGATCAGGCTACCATCAACTGAAGGTGAAGGAGCAGGATATCCCTAAAACAGCTTTTCGTACGCGCTACGGTCATTATGAGTTCCTCGTTATGTCATTTGGTTTGACCAACGCGCCAGCTGCTTTTATGGACCTGATGAATAGGGTGTGCCGGCCGATGTTGGATAAATCAGTGATTGTATTCATTGATGACATCTTGATTTATTCGAAGAGTGAGACTGAGCATGCCGGTCACATTCGTGAAGTTTTGGAGACGTTGAGAAGGGAGAAGTTGTATGCTAAATTCTCCAAGTGCGCATTCTGGTTGCGTGAAGTACAATTCTTGGGTCACGTGGTAAATCCGGATGGATTACGGTCGATCCGGCGAAAGTGGAAGCAGTAATGCAATGGAAGTCTCCGAAGACGCCGTCCGAGATCCGTAGTTTCTTGGGCTTGGCGGGTTACTATCGAAGGTTCATCCAAGACTTTTCCAAAATTGCTTCTCCACTGACAAAGTTGACCCGGAAGGATGTGAAATTTGTATGGGGTCAAGCTCAGGAGAAGGCGTTTGAAGAACTGAAGACGAGATTGACCCAAGCTCCAGTATTGGCATTACCCGAAGGGAGTGAAGATTTGGTGGTTTATTCTGATGCCTCCTACTCGGGTTGGGGTGTGTATTAATGCAGAGAGGAAAGGTGATAGCCTACGCATCCCGACAGCTGAAGGTTCATGAGGTTAATTACCCTACTCATGACTTGGAGCTAGCAGCTGTGGTTTTCGCGCTGAAGATCTGGCGGCACTACCTGTATGGGACGAAGTGCACCATCTTCACGGACCACAAAAGCTTGAAGTACTTCTTCGAGCAAAAAGATCTGAATATGAGGCAACGGCGATGGTTGGAGCTCATAAAGGATTATGATTGTGAAATCCATTACCATCCGGGCAAAGCCAATGTGGTGGCGGATGCCCTTAGCCGAAAGGAGAGGCCCGAGCCAATTCGAGTGAAGGCGTACCAGCTAATCATGACCAACGACGTGATGAAACAGGTCAAAGAGTTCCAGATGAGGCTTTGAAAGACGAACACCTTAACTCTGAACGCATGAGAGGTCTGGTCGCGGAGTTGGGTGAGAACGCAACGGGTGTTAGAACTCGTTTGGGCGTATGTGGATTCCTCGTTTAGGGGATCTGCGAATAAAGATTCTGGATGAAGCCCATAAGTCTCGATACTCCATTCATCCCGGTGCTACTAAAATGTACCAAGATATGAAGAAAGATTATTGGTGGCCGGGTATGAAACGTGATGTGGTGGAGTATGTGAGTAAATGCCTCACGTGTTTGCAAGTAAAGGCGGAGCACCAGAAGCCGTATGGAAAGATTCAACCTTTGGACATCCCGGAGTGGAAGTGGGAACACATCACCATGGATTTCATCACAAAGCTGCCACGTACCCCGAAAGGGTATGATACGATCTGGGTGATTGTGGATCGATTGACTAAGAGTGCTCACTTCTTACCGATGCGGGAGACCTATTCGTCCGAGAAGTTGGCTGATCTTTTCATCAAGGAGATTGTGACTCGTCACGGTGTACCGGTGTCGATTGTGTCTGATCGCGACACCCGGTTTACATCTAAATTTTGGAAGAATTCCACGATGCTATGGGGACGAGATTGCATATTAGCACGGCTTATCATCCTCAAACTGATGGTCAGTCGGAAAGGACCATTCAGACCTTGGAGGATATGCTTCGGCATGTGTTATTGACTTCGGTGGAAGTTGGGATGACCATCTACCGTTAGCTGAGTTCTCGTACAACAACAGTTATCATGCTAGTATTGGCATGCCACCTTACGAGATGTTATACGGTAGAAGATGCAGGACCCCCGTCTGTTGGGGTGAAATTGGTCAGCAAGAATTGGGAAGCGTCGAAGTGGTAGAGGCTACGAATGAAAAGCTCGAAAGAATTAAAGCTTATATGAAGGCAGCCAAAGACCGACAGAAGTCGTATGCCGACAAACGACGCAGACCAATTGAGTTCCAAGTGGGAGACCGGGTCATGTTGAAGGTCTCACCTTGGAAAGGGATCATTCGATTCCGAAGCGGGGTAAGTTGAGTCCGCGGTATATAGGCCCTTTCCGAATCGTTGCTCGAGTAGGGAGGTGGCCTATAGGTTAGATCTGCCAGACGAACTAAGTGGAATCCACCGACTTTCCACGTGTCTCATCTGAGGAAATGTTTGGCGAACGAAGACATGGTCGTTCCACTGATGATATCGAGGTAGACGAAAAGCTCAATTATGTAGAGCAACCAGTGGCGATCATAGATCGCAAAGAAAAGAGGTTGAGAAATAAAGTGGTTCCCCTTGTGCGTGTACAGTGGCGGCACAGGAAGGGATCCGAGTCAACGTGGGAAACCGAAGAAGAATGAGGCAGCATTACCCACGATTGTTCGAAGAGTAACAGGTTTCGGGGACGAAACCTAAAATAAGGAGGGTGGACTTGTAACACCCGAAATTTGACTTCTCAGCATGTGATGCGACTGAGCCTCAGTCGCCTGTGATTTATGCGACTGGAGGTCAACCGCATGCTATTCGGCCGATTGAAGCTCAACCGCACGACTGGAGTTCAACCGCCCGAATGGAGTATGAGCCGTATGGAACATGTGCGATTGGGGTCCAATCGCATCGTGTTCATGCGACTGAAGGTCCAGTCGCCCCTGGACCAGATGCGACTGAGAAGTGGGTATAAAAAAGGAGCAGCTCCATTCTCCTCCCCATTTTCAGTCGGGAGAGAGAGAGAGCAGAGGCGACAGAGAGCAGAAAGAGACCGAGAAGTGAAAGAAAGAGGGGAAAGTGCTGCCCGATTGTCGTGAAGCTAGTCAAATCGAAGCTCATCAACTTCTACCTGACAATGTGAGTTCTAGGACCCCTCATTTACATGTTTTTAACCGATTTTGGGGCTGGAATCACATATAAACCCTAGTTTTGTAAAAGTGTAAGTTGACCCATTTGAGTAAATTATGAGTAATGCGTTTATGGTAAGAAGTAGGACTTGTATATGCTTGTATGATGTCCTTGTATGAATCCCTGAGCTTCGGGAGGGTCAATTTGGGCCAAAAATGGGTTTTTGACGAGTTTGGGTGCGGGGGTTCGCGGCTGCTGTTCGTGATGAACTCCAGTCGCTGCCCAGTAGGGTTATGCGACTGAAGGGCCATTCGGCCGAATGAGTAAGTTGATGTCCAATCGCCCGACTGAGGTTCAGACGCCCGATTGAGCCTCAATCGCGCGATAGGTGAAGCGACTGAGAGGTTCGGTCGCATGAGTTCAGTCGTAGAGTAGTTGAGTCGTACGGTTAAGAGTTAGTCGCATATAGCCCAGTCGCATGGTGTCTAGTCGTACGGAAGGAAGTTCAATCGTACGTATGAGTACCCATTCGCATGATAGCCCAATCGCATGGCCCAGTCGCATGGAGGACATGCGACTGGTGGTAGTTCAGTCGCCCGGATAGGGCTGATGTGAGTGAATGTAGAAGTGTATGCATGATGTATGTGTGTTAGTATGATGTATGTATGTAGTATGACGTTGCCATAATGAATGGTGAATACTGATGATATGTGAGTATGTATGTTCCTTATGTATATGTGTTTTATCTTTAATAACTTTACGTGAATGAATGAACGAAAGAACGAATGTATTAAGAACGTAAAGTGAAAGATAATGAATAAGGAACATGATGAATGAATGCATGCATTAATGAAAGAAAGTAATAAAGGCTTGCAAGCAAATGAAAGGAGGTGCACACCCCTGGCAGGTGTTAGCTCAACGGTGTGCGGGTTAGCTACCCCGAAGGATGCACATCGGGTCAGTCTTTGTGATTGACCAGAAGTATGTATGGGATCCTTGCCGCTTGCCCTAGGTGACTGGATCAGCATTAGTGCACAACGTTCGTGATTGATCATCACAGGTCCAGCACCCGCATTTGTGCACAACGTTCGGGGTATAGCATATGGCATTGATCCAGAAGTAAAGTGAAAGATAAGGGGTGCTTGTACCTACCCTAGGTGACTGGATCAGCATTTGTGCACAACGTTCGTGGCTAACCACCACAGGTCCAGCACCAGTAGTATGTATGATGAAAGGGGTAGTGTACATGTCACCGAATGTAATGAACGTTCGAACGAAAGTAATAATGAATGAATGAACAGAATGAAGGTTCGAACGTATGAAGTGAAAGTATGAATGAAAGTAAAGACATACGAAAGTATGTGAAGTATGTAAGTATGTATGTATGAAAGTAAACGAGAATGAGAAAGTGTACACGAATGAAAGTAAGTAATGAATGATAAAATAATAACAATGTTATCTGCGTGTACGTATGATGTGTGAACACATGTATGAAAGAACGGTTAATAAGAACGAAAGTATGTTTTATTATAAAAACTAGAACTCACTCAGCAACGCTGACTTTTATGTGTTTTCCAGTTCGCAGGTAGTGTTGCTGAGGATGGCACGAGGCGGCTACTCAGCTCTTTGGGAGGGCATTCTCCATTGTGTAATGCTGCAACGTCGCGTGTTGCGGGCCCATAATGCACGCAACAAGTCACGTTGCCTGCCATTACGAGATTTCTTGAGGATCTGAATCAACGAGATTGCTCAGAAATCTCCTTTATATATTTTTGAATTTAATATCTTCTTTATGAAGAAAAATATATTTTCTTATTTTGGTAGAGGTCGCTATACGACCCTATGATTGCTGAGGAATATTCATCAGCAGCAGTCATAGTATAGTTAAGCCCCTATAGTTGTTGAGCATTCTCATAAAAGAGATTACTAGGTAATCTCGGTTTTTATGTGTCTACTCAGCAACTATAGTAAAGTTAGAAAGTTGTATTTTGTAATCGTGTCAATGATGTAATGACTTTTATGAATGAATGAGAAAGTATTTATGTTTCCTTTATTAATTCGCTGCGTATGTTATGCTCATGTATTGAAAGTATGTTTATACATTGTTTATCTAAAATATATGCAATGAAGAACCAACCGTAAGGTGCCCGGTGAGCGGGCCTTACAGGAGCTCGTCGGCTGATGCTGATGGCGTCAGCTTCTCCACCCTTAGCCGGCGAAGATCATGCGCTCGGCGGTGGTAGTGGTGGGAGGGGCTGCAGTGGTGGTGGGGGGGGTTGCGGTGGTGGTGGGGGGGTGCGGTGGTGGTGGTAGTAGGGGGCTGCGATGGTGGTGGTGGTAGGGAGCTGCGGTGGTGGTGGTGGGGGGCTGCAGTGGTGGTGGTGATAAGGGTCGTGATGGTGGTGTAGGGGGGTCGTGGTGGTGGTGAGATTGGGGAAGAAGGGGAGAAGGTGTAGAAGAGGAGGAAGAAGCATGTGAGGGAGATGATGAGTATGAGCAATGGAGAGCAGGTGATTCTGGGATTAAGGTTCATTGAGGAAGATGAAGAAGAAGGGGAGAAGGTGTATAGTTCTTTTATTTATTTAATTTTAGGGGTAGTTTAGTATTTTCAATAATAACTTTAACAGAAAAACTAACGGTGTTAGTTATCTTGACTCAAATTGATATATAACAAAATGATAGAAACTCAAATAAAGATAACATAAAATGCCAGGGCGTAGATAGTAATTTTAAGACTATAGGGATGCAAAAGGTTAAAATAGAAAAACGTTAGAGATGCAAATGATAATTTACTCTTAATTAAAAGTTACTTTAGATAAATGTAAAAAGCCTAGTAGTTGAGATTCGGTATTCCTGACATCAGCGTTGAACCTTTAAGAAACTTACGTTGAAACATTGAAAATGTGAGTATAGAAATTCGTCACGTATTACGGGAGGGACTTAAAATAATATTCATGACTTGAGATTATAAAAAACAAACAAACAAAATCATGACTAAACTTTTGTGTTGAGACTTTTTATAATAAAAACAAAATTGTTGAAAACTCACTTTGAAATATTTTATATAACTTAAACACGTGTCAGCTAAAAATTCAGGAAAAAAACTCAAAGGATAGAATTTGAATTAATATAAAAAAATAAAGATTTAAAAAAATTAGAAGAACGAAAAAAAAAATGCAATAAGTTAAAAGAATGAAGAGGTTGAACCACAATGACAATTTTTTACGTAAACCCTCGTGTATTTTAAAATTATGTAACTTGCATTTTATTAAAAATAAAAAGCAAACAGATAGATTATTTTTGCTAAATAGTTATAAAATAGATAATTGTTTTTTTACATAATTGAAAATACATTATGAATGCATTATTATATAAGTACTAAAATTTTGGTTAAATAAGTAAATTAAAAAAAGTTAAAATGATGAAAAAGGCTCACTTACTTCACCATGTTAGTATAACTAGTAATCCTACCTGCGCTTTGTAGCGATACTCAAATACATATTTATTAGATCCAATGTAGTCTCGGATGAATCTACATGCATCATCGTCGATCTAGGGACCGCAAAAGAACTCTGATGGCACTAATTACAAGAAACCCAAAACCATAACAGTAAAAAAATCGATACTATTATTTACAAAGTGATCTAAGTTGAACAAGTGTTAATCATCATAGACACTGATACCGAAGCCAACGAGTTGACCCAAAGGTGTCTCAGATGAACCTAGGTTTAACATTACAAACCTAAACAATCTCAATCTCAGAGGAACAGTTCAACATAGTCAACCCAAAAAAGTTCGATCATTTCAGTAAAAAAAAACAAAACATAAACGCCGCCAAGGTGGACACAAGCGACCATCGGTGACTCCCATCGCCAGCATCTCCTCCTTAAATCCAAGGTCAACAACTCTAAAGGCAGAGGTTCACAACTGGGTCAGCAAAAGCAGTCACAAACAGTCATCGATGACATCCATAGACAAAGGAGAGGTTTATGATATCGTCTACCACGACGGCCCCAATCACCTTCGTAACCACAAAGTCAAAAACCTAAAAGCATTGGAGGAAGACAGATCGCCCTCGCTGCCGCCAAGGCAACCCATGCAAACATAGGGCTGATGACGATGAGGGTCCATACCTCTTACCAGATTCTAATTTCTGGCACGATGAAATGACCGAAGCACAAGAACCACCAAATTTGCCGCTAGACCTCAAGAAAAACCCAACGACATCGAAGAATAAAATTACAAAGCACCGCTTAGTTATGGACGACTCTGGGAGGGTGACACCCAGGCTGCCCGCACCGCCGATGAAAATGGGAGGGCGGCGGTTAAACCCATCGAATACTCTTGTCCCAAACCTTTTCCCTCTATAGCAACATGAGTAGGTACCACATGCAACATTTGTTAAGTGGTACCACATACAACACTTGTTGCACCTTTAGCTATGGTGCAACTTCTTACAAAAAAATTTTATTGATTAATATTAATATATATCATGATAATACTTTATATAAATTATATTTTCTTTTTTATTTATAGGACTACACAAACATCAAAATGGATAGTCGTAATATAGTCATTGAAAAATAGTTAAGATTTGTTATCTATCAGTTATCACTTGGGTAGGACCAATATAAAACAAAAAAGAACATAAGTTAATTTGAACACAGTGATAACAATAACGATTACGACGATAATAGTAGTAGTAATAATCGTAGTAGTAGTAATAGTTGTAGTAGTAGTAATAGTAGTAAAAATAATGATAATGATAGTAATAATAATAATAATAATAATAATAATAATAATAATAATAATAATAATAAGAGTAAATCTCGGTTTTGGTCCCTGTGTTTTGCAAATTGACTCCACTTGAGTACCAACGTTTATTTTATCTCCATTTGAGTACCAAAGTTTAAAAAAGTTGTCTGTTTCAGTCCTTTTGACTAACGGTGTTAACTTTTTTCTGTTAAGTGATTGTCAATTTACTAAAATACCCCTCATTCAAAACACCATCTTCTTCTAAACCTCTCAAACACCATACACCACCACCCCTAACCTCTCAAACAAACCCCACCACCACCGAAGCCATCATCATCGGCGCCGGCCTCTCCGGCCTAGCCGCCGCCGTCCGCCTCCACTCCCACAACATCCCTTACTCCTCCTCGAAGCCTCCGCCATCCGCACCCAGATCGCCACCACCTCCAATGATCGCATCCACCACCGTCACGCACTGTCACCACCTATAACCCACCAACCACCACCAAATCCGGCCACCACCATCGACGATGCTTTCTTTATCTCTGTTCGTCTCTCTTTCAGTTACACAACCACCTCTTGAACCAGAAAGCGGATTGGGGTATAGTGGAGTGGGGTACAGTAGCGGTGTTCTGGCCATCGAAAGGTGGCCATCGAAAGGGGCATGTGGTGATGGGGTTTTGACCACCAAAGGTGGCGTACGGTGATGGGGTTATGGGTACCGAAGGCAAGTGGCGGTGGAGATGAGAGAGAGGGGTTTGCTCCTGAAGTCTTGACCTTTCAAGACACTGCATCTTTCCTTTGTTTATTTCAAGATTCATCTTTCAATTCACAAACTTCACCACATTAGATTCATCAATTTAGGGTTTAATGTGTGTGAGAAAGAAGATAGAAAGAGATGGGTAGATAGATAAAGATTCAATTAATTGATCCAGCTACAGACCTCTATCTTATCATCAGCATCATCAATTATCCATACCCAATTCAATTCACACCTTTGAAAGCTGAATCAGTTCATTCATCCAACAATTTGCTTATGTTTTGTTCAAATCAACTCCACCAGCAATAACCCTTGCACAGATTCAATCCATTCACAGGTAGTGTGTTTGTTTTGTGTGTATGTGTGTGTGTGTGTGTTTATCTCTTTTTATAGCTTTCTGCAATCAAAAATAGGTTTTTTATAACTCTCTTGATTTGGGTATTTCAGTTTTTGTGTAATCAAAGTTCACTGAGAAGAGTTTTAACTTTTAAGTTTTAAGGGCAATTGGTTAATTGATGAATGTACCAATTTCTTGATTTTATGTGTGGAGGTGTGTGGAGGTGGAGATTGAGTGCGTTTTATGGTGTTTGTTTGTTCAACTCTGTATCAATTTCTTGATTCTTGAACCACAGTTTATGGTTACGGTGGTGTGTGGTGGCGGTGGTGTGTGGTGGCGGTGGTGTGTGGTTGTAAGGCACCGATCCCGGGCACCTTACGGTTGGTCATCATCACACGTAAAACATACATTTAATACATGATCATAAAATACGCAGCGGAATTAATAAAGTATGCATTCTCATTTCATCATAAAAGCTTTTACATCATTGTCTTGGTTACAAAATACAAGCTTTTCCTTACATTGCCTAGCTATACTATGATTGCTACTGATGCGTAAGAAAACGAGGATAATCTCGTTTATTCGAATCCTCAGCAATCATAGGGTCATACAGCGACCTCTACCGAAAGAAAATAATAAAAAGAAAATATATTCTTCTTCGTTAAGAAGATATTAAATTCAAGAATATATTTTTCTTCATAAAGAAGATTTCTTAAATAATCCGGTTTGTCAGGATTATCAAGAAATCTTGCACTTGCATGCAACATGAAGTGTTGCGCGCATTACGGGCCCACAACACATGATGTGGCAGCATAATCAAAAAGTGAATGCCATCCCAAAAGAGCTGAGTAGTCGCCTCGTTCCATCCTCAGCAACACTACCTGTCAACTGGAAACACATAAAAGTCAGCGTTGCTGAGTGAGTTCTAGTTTTATAATAAAACATACTTTTACTCATTAAAAGTATCCTTTCATACATGCGTTCACACATCATACGTACACAGAGATAATATTCATTATTATCTTCATCATTCGTTATACATCGTTATCTTTAACTTCTCGTATGGATTCTGTCAGGCTTTACCCACTTCATAGCACTCGGCTATGATTACTGTGGTCGAATGACAAGAATCCCGTTTCATACTTACTTGCACATTGAAAGGTGAATTGTACCAATACCTTATGCTATACCCCGATCGTTATTAGCTACCGCGCCGAAGTCAACATATGAACAACAAAACGTATGCCACGGTACTAGAGGTAAGCGGTAGAGGTACCATGACCATGGTCGATCACAGAGAAGGACCAATCGCGTTATTCAATGCTGCAAGACATAATTCATTCGTTCATTAATGCATGTATTCATCATCATTCTTCTTTTCGTTCATTCGTTAATACATGCATTCATCATCGTGTTCCTCTTTCATTATCTTTCACTTTACGTTACATAATACTTCATTCATTCATTCATTCTCATTATTCGTAAAGTTTCGGAAAGATAAACATACATAATTATAAGGAACACACATCCATCATACATTCATCATCATACATAGCATCATACATCATACGTTCATCATCATACATAGCATCATACATACGTAATCATACATAGCATCATCATTCACATCAGCCCTTCAGGGGCGACTGAATCTATCTCAGTCGCATGTCCTCCATGCGACTGGACCGTGCGATTGGGCTGTCATGCGAATGGGCATACAATCGTGCGACTAGATTTCCTTCCGTACGAATAAACACTACACGACTGGGCTATATGCGACTAACTCTTAACCGTGCGACTGAACTACCATGCGATTGGACCTATGCGACCGAAACCCCCGATCGCATAGTCCATCATGCGACTGAGGCTCAATCGTGCGTCTGAGCCTCAATCGTGCGATTGGACATCAACTATTCCTCAGTCGGCCGAATGGCCCTTCAGTCGCATAACCCTAACTGGGCAGCGACTGGAGTTCTTCATACACTGTAGTCGTGAACTCCCGTCCCCACAGTCACCATAAACCCGTTTTCAGCCCAATTCGACCCTCCCAAGCCTCAGGGATTCCTGCTAGGACCTCATACAAGCATATTCTAGTCCTAATTCATACCATAAACACATTACTCAAGATCTACCCAAATGGGTCAAACTTTCACTATTTCAAAAATAGGGTTTATATATGTTTCCAGCCCCAAAATCGTTAGAAAACATGTAAATGAGGGGCTCTAGAACTCACATTAACAGGTAGGAGTTGATGAGCTTCGATTTGGCTAGCTTCTCGACAAATCCGGAGCTCGGTCAGCACTTTCCCTCTTTCTTTCTCTTCTCTCGGTCGCTCACTGCTCTTCCCGACTGAAAATGATAAGTGTTGGGAAGAGTATGAGAGCTGCTCCCCTTTTATAGGTACTTCTCAGTCGCGTCTGCTCCAGGGGCGACTGGACCTTCAGTCGCATGAACACCATGCGATTGGACCCCAGTCGCATGTGTTCCATGCGGCTCGTCTTTCATTCGGGTGGTTAAACTCCAATCGTGCGGTTGAGCTTCAATCGGCCGAATAGCATGCGGTTGAACCTCCAGTCGCATAAATCCCAGGCGACTGAGGCTCAGTCGCACAACCTATCAAAAGGTCAAACTTTCGGGTGTTACAAGTCCACCCCCCTTATTTTAGGTTTCGTCCCTGAAACCTGTTATTCTTCGAACAATCGTGGGTAATGCTGCCTCATTTCTTCTTCAGTTTCCCACGTTGACTCTGATCCCTTCCTGTGCCGCCACTGTACACGCACAAGGGGAACCACTTTATTCCTTAACATCTTCTCTTTGCGATCGATGATCGCCACTGGTTGCTCTACATAGTTGAGCCATTCGTCTACCTCGATATCCCCCAGTGGAACGACCTTGTCCTCATCCGCCAAACATTTCCTCAGATGAGACACGTGGAAAGTCGGTGGATTCAGCATGTGTTATTGATTTCGGTGGAAGTTGGGGTGACCACCTGCCGTTAGCCGAATTCTCATACAACAACAGTTATCATGCCAGTATTGGCATGCCACCCTATGAGCTGCTATACGGTAGGCGATGCAGGACACCCGTCTGTTGGGGTGAAATTGGTCAGAAAGAATTAGGAAGCGTCGAGGTGGTCGAGGCTACGACTGCCTCCAAGGTCTGAATGGTCCTTTCCGACTGACCATCGGTTTGTGGATGATAAGCCGTGCTAATATGCAACCTCGTCCCCATAGCATCGTGGAATTTCTTCCAAAATTTGGATGTAAACCGAGTGTCGCGATCAGACACAATCGACACCGGTACACCATGACGAGTCACAATCTCTTTGATGAAAAGATCGGCCAACCTTTCGGACGAATATGTCTCGCGCATCGGTAAGAAGTGAGCACTCTTCGTCAGTCGATCTACAATCACACAGATCGTATCATACCCTTTCGGGGTACGTGGCAGCTTTGTGATAAAATCCATGGTGATGTGCTCCCACTTCCATTCCGGTATGTCCAACGGTTGAATCTTTCCATACGGCTTCTGGTGCTCTGCCTTTACTTGCAAACACGTGAGGCATTTACTCACATACTCCACCACATCACGTTTCATACCTGGCCACCAATAATCTTTCTTCATATCTTGGTACATCTTGGTAGCACCGGGATGAATAGAGTATCGAGACTTATGAGCTTCATCCATAATCCTCATTCGCAGATCCCCAAGACGAGGAACCCACATACGCCCAAACCGAGTTCTAACACCCGTTGCGTTCTCACCCAACTCCGCGACCAGACCTCTCATGCGTTCAGAGTTAAGATGTTCGTCTTTCAATGCCTCATCTAGGAACTCTTTGACCTGTTTCATTACGTTGGAGGTCATGATTAGCTGGTACGCCTTCACCCGAATTGGCTCGGGCCTCTCCTTTCGGCTAAGGGCATCCGCCACCACGTTGGCTTTGCCCGGATGGTAATGGATCTCACAATCATAGTCCTTTATAAGCTCCAACCATCGCCGTTGCCTCATATTCAGATCATTTTGCTCGAAGAAGTACGTCAAGCTTTTGTGGTCCGTGAAGATGGTGCACTTCGTCCCGTACAAATAGTGCCGCCAAATCTTCAACGCGAAAACCACAGCTGCTAGCTCCAAGTCATGAGTAGGGTAATTAACCTCATGAACTTTCAGCTGTCGGGATGCATAGGCTATCACCTTTCCTCTCTGCATTAATACACACCCCAACCCCGAGTAGGAGGCATCAGAATAAACCACCAAATCTTCACTACCCTCGGGTAACGCCAATACTAGAGCTTGGGTCAATCTCGTCTTCAGTTCTTCAAACGCCTTCTCTTGAGCTTGACCCCATACAAATTTCACATCCTTCCGGGTCAACTTTGTCAGTGGAGAAGCAATTTTGGAAAAGTCTTGGATGAACCTTCGGTAGTAACCCGCCAAACCCAAGAAACTACGGATCTCGGACGGCGTCTTCGGAGATTTCCATTGCATCATTGCTTCCACTTTCGCCGGATCGACCATAATCCCGTCCGGATTTACCACGTGACCCAAGAATTGAACTTCACGCAACCAGAATGCGCACTTGGAGAATTTAGCATACAACTTCTCCCTTCTCAACGTCTCCAGAATTTCGCGAATGTGACCGGCATGCTCAGTCTCGCTCTTCGAATAAATCAAGATGTCATCAATGAATACAATCACTGATTTATCCAACATCGGCCGGCACACTCTGTTCATCAGGTCCATAAAAGCAGCTGGCGCATTGGTCAACCCAAACGACATGACAAGGAACTCATAGTGACCATAGCGCGTACGAAAAGCTGTTTTAGGGATATCCTGCTCCTTCACCTTCAGTTGATGGTAGCCTGATCGAAGATCTATTCGTGAGAACCAACTCGCACCCTGAAGTTGATCAAACAAGTCGTCGATCCTCGGCAAGGGGTATCTGTTCTTTACTGTCAGCTTATTCAGCTCGCGGTAGTCGATGCACATCCTCATACTACCGTCCTTCTTCTTTACAAACAGGACCGGAGCACCCCAAGGTGAGATACTCGGTCTAATGAACCCCTTATCCAGCAGCTCTTGTAACTGCTCCATCAACTCTTTCATCTCTGTCGGGGCCAATCGGTATGGTGCTTTGGCTACAGGTTGGGCGCCTGGTATCAGATCAATCTGGAACTCGATCTCTCTGTCAGGTGGCAATCCCGATAAGTCTTCCGGGAACACGTCTGGGAACTCACACACAACCGGAACATCAGCTAGTTGTGGTGTTGGCTTTTCTACATCCTTTACATAGCATAAAAAGGCGTTACATCCACGCCTCATACATTTCCCCGCCACTGCCATTGAGATCACCTTCGGAATCGTAGTAACCCGATCCCCGTAAACTGTCACTGAACTACCGTCGGGCGCTGTCAAACTGACCATCTTCTTGCGACACACAATGTTCGCCTCAAAATCCGCCAACTAATCCATTCCGAGCACCAAATCGAAACCACCCAACGTCATCGCAAATGGTCTAACTGGGAATTTGTGACCTTCCAGTTCTACATCGCAACCCTCAATTATCTCGGAAATTCTGGTAGTTTTACCTATAGCAGTCTCTACATCAAACGACACGTCCACACGTCTACTACTAACGGGCAATTTGGTACAAAAAGCAGCAGAAATAAAACTCCTACTGGCACCCGAATCAAATAATACAGAGGCTAGAGTTTGGTTCACCAGAAACGTACCGGACACTACATCGGGGTCCGTCCTAGCCTCTTCCTGCGTCATAGTGAATGCCCTGGCGCTTGCTCTCGGACCTTCACTTCCCGTCTTCTTTACCCCGAAGCCTCAGCCCTCGGCTTCTTACAGTCTCTGCTCATATGACCACTTTCCCCACAGTTAAAACACTTGCCCATCCGGTAATCCTTTGATATGTGCCCTGTCTTCCCACACTTAAAGCAGAGGTTGGATCTCCATTTGCACTCCCCTGAGTGCTCCTTTTCACACTTACCACACTTCTTCACCCCAGCTCCAGACACGACCACACGGTGGTCATCCACCCTCGCCTTCTTGTTGCTCGTCGAGGTATCACCCCGACCAAATCTCTTCTCCTGCCAGTTCTTCTCTCCACTTCCCTTCTTGCTACCCTCAGCCTTTACCAACGCAGCCCGTTCATCGAATAATCTTCCCGCCAAATCCACTGCCGACCTGAAAGTGCTTGGTCGGGCAGAAATCAAGTGCCAACGAATTTCAGCTGGTAGCCCCTGAATATACCGGTTGATCTTTCGAGACACCGGCGTCACCTGCTCTGGCACCAACAGCGCCAACTCGTTAAACTTGGTGGTGTATTGTTGGTGGGTCATCGTCCCCGCCTCCAACTGCAGGAACTCTCTCTCAACTCTATCCATTTCCCGACGAGGACTGAATTCCTCAATCACCAGCCTTTTTAACTCAGCCCACTTCATCTTCCCTATAGCCCTGCTACCCTCGGCTTGAACTATATTGTTCCACCAGCACAAAGCCGACCCTGTGAAAGAGTGGGTAGCAAACTTCACCTTCTTGTCCTCCTGGCAATCACTAATATCGAGGACAGCCTCCATTTCCATCACCCATTGGTGAGCATCAGTAGCAGTACCAGAACCATCAAAAGTCGGGGGCTTGCACCTCATAAATGTCCCATAGTTACAACCCCGGGCTGTCTCCCGTAACTGCACTTCTTCTTCTTCCTCTTCATCATCGGATAATACTGTTTCTACGTCTGTATGTTGTTGTCTACCCGAGGACCGATTCCTCCCTCGTCTCTCATCTTCACGTACTGCCTTTATCACTTCGGTCACTACAGACGGTAAGATCGTCTGCATGACCTGATGTACTTCCTCAACCACTGCCTCTTTTACCGAGGCTCTCAAATTCGCGCTTTCATCTGCCTCCTCCTGATGAGGAGTCTCGTTTTCCTCATGAACTACTTTCTCTGTCCTAAGTCTTCCTCGTGTGTTACGTGGTTCATCACCACGTCCACCGCCACAGGAAGCTTTAGATGATCTACCACCGACCATCTTCTATCACACTGAAAGATTCAAACACCAACACGGTCATTCAAGGAAATAGCTCAGTTTATGTTAAGTATAGTAAGTCCCTAATTACAGTGGCCAGTTGTGATTAGCCACTTACTCTACTCTTCACACCCGAGCATTACCTGTCCTGACTACATTAGTATCTAAGTCTAACAGTACACATAAACACATAACATGCGCACGTAACACTGGTTAACTTTCAAGAAAATACCTGATGGCACGCAACTACTCAGATGGCATTCTCTTCCTTTCTGTCCCATTCTCAGTTTAAGTTTAGGTTTATTTTGAAAATTTACCCATTTCACTTAAACTTTTGCTCTGATACCAACTTGTAAGGCCCCGATCCCGGGCACCTTACGGTTGGTCATCATCACACGTAAAACATACATTTAATACATGATCATAAAATACGCAGCGGAATTAATAAAGTATGCATTCTCATTTCATCATAAAAGTTTTTACATCATTGTCTTGGTTACAAAATACAAGCTTTTCCTTACATTGCCTAGCTATACTATGATTGCTACTGATGCGTAAGAAAACGAGGATAATCTCGTTTATTCGAATCCTCAGCAATCATAGGGTCATACAGCGACCTCTACCGAAAGAAAATAATAAAAAGAAAATATATTCTTCTTCGTTAAGAAGATATTAAATTCAAGAATATATTTTTCTTCATAAAGAAGATTTCTTAAATAATCCGGTTTGTCAGGATTATCAAGAAATCTTGCACTTGCATGCAACATGATGTGTTGCGCGCATTACGGGCCCACAACACATGATGTGGCAGCATAATCAAAAAGTGAATGCCATCCCAAAAGAGCTGAGTAGTCGCCTCGTGCCATCCTCAGCAACACTACCTGCCAACTGGAAACACATAAAAGTCAGCGTTGCTGAGTGAGTTCTAGTTTTATAATAAAACATACTTTTACTCATTAAAAGTATCCTTTCATACATGCGTTCACACATCATACGTACACAGAGATAATATTCATTATTATCTTCATCATTCGTTATACATCGTTATCTTTAACTTCTCGTATGGATTCTGTCAGGCTTTACCCACTTCATAGCACTCGGCTATGATTACTGTGGTCGAATGACAAGAATCCCGTTTCATACTTACTTGCACATTGAAAGGTGAATTGTACCAATACCTTATGCTATACCCCGATCGTTATTAGCTACCGGGCCGAAGTCAACATATGAACAACAAAACGTATGCCACGGTACTAGAGGTAAGCGGTAGAGGTACCATGACCATGGTCGATCACAGAGAAGGACCAATCGCGTTATTCAATGCTGCAAGACATAATTCATTCGTTCATTAATGCATGTATTCATCATCATTCTTCTTTTCGTTCATTCGTTAATACATGCATTCATCATCGTGTTCCTCTTTCATTATCTTTCACTTTACGTTACATAATACTTCATTCATTCATTCTCATTATTCGTAAAGTTTCGGAAAGATAAACATACACAATTATAAGGAACACACATCCATCATACATTCATCATCATACATAGCATCATACATCATACGTTCATCATCATACATAGCATCATACATACGTAATCATACATAGCATCATCATTCACATCAGCCCTTCAGGGGCGACTGAATCTATCTCAGTCGCATGTCCTCCATGCGACTGGACCGTGCGATTGGGCTGTCATGCGAATGGGCATACAATCGTGCGACTAGATTTCCTTCCGTACGAATAAACACTACACGACTGGGCTATATGCGACTAACTCTTAACCGTGCTACTGAACTACCCTGCGATTGGACCTATGCGACCGAAACCCCCGATCGCATAGTCCATCATGCGACTGAGGCTCAATCGTGCGTCTGAGCCTCAATCGTACGATTGGACATCAACTATTCCTCAGTCGGCCGAATGGCCCTTCAGTCGCATAACCCTAACTGGGCAGCGACTGGAGTTCTTCATACACTGTAGTCGCGAACTCCCGTCCCCACAGTCACCATAAACCCGTTTTCAGCCCAATTCGACCCTCCCAAGCCTCAGGGATTCCTGCTAGGACCTCATACAAGCATATTCTAGTCCTAATTCATACCATAAATACATTACTCAAGATTTACCCAAATGGGTCAAACATTCACTATTTCAAAAATAGGGTTTATATATGTTTCCAGCCCCAAAATCGTTAGAAAACATGTAAATGAGGGGCTCTAGAACTCACATTAACAGGTAGGAGTTGATGAGCTTCGATTTGGCTAGCTTCTCGACAAATCCGGAGCTCGATCAGCACTTTCCCTCTTTCTTTCTCTTCTCTCGGTCGCTCACTGCTCTACCCAACTGAAAATGATAAGTGTTGGGAAGAGTATGAGAGCTGCTCCCCTTTTATAGGTACTTCTCAGTCGCGTCTGCTCCAGGGGCGACTGGACCTTCAGTCGCATGAACACCATGCGATTGGACCCCAGTCGCATGTGTTCCATGCGGCTCGTCTTTCATTCGGGTGGTTGAACTCCAATCGTGCAGTTGAGCTTCAATCGGCCGAATAGCATGCGGTTGAACCTCCAGTCGCATAAATCCCAGGCGACTAAGGCTCAGTCGCACAACCTATCAAAAGGTCAAACTTTCGGGTGTTACAGTGGCGGCGGTGGTGTGTGGTGGTGGTGGTGGTATGTGATGTGTGGTGGAGATGGTGATATTTTTATAGCCCTTAGGGGTATTTTGGTCTTTTTAAAAAAATTTAACAGAAAATGTTAACACCGTTAGTCAAAATGACTGAAACAGACAACTTTTTTAAAATTTGGTACTCAAACAGACAACTTTTTTAAAATTTGGTACTCAAATGGAGAAAAATAAACGTTGGTACTCAAGTAGAGTCAATTTGTAAAACAAAGGGACCAAAACCGAGAATAATAATAATAATAATAATAATAATAATAATAATAATAATAATAATAATAATAATAATAATAATAATAATAATAATAATAATAATAATAATAATAATAATAAAATTTAATATTCATTTATGTGAAGTCATGCTGAAGGACAGAAATACAGAAATTTGGTGGTGTTGAGTATCAATGCAGGGATAGAAGAAAACAATAAATACATGGTAAAAGAAACAAAAAAATATAAGTGAGTAATGATTTCAAAGATGCATGTAATTCTGTCAAATTTTAGTTTGTTTTTGCGGTCATAAATGTTTAGTTAGTGCATCCACTGCACGTACCATGGCTTCTTAATTAAATTAACTACTCCTTCCCAGCTACAAAATCAAAGGAAAATGGTGGTTTGGGCTTGAGTAAACTAGAGATGATTAATAATGCTATGATTCTGAAATGGTTATGACGATATAAAGCTGAGCGAAACGCCTTATGGAAGAGGTTGATTGACGCGATACATTTGACAAGAAGAAAATGGGACGCCTTCCCGGTTAGTGCTAATAGCCGTGACACTTGGGCTAAAATTGTGAGTATTGGTTATAGAACGAAGGTTCAAGTGACTCGGTTCATCAATATGGTGCGGGGTGATATTGGTAGGGGAACGGATATTAAGTTTTGGATTGATACGTGGGTGAAAGAAGTTCCGTTACGTGATCTGTTTCCTAATATTTTTCGTCTCGATAGAGATAAATGGTGCACGGTAAATGAAAGGATAGTCGATGCTGCAGGTGGTCCGATTAATTGGAATTGGGTTAGATATCAGGAATCGCAAGTGGAAGTTCAAGAACTGCTGGACTGTCATCGGGCTCTAAGTGATGTGCGGCTGAATAACAGATCGGATGATTGGGCATGGAACAACATGGATAATAAAGACTTTTCGGTTAAAGAAACTAGAAGATGGTTGATTCAAGAGGCGGTCAGGTCGAATGCTAATGTGTATAAATGGTGTAAGTGACTTCCTAACAAATGTAATTTATTCATGTGGAGGGCCAATTTAGATAGAATCCCCACGTTGGTAGCCTTAGCGCGGAGGAATATTGTCTTTGGGGATTCTATTCGTTCAATGTGTGGCGATGCGGAAGAAAGCACGGATCACATCTTCTCAGCTTGTTGTTATGCGAATGGCGTATGGGATGCAATATGTAATTGGTGTAACATTCCAAAAGGTTTCATGTTTTCCTTTCAGGATATTTTAGTTCTGGCAACTAGTGTGGATGGGTCTAATGTCCGGAATCAGCTTGTCTATGGTGTGATCATTTTGACGTGTTGGGCTATCTGGAAAGCTAGGAATGGGAAAAGATTCAATAATGAGGAGATCAACGTCCCAAAGATTGTGTCTGATGTCAAGTCTTTGGGTTATTTGTGGTATAGGAATAGATTCAATAGGGGGAAGGTTGATTGGAAATGTTGGAATTCATTTTG
The DNA here is from genome assembly GCA_024085815.1 of Flaveria linearis. Taxonomy (NCBI): domain Eukaryota; kingdom Viridiplantae; phylum Streptophyta; class Magnoliopsida; order Asterales; family Asteraceae; genus Flaveria; species Flaveria linearis. The sequence continues at coordinate 775,378 of CM044013.1, forward strand.
TATTGAGGTAATGTAACTGTCCGAGCGGGCGTCTCCGTCTTGAAGATTCCTGATTCGTGAGTTTTTTAATGAAGTTTGTTTTTCAAAAAAAAATATATATATCCACTCGCGCGATCCATGCATCTCATCTTCGATTTATTTATTTCAAATTTTCCAATTAATGGTACTGGTTGCTGTTGATAAATGGCCGGGCGGGGTCCTTTAATTACTTAAATATTAATTAATTACTTAATTACTTAAATATTAAGTAATTAATATTTACTTACTTAAATATTAATTAATTTACTGCGTTATAATAAATAGACACCCACTTTTTTAAATCGACACCCCCCTATACGTCGCGTATGGGTCCACACACGGCCCATGCCCGGCGTATAGGTATCGACCATTAATGCGACATTAATGACTGACACTCGACGTCACATCAGTTTACCTATACGGGGCGCATAGGTCCATACGCCACGTATAGGTCGGTGTCGATTTAAAAAAGTATATAAGCTATACACCGCGTATGGACCCATACGCGGCGTATAGATCCTCTGAACCACTATATCTTTTAACCTTTCTCATTTTAACACACACTTCGAAAAAAAAACTCTCTCGTATAGCCTTTACTACACGTATCGTTCTTCGATTTTTCTACATCCAGGTATGTATTATTGTTCCTACATCATTATTATGTTAATCGTTCACTGATTTAAACGTTAAAGTAGTGTTTATGCCTTATAATGGGTGATTTAAAAACTGGTAGATAGAACTATACGCTACTACAGCCCCGCGTATAGGGCTATACGCAGCGTATAGTTCTATAGTTGGGGAAGAAGACCCATAGGTGGGTACCCTATACGCCGCGTATAGCTCTATACGTGGCGTATAGGGGGGGTGACCATACGTGACTTGTGGCCAATACGTGGGTACCATATACGCGGCGTATAGGTCTATACGCGGCGTATAGGGGCGGGGTTGACCTATACGTGGCTTATGACCCATACGCCGGTACCCTATACGCGGCGTATAGCTCTATACGCGGCGTATAGGGTAAATACATATATACAAATACATATAGATGTACACATACACATACACATACACATACACATACACATACACATACACATACACATACACATACACATACACATACACATACACATACACATACACATACACATACACATACACATACACATACACATACACATACACATACACATACACATACACATACACATACACATACACATGCACATGCACATGCACACATGCACATGCCATGCACATGCCCATGCCCATGCACATGCCCATGCACATGCCCATGCTCATGCACATGCACATGCACATGCACATGCACATGCACATGCACATGCACATGCACGTGCACATGCACATGCACATGCACATGCACATGCACATGCACATGCACATGCACATGCACATGCACATGCACATGCACATGCACATGCACATGCACATGCACATGCACATGCACATGCACATGCACATGCACATGCACATGCACATGCACATGCACATGCACATGCACATGCACATGCACATGCACATGCACATGCACATGCACATGCACATGCACATGCACATCCACATGCACATCCACATGCACATCCACATGCACATGCACATGCACATGCACATGCACATGCACATGCACATGCACATGCACATGCACATGCACATGCACATGCACATGCACATCCACATGCACATGCACATGCACATGCACATGCACATCCACATGCACATGCACATGCACATGCACATGCACATGCCATGCACATGCCATGCACATGCCCATGCACATGCCCATGCCCATGCCCATGCCCATGCCCATGCCATGCCCATGCCCATGCCCATGCCCATGCCCATGCCCATGCCCATGCCCATGCCCATGCCCATGCCCATGCCCATGCCCATGCCCATGCCCATGCCCATGCCCATGCCCATGCCCATGCCCATGCCCATGCCCATGCCCATGCCCATGCCCATGCCCATGCCCATGCCCATGCCCATGCCCATGCCCATGCCCATGCCCATGCCCATGCCCATGCCCATGCCCATGCCCATGCCCATGCCCATGCCATGCCATGCCATGCCCATGCACATGCACATGCACATGCACATGCACATGCACATGCACATGCACATGCACATGCACATGCACATGCACATGCACATGCCATGCCATGCCATGCACATGCCCATGCCCATGCCCATGCCCATGCCCATGCCCATGCCCATGCCCATGCCCCTGCCCATGCCCCTGCCCATGCCCCTGCCCATGCCCCTGCCCATGCCCCTGCCCATGCCCCTGCCCATGCCCCTGCCCCCCCTGCCCATGCCCTGCCCATGCCCCTGCCCATGCCCCTGCCCATGCCCCTGCCCATGCCCCTGCCCATGCCCCTGCCCATGCCCCTGCCCATGCCCCTGCCCATGCCCCTGCCCATGCCCCTGCCCTGCCCCTGCCCTGCCCCTGCCCCTGCCCCTGCCCTGCCCTGCCCCTGCCCATGCCCCTGCCCATGCCCCTGCCCATGCCCATGCCCATGCCATGCCCATGCCCATGCCCATGCCCATGCCCATGCCCATGCCCATGCCCATGCCATGCCCATGCCCATGCCCATGCCCATGCCCATGCCCATGCCCATGCCCATGCCCATGCCCATGCCCATGCCCATGCCCATGCCCATGCCCATGCCCATGCCCATGCCCATGCCCATGCCCATGCCCATGCCCATGCCCATGCCCATGCCCATGCCCATGCCCATGCCCATGCCCATGCCCATGCCCATGCCCATGCCCATGCCCATGCCCATGCCCATGCCCATGCCCTGCCCATGCCCATGCCCATGCCCATGCCCATGCCATGCCCATGCCCATGCCCATGCCATGCCCATGCCCATGCCCATGCCCATGCCCATGCCCATGCCCATGCCCATGCCCATGCCCATGCCCATGCCCATGCCCATGCCCATGCCCATGCCCATGCCCATGCCCATGCCCATGCCCATGCCCATGCCCATGCCCATGCCCATGCCCATGCCCATGCCCATGCCCATGCCCATGCCCATGCCCATGCCCATGCCCATGCCCATGCCCATGCCCATGCCCATGCCCATGCCCTGCCCATGCCCATGCCCATGCCCATGCCCATGCCCATGCCCATGCCCTGCCCATGCCCCTGCCCATGCCCCTGCCCATGCCCCTGCCCATGCCCCTGCCCATGCCCCTGCCCATGCCCCTGCCCATGCCCCTGCCCATGCCCCTGCCCATGCCCCCCCATGCCCCTGCCCTGCCCTGCCCCTGCCCCTGCCCATGCCCCTGCCCCCCCTGCCCCTGCCCCTGCCCCTGCCCCTGCCCTGCCCCTGCCCCTGCCCCTCCCTGCCCCTGCCCCTGCCCCTGCCCCTGCCCTGCCCCTGCCCCTGCCCCTGCCCCTGCCCCTGCCCCTGCCCTGCCCTGCCCATGCCCCTGCCCTGCCCCTGCCCCTGCCCCTGCCCTGCCCCTGCCCATGCCCCTGCCCATGCCCTGCCCTGCCCCTGCCCATGCCCATGCCCTGCCCATGCCCATGCCCATGCCCATGCCCATGCCCATGCCCATGCCCATGCCCATGCCCATGCCCATGCCATGCCCATGCCCATGCCCATGCCCATGCCCATCCCATGCCCATGCCCATGCCCATGCCCATGCCCATGCCCATGCCCATGCCCATGCCCATGCCCATGCCCATGCCCATGCCCATGCCCATGCCCATGCCCATGCCCATGCCCATGCCCATGCCCATGCCCATGCCCATGCCATGCCCATGCCCATGCCCATGCCCATGCCCATGCCCATGCCCATGCCCATGCCCATGCCCATGCCCATGCCCATGCCCATGCCCATGCCCATGCCCATGCCCATGCCCATGCCCATGCCCATGCCCATGCCCATGCCCATGCCATGCCCATGCCCATGCCCATGCCCATGCCCATGCCCATGCCCATGCCCATGCCCATGCCCATGCCCATGCCCATGCCCATGCCCATGCCCATGCCCATGCCCATGCCCATGCCCATGCCCATGCCCATGCCCATGCCCATGCCCATGCCCATGCCCATGCCCATGCCCATGCCCATGCCCATGCCCATGCCCATGCCCATGCCCATGCCCATGCCCATGCCCATGCCCATGCCCATGCCCATGCCCATGCCCATGCCCATGCCCATGCCCATGCCCATGCCCATGCCCATGCCCATGCCCATGCCCATGCCCATGCCCATGCCCATGCCCATGCCCATGCCCATGCCCATGCCCATGCCCATGCCCATGCCCATGCCCATGCCCATGCCCATGCCCATGCCCATGCCCATGCCCATGCCCATGCCCATGCCCATGCCCATGCCCATGCCCATGCCCATGCCCATGCCCATGCCATGCCCATGCCCATGCCCATGCCCATGCCCATGCCCATGCCCATGCCCATGCCCATGCCCATGCCCATGCCCATGCCCATGCCCATGCCCATGCCCATGCCCATGCCCATGCCCATGCCCATGCCCATGCCCATGCCCATGCCCATGCCCATGCCCATGCCCATGCCATGCCCATGCCCATGCCCATGCCCATGCCCATGCCCATGCCCATGCCCATGCCCATGCCCATGCCCATGCCCATGCCCATGCCCATGCCCATGCCCATGCCCATGCCCATGCCCATGCCCATGCCCATGCCCATGCCCATGCCCATGCCCATGCCCATGCCCATGCCCATGCCCATGCCCATGCCCATGCCCATACACATATACATATGTATATGTATATGTATATGTATATACGTATACGTTGTTTTTGACCTATTTGTTTTCTTATACAGATATGTCTTCCGATTCTGATGTTGAGGCTGACGTTGTTGACCTTATTGTTGAGCATCCTTGGCTGCAGTTTGAGGCCGGTTCCATTGAGCATGCTAAGTGCTCAAAATTTATACGTATGAAGATCGGTCATCAAAAGGCCGTAGATTGGGAGGTTATGGCCGAGCTAGGAGAGCACGATCGTCTTGCTGCTATTATCGGAGACGATACGCCATGGAGTCGTCTCTTTGAGATCGCGTTTTTACCATCCTACCGTGAGCTGACTATGGAGTTTTTATCCACATTTACCTATATTCATCCTGACGAGATGGAGGAGGACGATGAGTGCTCTGATAATTCTTTTATGCTTTGTCATCTTTTCACTAGTTGTGGCTTGCCTTGTGCTTGTCGGCTGGAAAAATATGAATATTTTGGTAATAGCCGCTCCATCATTATCATCTTTCTATTACAGTAACAAATTATATATTAATTTATACATTTTAATGTAGGCACTAAAATTCCATTAGATGCAATTGATGTATTGTAACACCCCAACCCGGAGAGGCTGACGTGTCACTATTACAGATATCAAATCAAAAAACCAAATCCATGATATTAAAGAGACGATCAGAAGAAATAACTTCAGAACCTTAATTAAATGAACTTACATGTTGCTTAGCTAACATTTTGACGGTGCAATATTTGTAATTATTTGAAATAATCATGATCTAAACAATATTAAGTGAAAAGAAACGTTTAGACCAATAATAATATACTAATCTAAACTGTTATCTAAAGTACATTTTATAAGACATAACTCAAAATGACATTTATAAATAATTTGTGAATTTATAAAATGTATTTATCATGATTAATCTACAATTAAAGATAATATAGTGTCAAGTAATAATTTAATGATCTTAACTATTATTTAAACTCTATTTTCATAAGAAAATAATCTAAGTATCACTTTTGTAAAAATATTTTATAGAAATATTAGAGTATTTAAAGAAATAAATTTATAGAAAATACTTAGATGATTTTAAACCATATAAGGAAAGGTTATTTAATGCATCTAATAATAAGGTTATGAGGAACTTTCAAATAATAAGGACAAAACTTATTATTATTATAATTTTTAAATAATTATGTAACCTTTAAAATAAGGAAAGTTTATAAAACTTATTTTAAAAGTTTTTAAGAATTTTTATATAATTTTTAAAGGTTAAAAAGGCTTTTAAAAAAATATGGCAGGTGCTCGGGTTCGAACCCGGGACCCCTTGCTTGTCGCTCTTACGCTTTAACCAGCAGGCCAGGGCGTCTGCGCCTGACCTGAACTGGTTTTAATTTCTTTTAACCAATCCCGCACCCAAAACCCCCAATTCCAAGAACCCTAGAAACGATTTCGATCCAATTGAAGATCAATTCGAATCCGAAGGTGTTAGGATTCATAGGGCTTTTGTTCCCCATGTAGATACGAGTGTTTAGGTGTATTTAATTACCCGTTTTGATTTGAGATGATGCTTAGAACACCCGAAGAACAAGCCGCGACAGGGGAGAAATGGTTCGAGGTGCAAATGATGATGATAAACCAATTCGATGCACAGATACCTTCTAGTGATCTCAATGAACAAAGCCCTTTGTCAATTTCGAGTTTTGAAGCTTTGATGGTGGTTTCGTATAGTTACAGGTCGCGGATGAGGGAGAGGATCCAAGGTACTGCTAACGTTTGTTTTAGGTGCAATTGGAAGCTGAGTTCGATTAGGAATATATATATGATCGATTAGATAGATTTAATTTGATTATTATTAGCATTTGAGTGGGTTTATGAGTTTTATCCGATTAGGTATATCGTGGGTTGGTTAGTGGTGTCGTGAGTTGTAATCCAGATAATTATACTTCAATTATTTCGTGTATTATTGTTGGAATCTTGGTCACAATCGTTTGGTGCTTTTGGGATTTAAAAGCCGCGTTTTGGGGTCGCCGAAGGGCCGCCGGCGGTCGGCCGGAGGGGCCGCCGGAAAATCGAGGGGAAAGTGGGCCGGGGGGTTGGGTTGTAAATTTTAATTTACACCTTTGGTCCCTGTAGTTTAGAGTTATTATTATTTTATGCATAAACTTTCTTTTAAAATTTCAAAATTGGCAAAATAACCCCCTGAACTTATTAAATCCAAGTTTTAAATATTTCAAATTTTAATAAAATTTTTATTATTATTATTATTATTATTATTATTATTATTATTATTATTATTATGGGTATTATAATTCTACCCCCCTTAAAACAATTTCGTCCATGAAATTGCTAGGTACAGATCGAACAAGATATGACATAACGTACACGGAGTAGTAAAAATCAACAAGTGAACGAAATCACTCATAATTATTCAATTGCTGAAACGGAATCGATTCGATAGACGAAATCGTATAAGGGATGACTAATGTGATGTTCGAGAAACAGATAACTGATAACCTCATAACTGGTACCAGAACACATAAATGATAATAACTAAGAGGTAAATAGATACGGATATTGAGAACGGATTATGTCTTCTATCTCTCATGTAGCTTCGCGTTCAGAATGGTTTTTCCATAATACCTTAACAAAAGGAATAGTTTTCTTATACATAATGCGTTCTTGTCGGTCAAGGATGGCCTCAGGTTCTTCCTCGAACGATAAGTCTTCACGAATTAGATGAAGCGGATAATTCACAACGTGAAGAGGATGATAATTGTATCCCCTTAACATAGATACATGAAAGACATTATGCACATGTGACAGTTAAGGTGGTAATGCTAAACGGTAGCAGACTTCACCAACCCTATCTAAAATATCAAATGGCCCTATGAATCTAGGGCTGAGCTTTCCTTTGATGCCAAAACGACGTACGCCTCTGCAAGGTGAAACTCTTAAAAATACTTTATCACCGACCTTAAACTCCAAAAGTTGACGGTCGGTTTGCATAACTTTTCTATCTACTTTCAGCTTCCTTTAACTTTTCTCTAGCAATTGTAACTTTCTCATTCGTGATTTGAACTAACTCTGGTCCTTCAATGACTCTTTCACTAACCTCTTCCCAACAAATAGGTGCTCTACATTTACGACCATACAATAATTCGAAAGGTTCCATGCCAATGCTAGCTTGCCAACTATTGTTGTAAGGGAACTCGACCAAACACAAGTACTCATCCCAGTTCCCATTCCACTCCAAGGCACAAGCTCGAAGCATGTCCTCAAGTGTCTGAATAGTACGCTCCGACTGATCGTCAGTCTGAGGATGAAACGCCGTACTAAACCTCAACTTAGTACCCCATGCAGCTTGCAAACCCTTCCAAAAGTGAGAAGTGAACCTCGGGTCTCAATCAGACATGATAGAGACCGGAGTGCCATGAAGTCTGATAATCTCTTGTGTAAATACTTCAGATAGTTTGCTAACTGAAAATCCTTGTTTAATTGGAAGAAAATGAGCCGACTTTGACAATCTGTCGACTACAACCCATATTGCATCATTCTTCTTGAATGTTCTTGGCAACCCTGTCACAAAATCCATGGAAATATCATCCCATTTCCATACAGGAATAGGTAGTGGCTGAAGCAAACCACTAGCTCTCTGATGCTCAATCTTGACCTGCTGACAAGTAAGACAACGGCTAACATACTTAGCGACATCTTCTTTCATTCCATTCCACCAAAAGTTCTGATGAAGATCCTGATACTTCTTAGTAGATCCAGGATGAATAGAGAATGATGAATTACGTGCTTCGGCTAATAAAGATTCTCGAAGAGTCGAATCATTTGGCACACACAACCGCTTACCACACCAAATAACTCCATGCTCATCTACTCTGAATTCTGATTGTTTACCATTCTCCACATTCTGTAAGATTGCCCAGAGTTCACCATCGTCTTTCTGTGCATTCTTAATCCGGGCGATTAAGTCTGACTCAATCTGAAGTCTAGTGAGATACCCGTCGCTCTTGCCAATATGTAGGTCAATACCCAATCTATCAAGATCGGTAATATTCTGAGGTTGTAGCTGTAGGGAGGCTACTGTACCTGAGCTCTTCCTGCTAAGAGCATCGGCTACCACATTGGCCTTTCCCGGATGATACTGAATGTTGGTATCATAATCTTTTAATAACTCTAACCATCTTCTCTGCCTCATGTTTAGTTCCTTTTGTGTGAAGATATATTTCAAGCTCTTGTGATCAGTAAAAATATCACAAGTCTCTCCGTAAAGATAGTGACGCCATATTTTCAACGCGAAAATAACAGCAGCAAGTTCAAGATCATGCGTAGGATAATTAACCTCATAATGTTTCAACTGCCGTGAAGCATAAGCAATGACCTTACCATGCTTCATTAGCACACATCCAAGTCCCTTTTTAGAGGCATCACTGTAAATCTGATATCCACACGTGCCCGATGGAAGTGTGAGAACCGAAGCAGACACCAATCTTTTCTTGAGCTCTTCAAAACTTTTCTTTCGTTCATTATTCCAGAGTACTTAACCCCTTTCCTTAACAGTTGTGTAAGGGGTAAAGCTATAACAGAAAAACCTTCGACAAATCTGCGGTGGTAACCAGCAAGGCCAAGGAAACTATGGACTTCTGTGGCTGAGGTAGGTCTAGGCCACTTAGTGATCGCCTCTATTTTAGCAGGGTCCATCATAATACCATCCGCAGAAACGACATGACCCAAAAAGGCTACCTGACTCAGCCAAAATTCACACTTTGAAAATTCAGCATAAAGCTTCTTTTCACGTAGTGTTTCGAGCATGATACGAAGATGATTCTCATGCTCCTCCTTACTTTTAGAATAAATTAAGATGTCGTCGATAAATACAATGACGAACTTATCGTGGAACTTGCGAAAGACTCGGTTCATTAGGTCTATGAATACGGCCGGGGCATTAATTAACCCGAACGGCATAACCAGGAACTCATAGTGACCATACCGAGTACGGAAGGCAGATTTAGGGATGTAAGAATCTTTGATCTTTAGCTGATGGTAACCAGACCTCAGATCGATTTTAGAGAAACACTTTGCACCCTGAAGCTGATCAAATAAATCATCAATACGAGGCAGAGGGTAACGATTACAAATAGTGATCTTGTTGAGTTCTCTGTAGTCAATGCAGAGTCTCATAGAACCATCTTTTTTCTTCACGAATAGGACCGGTGCACCCCAAGGCGAGACGCTTGGTCTAATAAATCCCAAATCTAGTAATTCATGTAACTGCTCCTTTAACTCCTTAAGCTCCATAGGTGCCATACGATATGGTGCCTTAGAAATCGGCTCAGCACCAGGAATAAGATCAATAGTGAATTCTACCTCGCGATCTGGTGGAAGTCCGGGTAACTCCTCAGGAAACACGTCAGGAAAATCACATATAGTTGGATAATCAGATATGTTCGGCTCATCAGAAAATGTAGTTTTCACTGAAGCTAGGAATCCCACGCAACCTTGCGATAAGAACTTCTGAGCCTTAAATGCGGAGATGATTTTCAACGATTTCCGAGGCTGAGTCCCTTGATAAACGAGTTCAGGGCATTGAGGATTTCTAAATAAAACACGACGAGTCTGGCATTCATAGTAACGTGATGTCGAGTTAACCAGTCCATACCAAGTATGACATCAAAGTCACTCATTTACATAGGAAACAAATCAGCTTTACGAATAATAGACTCGATTCTGATCGAAAAATCTCTATAGACATGCGAGATGATAGTCGAATCTCCTAATGGAGTAGTAATAGCCAAAGCATGCTCTAAAGCAGTCGGTGCAGTCATTAAGTACTTAGCAAATAAAAGAGATACGACAGAATGCGTAGCGCCCGTATCGAATAAGACATAAATATCCCCCTTCCCTATGCAAAGGGTACCGGAGATCATACCTAGGGCGTTTACTATCAGTATCGGATAAGACATATATATGTATATAATACGTCCCTAACTAAGGGGTTAGAAATATACCGGGTGCGTTAGCTGCTTCATTTGCAGTGAGTGCAAAAACTCGTCCTCCAGTTGCAGGTCTAGCTTGATTCCCTCCAGCATCATTACGAGGGTCGCGCTGAGGGCAATCCCTAATCATGTGTCCTGCACGCCCGCATCTGAAACATAATCCTCTGGCCAGACGACAAGCTCCCTTATGAAGTTTCCCGCATGTGTTACACTGAGGGGTAGCATTCCGATCCTGATTAGGGTACTACTGATTTGGTGGTTGAGCACGAGTAGGAGCCTGCTGAGTATGATTATGAGTTGATTTCTGGTTCTGGTTTCGATTCTTCCATGATCGAGAGTTATTGTTGTTGTTGCAATCAAAACGGTTTCGACGGTCTCGTGGTGGTGAAGACTAATTCTTATTCGTATGAGAAGAAGACTGATCCTGGTCATTCTCTCTAGGCCGCTTGCGGTTATTATCTACGACTTCTTTCCATTCTTCTTTTCATTATATAAGTTTTTAACAGCATCAACCACTTCATTAATATCTTTAAACTGATGATTCAATATAAACTTTCGATCTCTTTCACATATGGCCCACTGAAAATTTTCTGTCTGCTCATGCGGTGAGCCTGCGGTGAGCCTGCAGATGCACCAAGAAAACTCACTAACCGCGTAAATCGTGTCTTGAAATCTGTTATGTGCTCGTCATCCCTCTGTCTAATATTAGCATACTGTCTACGATACTCAGTGCGGTCAGCAGCAGTGAAGTACTCCCTATAAAACAATCCTCGGAATTCATCCCAAGAAAGTGTAGCTGCATATTCGTTTCCTCCTCTAGCTTGTTTCATAGTCGTCCACCATCTATGAGAATCATCCTCTAACTTGTATGTAGCCAACCTTATTTTATATACGTCCTCAACACCAAGTACCTCAAATAATTTCTCAATATGACTGATCCAATTTTGCACCTCGACTGGATCATTAGAAATACTGAAAGACTTGGGCCTTTGCTTTTGAAAACGTTCCAACCAGACATGAATACCATCACGGGGTGGTGGTGTATTACCACCGGAAGGTGCTCCTGTATTGTTTCCACCAGGAGGCGCCCCTGTGGCATTACCACCCGATGATGCCCCTGTGGCATTTCCACTAGGTGGTGCGCCAGTGGCATTACCGACAGGTGGTGCTCCGGTAACATTTCCAACTGGTGGCATTCCAGTGGCACTGCCAGTAAGTGGTGTCCCTTGGTTTGCAACCATATTAGCCTGCTGCATCTGCTGGAAAACAGTTTGGGCAGTCTGAGCCATCATGTTAGGGAGCATCCCTGAAATAGCAGTGTTGACAGCATTAGCAACCAGTGCTTCCAAGTTTGCATCAGATGAGGGGCCATTCGAGTTATTACGGTTGTTCACACGTCTCTTAGGAGCCATCTGAAATGAAGATATTCGTGTGAACACTAGAATTTAGATTGGAAAAAGGTTAGATCCTAACCCAACGTCTACCCATTACCTCACAAGTGTATTATTAATGTTTAAGTTTTCTACAGGAAAGAGCCTTTGCTCTGATACCATAACTGTAACACCCCAACCCGGAGAGGCTGACGTGTCACTATTACAGATATCAAATCAAAAAAACCAAATCCATGATATTAAAGAGACGGTCAGAAGAAATAACTTCAAACAAACCAAATAATCCAAAAGAACCTAATTAAGATGTTCAATACATCAATTAAATTAAAAGATAATCTTGGTCTTCAATCCACTCTTCACTGGTTTTCCGGATTACCCTGATTACCTACAATAAAATAAGAAAATACCATAAAAGAAAATACGGCTGAGCCAAAAGTTGCTCAGTGACGGAAAGAACAATAGTAGCGATTCGAAGCATAAAATACTGATATCTGATCCTGAACTGATCATATGGTGTTGAAACGGAAATATGATTCTAAACATATAATACTGATACTGAACTGAATATGTAATACTGAAACTCAACTGATCTACACGACGCGTATATACAAACAAATTAAGTCATGTAATATAAGAAGTACCAAGAGCCGAAACTGAACTGATAAGTACATAGCTAGCTAGACTATGCACAAATGAGATGGTGTGTGGGACGTACACACATGATTCCATCCCCCGGAACTAAACTGATCTGAACTGAACTAGGATCGATCCATCCGCCTCCCAAATAATTATGGCCAAAGTACTACTTGAGTACTAACGTGTTAACGGAGACGCCGTGAACTATTTATAAACACCGTCACGAAAAGTGTCACGTCATTGACGCCACAATGACATGTCGGATAAGCTCGGGTAACAGAGTGCTAAATCAAATGGTAGTACAGCTACCAACATATAACGTATCAATAAAATATTTATAGGAACATGCAATAATGAGCACAAATTTATAAAATATATATTGCATGCTACAGGTCTCAATAAGTAACACTAATGAGTCAAACGAGTCGGAGCATAACTAAATAAATAATGATTTACGACTAATAAAGGCTAAAGAAGTCATATTAACGGAAACAAGGTATCAAAATCCGTACTACAAAGTAACGGAAAAGAATAAGATTTATACTAAGATAAAAATAACCAAGAATCCGTACTACAAAGTATCAGAAACAAAAGTGAATACTATGAAAACAAAGAAACAGAATCCGTACCTTAGTCAAAGAGCAAAAGCAAACAAAATCGAGTAATCCTTAAGTTTCACTAGCACCTACATTATACGTTTATAACCATCTCACGTTACTTTTCAGAACCTTAATTAAATGAACTTACATGTTGCTTAGCTAACATTTTGACGGTGCAATATTTGTAATTATTTGAAATAATCATGATCTAAACAATATTAAGTGAAAAGAAACGTTTAGACCAATAATAATATACTAATCTAAACTGTTATTTAAAGTACATTTTATAAGACATAACTCAAGATGACATTTATAAATAATTTGTGAATTTATAAAATGTATTTTATCATGATTAATCTATAATTAAAGATAATATAGTATCAAGTAATAATTTAATGATCTTAACTATTATTTAAACTCTATTTTCATAAGAAAATAATCTAATTATCACTTTTGTAAAAATATTTTATAGAAATATTAGAGTATTTAAAGAAATAAATTTATAGAAAATACTTGGATGATTTTAAACCATATAAGGAAAGATTATTTAATGCATCTAATAATAAGGTTATAAGGAACTTTCAAATAATAAGGACAAAACTTATTATTTTTATAATTTTTAAATAATTATGTAACCTTTAAAATAAGGAAAGTTTATAAAACTTATTTTAAGAATTTTATATAATTTTTAAAGGTTAAAAAGGCTTTAAAAAAATATGGCAGGGGCTCGGGTTCGAACCCGGGACCCCTTGCTTGTCCCTCTTACGCTTTAACCAGCAGGCTAGGGCGCCTGCGCCTGACCTGAACTGGTTTTAATTTCTTTTAACCAATCCCGCACCCAAACCCCCAATTCCAAGAACCCTAGAAACGATTTCGATCCAATTGAAGATCAATTCGAATCCGAAGGTGTTAGGATTCATAGGGCTTTTGTTCCCCATGTAGATACGAGTGTTTAGGTGTATTTAATTACCCGTTTTGATTTGAGATGATGCTTAGAACACCCAAAGAACAAGCCGCGACAGGGGAGAAATGGTTCGAGGTGCAAGTAATGATGATAAACCAATTCGATGCACAGATACCTTCTAGTGATCTCAATGAACAAAAGCCCTTTGTCAATTTCGAGTTTTGAAGCTTTGATGGTGGTGTTCGAATAGTTGCAGGTCTCGGATGAGGGAGAGGATCGAGGGTACTGCTAACGTTTGTTTTAGGTGCAATTGGAAGCTGAGTTCGATTAGGAATAGATATATGATCGATTAGGTAGATTTAATTTGATTATTATTAGCATTTGAGTGGGTTTATGAGTTGTATCCGATTAGGTATATCGTGGGTTGGTTAGTGGTGTCGTGAGTTGTAATCCAGATAATTATACTTCAATTATTTCGTGTATTATTGTTGGAATCTTGGTCACGATCGTTTTGGTGCTTTTTGGGATTTAAAAGCCGCGTTTTTAAGTGCGTTTTGGGGTTGCCGAAGGGCCGCCGGCGGTCAGCCGGAGGGGCCGCCGGAAAATCGAGGGGAAAGTGGGCCGGGGGTTGGGTTGTAAATTTTAATTTACACCTTTGGTCTCTGTAGTTTAGAGTTATTATTATTTTATGCATAAACTTTCTTTTAAAATTTTAAAATTGGCAAAATAACCCCTTGAACTTATTAAATCCAAGTTTTTAAATATTGAAAGTTTAATAAACTTTTTGTTTTTATTATTATTATTATTATTATTATTATTATTATTATTATTATTATATTATTATTATTATGGGTATTATACGTATTTTGGACGAAGCTTGATAAAATTAAACCATCATATATGGTGGATGAAAAAGTTGATGTTGAAGAAGAAATGGAACGGGTGAAACAAATAATGACACAACCACAGCTGTAAAATTTAGTTTGGTGAAAAAAATAAAAAAAATTGTGTATCCATGGAAAAATAACAAAAAAGCGCCTGTTGTTCAAGCAGATATTCGCGGTCGTCCAATGTTAAAAGTTCAACAACAAAAGTATGACACTCAACAAAGTATGTGCGACATGCCGAGACATAGCTCGTTTATTGCGTCTCACATTACAGGAAGAACAAGTTCAGCTGTAAAGCCTCAGAAGCCTGCCATGCAACGTAGTCGTTCAACATCTTCTAAAGTATCAAAGGGTACTTATGAGTTTTCATAGATTGTCGGAGATCGCCAATTAAACAATATAAACAGGTTAAAAAATTGGATTCCATCAATCTTTCATCAGTATATTTCACGTATACGAGATGTCCGACCCGATGGGAATTGTGGTTTTCGATCTATAGCTTTAGGCTTAGGGTTTGACGAAAATAAGTGGATGTATGTGCGGACACAACTTTTAAAAGAGTTGGACAGACATGAATTGGAGTACAGAGAAGTTTTCGATACTTTGTACCCGGACAGTATAACGAATTACGTCACACCATCGATTGGCAAAGTGTGGAACCTGCACCAGAAGAACATTGGATGATAATGTCGTATACGGGGATAGTGGTTGCTCAAAAGTTTGGGGTTATTCTTCATTTACTAAGCAATAATGGTTGTCAAACATTTTTCCCATTATGGGCTGATTCGAAAACTGTCATGCCTCATCATGTCGTGTCGATTGTTCATGTCAACAATAATCATTTCGTCCATGTTAAGTTAGAAGGAGATTATCCGATGCCAACATTAAGTAATCTTTGGATTCTTAACCGAAGCGTACGCGCTGCAGAATGGGAGATTATGTATAGGATTCGTATCTCCGAATACAACGCAATAATAGATAATAACCGAGAAGCCCCAGCTTATATAAATTTATTTTAATTCATAATTTGTAATATGCGAATTATATATTTTAATTTTAATTTTATTATTGTATTTGTATTATTTAATATTAAACTGTTTAAATAATTTTAATTCAAATTATGTATATATTAAAATAAAAAAAATCAAAATAAAAAAAACAAAATATCTTTTAACCTTTCAAATATCAATATTAAAATATATATATATATATATATATATATATATATATATATAAAACTCAAAAATTAAAAATATATATATATATATATATAAGCTATACGCCGCGTATGGACCCATACGCAGCGTATAGCTCCACGTATGGGTCATAAGTCACGTATGGGTATAAAATGTCAAATCAACAAACCACCCTATACGCCGCGTATGGACCCATACGCCGCGTATAGGGTATAAAACGTCAAATCAACAACGCACCTTATACGCCGCGTATGGACCCATACGCGACGTATAAGGTGCAGAGGTGTTGATTTAAAATTGAAGGGTGTCTAAATAAAGGGACTCTTAAATTAACTACTCCTTCCCAGCTACTGAAATTAATTAATTCATATATCCACTCGCGCGATCCATGCATCTCATCTTCAATTTATTTATTTCAAATTTTCCAATTAATGGTACTGGCTGCTGTTGATAAATGGCCTGGCGGGGTCCTTTAATTACTTAAATATTAATTTACTGGAAATCGAATCTATATGATAATTGGTTAATGATATAATGATGATCGAATTGAATTGAATTGAATTTGTCTTCTGTATGTGTTTCAATTCACTGCTTGAATGTAAGAGTAATTAAACTGCACATCCAAGTACTTAAGTAACAGTAGATGTAGTAAGTGTACGTGCACACCATACATACAGATACATACATACATACATATATATATTGCAGAATCACATGCACCATGGTTCGGCTATGTACGTACGTACCATCGTGAGCGCTAGCTATATATATTAATATATATATATCCATCTATATATATACACGTTGTTTTAGGATCCATTATTACTTGCAACGCATACATACGTATAATGTATGTGTACGCCTATGAGCCGCAAGTTGTCTGAACGTACACATGATCAAATCCGCAAATAAAATCAATATGAATATGAATATGAATTTGAATTGGAATTAATAAATAATTGAATGTGAATATGAATATGAATTAATGAATATGAATGCGAAGAAACTTCAATGCAATGACAGACCACGGTTTCTCCATGCCTGGCCCCACCCCCCAATAATTCTCATTCAATTTTTTTCTCAAAAAAAAACAAATAATTTCTCCTTTCTGCTGCAGGTAGTTAAATACTAAATTTTCAAAATAAATGTTCTCATGTAATCTTCAATGCCATACATATAGTATATTGACTTTTTACATTTAAAATACTAAATTTTTTTATAATAAATGTTCTCACGTACCACAAGGGTAATATGATTGTTTCAGATTAACTTAATTAAAAAGTTATTACGATGTTTGTGGCTTGGGTGAAATTGAAACGAAGTTTGAAACTGTTAGAGCGTCATAAATAAACTATTGGATTGAAACCGTAATTTTCGTCAATATAAACTAAAATAACAATTTTACTCTTAATATTTAATTGTAATAATTAGTACATTAACCTCTTTAAAAACAAATTAATGCATCTATCATTACAAGATTTTAGACCTATCGCGATGACAATTGTCATCGCCGTAGACGACAAAAGTCGTCGTCATAGACTATGGCGACTACATATTGTCGCGATAGGCTCAGTAGCCATAGTGTAGTCGCAATAGGTCAAAATCAAGTCGTCGCAATAGCAGCCGTCGCCATAGCTGTCTATCACGACGACAAGTCGCCGCTACAAACTTGTCGGCATTATTTTAATTGTTATTTTTTAATTCAAAATTAAAAAATAAATATACTCTGTGGCGACGACTTGTGTTTTATAATATAATAAATAAAAAAATAAAATATATTATTAATTAATAAATTAATCTTTAATTTGAACTATGGCGACGACATGTTATCGTCATGGGGTCCATGATTAAAATTTTATTCATAAAATTTTAAATTTTTTCCCAAGGTTTTTTACCTAAAATTTAATGTTTTGAACACAATTCAAATAAAAAGAAATGAAAACTAAATATTATGGGTACCAGACCATAAATGATAAAACTAGAGGTAAATAGATACGGATATTGAGAACGGATTATGTCTTCTATCTCTCATGTAGCTTCGCGTTCAGAATGGTTTTTCCATAATACCTTAACAAAAGGAATAGTTTTCTTATACATAATGCGTTCTTGTCGGTCAAGGATGGCCTCAGGTTCTTCCTCGAACGATAAGTCTTCACGAATTAGATGAAGCGGATAATTCACAACGTGAAGAGGATGATAATTGTATCCCCTTAACATAGATACATGAAAGACATTATGCACATGTGACAGTTAAGGTGGTAATGCTAAACGGTAGCAGACTTCACCAACCCTATCTAAAATATCAAATGGCCTATGAATCTAGGGCTGAGCTTTCTTTGATGCCAAAACGACGTACGCCTCTGCAAGGTGAAACTCTTAAAATACTTTATCACCGACCTTAAACTCCAAAAGTTGACGGTCGGTTTGCATAACTTTTCTATCTACTTTCAGCTTCCTTTAACTTTCTCTAGCAATTGTAACTTTCTCATTCGTGATTTGAACTAACTCTGGTCCTTCAATGACTCTTTCACTAACCTCTTCCCAACAAATAGGTGCTCTACATTTACGACCATACAATAATTCGAAAGGTTCCATGCCAATGCTAGCTTGCCAACTATTGTTGTAAGGGAACTCGACCAAACACAAGTACTCATCCCAGTTCCCATTCCACTCCAAGGCACAAGCTCGAAGCATGTCCTCAAGTGTCTGAATAGTACGCTCCGACTGATCGTCAGTCTGAGGATGAAACGCCGTACTAAACCTCAACTTAGTACCCCATGCAGCTTGCAAACCCTTCCAAAAGTGAGAAGTGAACCTCGGGTCTCAATCAGACATGATAGAGACCCGAGTGCCATGAAGTCTGATAATCTCTTGTGTAAATACTTCAGATAGTTTGCTAACTGAAAATCCTTGTTTAATGGAAGAAAATGAGCCGACTTTGACAATCTGTCGACTACAACCCATATTGCATCATTCTTCTTGAATGTTCTTGGCAACCCTGTCACAAAATCCATGGAAATATCATCCCATTTCATACAGGATAGGTAGTGGCTGAAGCAAACCACTAGCTCTCTGATGCTCAATCTTGACCTGCTGACAAGTAAGACAACGGCTAACATACTTAGCGACATCTCTTCTTTCATTCCATTCCAAAAGTTCTGATGAAGACCTGATACTTCTTAGTAGATCCAGGATGAATAGAGAATGATGAATTACGTGCTTCGGCTAATAAAGATTCTCGAAGAGTCGAATCATTTGGCACACACAACCGCTTACCACACCAAATAACTCCATGCTCATCTACTCTGAATTCTGATTGTTTACCATTCTCCACATTCTGTAAGATTGCCCAGTTCACCATCGTCTTTCTGTGCATTCTTAATCCGGGCGATTAAGTCTGACTCAATCTGAAGTCTAGTGAGATACCCGTCGCTCTTGCCAATATGTAGGTCAATACCCAATCTATCAAGATCGGTAATATTCTGAGGTTGTAGCTGTAGGGAGGCTACTGTACCTGAGCTCTTCCTGCTAAGCATCGGCTACCACATTGGCCTTTCCCGGATGATACTGATGTTGGTATCATAATCTTTTAATAACTCTAACCATCTTCTCTGCCTCATGTTTAGTTCCTTTGTGTGAAGATATATTTCAAGCTCTTGTGATCAGTAAAAATATCAAGTCTCTCCGTAAAGATAGTGACGCCATATTTTCAACGCGAAAATAACAGCAGCAAGTTCAAGATCATGCGTAGGATAATTAACCTCATAATGTTTCAACTGCCGTGAAGCATAAGCAATGACCTTACCATGCTTCATTAGCACACATCCAAGTCCCTTTTTAGAGGCATCACTGTAAATCTGATATCCACACGTGCCCGATGGAAGTGTGAGAACCGAAGCAGACACCAATCTTTTCTTGAGCTCTTCAAAACTTTTCTTTCGTTCATTATTCCAGGAGTACTTAACCCCCTTTCCTTAACAGTTGTGTAAGGGGTAAAGCTATAACAGAAAACCTTCGACAAATCTGCGGTGGTAACCAGCAAGGCCAAGGAAACTATGGACTTCTGTGGCTGAGGTAGGTCTAGGCCACTTAGTGATCGCCTCTATTTTAGCAGGGTCCATCATAATACCATCCGCAGAAACACATGACCCAAAAGGCTACCTTGACTCAGCCAAAATTCACACTTTGAAAATTCAGCATAAAGCTTCTTTTCACGTAGTGTTTCGAGCATGATACGAAGATGATTCTCATGCTCCTCCTTACTTTTAGAATAATTAAGATGTCGTCGATAAATACAATGACGAACTTATCGTGGAACTTGCGAAAGACTCGGTTCATTAGGTCTATGAATACGGCCGGGCATTAATTAACCCGAACGGCATAACCAGGAACTCATAGTGACCATACCGAGTACGGAAGGCAGATTTAGGGATGTAAGAATCTTTGATCTTTAGCTGATGGTAACCAGACCTCAGATCGATTTTAGAGAAACACTTTGCACCCTGAAGCTGATCAAATAATCATCAATACGAGGCAGAGGGTAACGATTACAAATAGTGATCTTGTTGAGTTCTCTGTAGTCAATGCAGAGTCTCATAGAACCATCTTTTTTCTTCACGAATAGGACCGGTGCACCCCAAGGCGAGACGCTTGGTCTAATAAATCCCAAATCTAGTAATTCATGTAACTGCTCCTTTAACTCCTTAAGCTCCATAGGTGCCATACGATATGGTGCCTTAGAAATCGGCTCAGCACCAGGAATAAGATCAATAGTGAATCTACCTCGCGATCTGGTGGAAGTCCGGTAACTCCTCAGGAAACACGTCAGGAAAATCACATATAGTTGGATAATCAGATATGTTCGGCTCATCAGAAAATGTAGTTTTCACTGAAGCTAGGAATCCCACGCAACCTTGCGATAAGAACTTCTGAGCCTTAAATGCGGAGATGATTTTCAACGATTTCCGAGGCTGAGTCCTTGATAAACGAGTTCAGGGCATTGAGGATTTCTAAATAAACACGACGAGTCTGGCATTCATAGTAACGTGATGTCGAGTTAACCAGTCCATACCAAGTATGACATCAAAGTCACTCATTTACATAGGAAACAAATCAGCTTTACGAATAATAGACTCGATTCTGATCGAAAAATCTCTATAGACATGCGAGATGATAGTCGAATCTCCTAATGGAGTAGTAATAGCCAAAGCATGCTCTAAAGCAGTCGGTGCAGTCATTAAGTACTTAGCAAATAAAAGAGATACGACAGAATGCGTAGCGCCCGTATCGAATAAGACATAAATATCCCCCTTCCCTATGCAAGGGTACCGGAGATCATACCTAGGGCGTTTACTATCAGTATCGGATAAGACAATATATGTATATAATACGTCCCTAACTAAGGGTTTAGAAATACCGGGTGCGTTAGCTGCTTCATTTGCAGTGAGTGCAAAACTCGTCCTCCAGTTGCAGGTCTAGCTTGATTCCCTCCAGCATCATTACGAGGGTCGCGCTGAGGGCAATCCCTAATCATGTGTCCTGCACGCCCGCATCTGAAACATAATCCTCTGGCCAGACGACAAGCTCCCTTATGAAGTTTCCCGCATGTGTTACACTGAGGGTAGCATTCCGATCCTGATTAGGGTACTACTGATTTGGTGGTTGAGCACGAGTAGGAGCCTGCTGAGTATGATTATGAGTTGATTTCTGGTTCTGGTTTCGATTCTTCCATGATCGAGAGTTATTGTTGTTGTTGCAATCAAAACGGTTTCGACGGTCTCGTGGTGGTGAAGACTAATTCTTATTCGTATGAGAAGAAGACTGATCCTGGTCATTCTCTCTAGGCCGCTTGCGGTTATTATCTTACGACTTCTTTCCATTCTTCTTTTCATTATATAAGTTTTTAACAGCATCAACCACTTCATTAATATCTTTAAACTGATGATTCAATATAAACTTTCGATCTCTTTCACATATGGCCCACTGAAAATTTTCTGTCTGCTCATGCGGTGAGCCTGCGGTGAGCCTGCAGATGCACCAAGAAACTCACTAACCGCGTAAATCGTGTCTTGAAATCTGTTATGTGCTCGTCATCCCTCTGTCTAATATTAGCATACTGTCTACGATACTCAGTGCGGTCAGCAGCAGTGAAGTACTCCCTATAAACAATCCTCGGAATTCATCCCAAGAAAGTGTAGCTGCATATTCGTTTCCTCCTCTAGCTTGTTTCATAGTCGTCCACCATCTATGAGAATCATCCTCTAACTTGTATGTAGCCAACCTTATTTTATATACGTCCTCAACACCAAGTACCTCAAATAATTTCTCAATATGACTGATCCAATTTTGCACCTCGACTGGATTTAGAAATACTGAAAGACTTGGGCCTTTGCTTTTGAAAACGTTCCAACCAGACATGAATACCATCACGGGGTGGTGGTGTATTACCACCGGAAGGTGCTCCTGTATTGTTTCCACCAGGAGGCGCCCTGTGGCATTACCACCCGATGATGCCCCTGTGGCATTTCCACTAGGTGGTGCGCCAGTGGCATTACCGACAGGTGGTGCTCCGGTAACATTTCCAACTGGTGGCATTCCAGTGGCACTGCCAGTAAGTGGTGTCCCTTGGTTTGCACCATATTAGCCTGCTGCATCTGCTGGAAAACAGTTTGGGCAGTCTGAGCCATCATGTTAGGGCATCCCTGAAATAGCAGTGTTGACAGCATTAGCAACCAGTGCTTCCAAGTTTGCATCAGATGAGGGGCCATTCGAGTTATTACGGTTGTTCACACGTCTCTTAGGAGCCATCTGAAATGAAGATATTCGTGTGAACACTAGAATTTAGATTGGAAAAAGGTTAGATCCTAACCCAACGTCTACCCATTACCTCACAAGTGTATTATTAATGTTTAAGTTTTCTACAGGAAAGAGCCTTGCTCTGATACCATAACTGTAACACCCCAACCCGGAGAGGCTGACGTGTCACTATTACAGATATCAAATCAAAAAACCAAATCCATGATATTAAAGAGACGGTCAGAAGAAATAACTTCAAACAAACCAAATAATCCAAAAGAACCTAATTAAGATGTTCAATACATCAATAAATTAAAGATAATCTTGGTCTTCAATCCACTCTTCACTGGTTTTCCGGATACCCTGATTACCTACAATAAAATAAGAAAATACCATAAAAGAAAATACGGCTGAGCCAAAAGTTGCTCAGTGACGGAAAGAACAATAGTAGCGATTCGAAGCATAAAATACTGATATCTGATCCTGAACTGATCATATGGTGTTGAAACGGAAATATGATTCTAAACATATAATACTGATACTGAACTGAATATGTAATACTGAAACTCAACTGATCTACACGACGCGTATATACAAACAAATTAAGTCATGTAATATAAGAAGTACCAAGAGCCGAAACTGAACTGATAAGTACATAGCTAGCTAGACTATGCACAAATGAGATGGTGTGTGGGACGTACACACATGATTCCATCCCCCGGAACTAAACTGATCTGAACTGAACTAGGATCGATCCATCCGCCTCCCAAATAATTATGGCCAAAGTACTACTTGAGTACTAACGTGTTAACGGAGACGCCGTGAACTATTTATAAACACCGTCACGAAAGTGTCACGTCATTGACGCCACAATGACATGTCGGATAAGCTCGGGTAACAGAGTGCTAAATCAAATGGTAGTACAGCTACCAACATATAACGTATCAATAAAATATTTATAGGAACATGCAATAATGAGCACAAATTATAAATATATATTGCATGCTACAGGTCTCAATAAGTAACACTAATGAGTCAACGAGTCGGAGCATAACTAAATAAATAATGATTTACGACTAATAAAGGCTAAAGAAGTCATATTAACGGAAACAAGGTATCAAAATCCGTACTACAAAGTAACGGAAAAGAATAAGATTTATACTAAGATAAAAATAACCAAGAATCCGTACTACAAAGTATCAGAAACAAAAGTGAATACTATGAAAACAAAGAAACAGAATCCGTACCTTAGTCAAAGAGCAAAAGCAAACAAATCGAGTAATCCTTAAGTTTCACTAGCACCTACATTATACGTTTATAACCATCTCACGTTACTTTTCAGAACCTTAATTAAATGAACTTACATGTTGCTTAGCTAACATTTTGACGGTGCATATTTGTAATTATTTGAAATAATCATGATCTAAACAATATTAAGTGAAAAGAAACGTTTAGACCAATAATAATATACTAATCTAAAACTGTTATTTAAAGTACATTTTATAAGACATAACTCAAGATGACATTTATAAATAATTTGTGAATTTATAAAATGTATTTTATCATGATTAATCTATAATTAAAGATAATATAGTATCAAGTAATAATTTAATGATCTTACTATTATTTAAACTCTATTTTCATAAGAAAATAATCTAATTATCACTTTTGTAAAAATATTTATAGAAATATTGAGTATTTAAAGAAATAAATTTATAGAAAATACTTGGATGATTTTAAACCATATAAGGAAATTATTTAATGCATCTAATAATAAGGTTATAAGGAACTTTCAAATAATAAGGACAAAACTTATTATTTTTATAATTTTTAAATAATTATGTAACCTTTAAAATAAGGAAAGTTATAAAACTTATTTTAAGAATTTTTATATAATTTAAAGGTTAAAAAGGCTTTAAAAAATATGGCAGGGGCTCGGGTTCGAACCCGGGACCCCTTGCTGTCCCTCTTACGCTTTAACCCAGCAGGCTAGGGCGCCTGCGCCTGACCTGAACTGGTTTTAATTTCTTTTAACCAATCCCGCACCCAAAACCCCCAATTCCAAGAACCCTAGAAACGATTTCGATCCAATTGAAGATCAATTCGAATCCGAAGGTGTTAGGATTCATAGGGCTTTTGTTCCCCATGTAGATACGAGTGTTTAGGTGTATTTAATTACCCGTTTTGATTTGAGATGATGCTTAGAACACCCAAAGAACAAGCCGCGACAGGGGAGAAATGGTTCGAGGTGCAAGTAATGATGATAAACCAATTCGATGCACAGATACCTTCTAGTGATCTCAATGAACAAAGCCCTTTGTCAATTTCGAGTTTTGAAGCTTTGATGGTGGTGTTCGAATAGTTGCAGGTCTCGGATGAGGGAGAGGATCGAGGGTGCTAACGTTTTTTTGGTGCAATTGGAACTGAGTTCGATTAGGATAGATATATGATCGATTAGGTAGATTAATTTGATTATTATTAGCATTTGAGTGGGTTTATGAGTTGTATCCGATTAGGTATATCGTGGGTTGGTTAGTGGTGTCGTGAGTTGTAATCCAGATAATTAT
This sequence comes from Flaveria linearis, assembly GCA_024085815.1. Taxonomy (NCBI): domain Eukaryota; kingdom Viridiplantae; phylum Streptophyta; class Magnoliopsida; order Asterales; family Asteraceae; genus Flaveria; species Flaveria linearis. Next base: position 801,154 of record CM044013.1, read on the forward strand.
ACTTCAATTATTTCGTGTATTATTGTTGGAATCTTGGTCACGATCGTTTTGGTGCTTTTTGGGATTTAAAAGCCGCGTTTTTAAGTGCGTTTTGGGGTTGCCGAAGGGCCGCCGGCGGTCAGCCGGAGGGCCCGCCGGAAAATCGAGGGGAAAGTGGGCCGGGGGTTGGGTTGTAAATTTTAATTTACACCTTTGGTCTCTGTAGTTTAGAGTTATTATTATTTTATGCATAAACTTTCTTTTTAAAATTTTAAAATTGGCAAAATAACCCCTTGAACTTATTAAATCCAAGTTTTTAAATATTTGAAAGTTTAATAAACTTTTTGTTTTTTTATTATTATTATTATTTATTATTATTATTATTATTATTATTATTATATTATTATTATGGGTATTATACGTATTTTGGACGAAGCTTGATAAAATAAACCATCATATATGGTGGATGAAAAAGTTGATGTTGAAGAAGAAATGGAACGGGTGAAACAACAAATAATGACACAACCCACAGCTGTAAATTTAGTTTGGTGAAAAAAAAAAAAAATTGTATCCATGGAAAATAACAAAAAAGCGCCTGTTGTTCAAGCAGATATTCGCGGTCGTCCAATGTTAAAAGTTCAACAACAAAAGTATGACACTCAACAAAGTATGTGCGACATGCCGAGACATAGCTCGTTTATTGCGTCTCACATTACAGGAAGAACAAGTTCAGCTGTAAAGCCTCAGAAGCCTGCCATGCAACGTAGTCGTTCAACATCTTCTAAAGTATCAAAGGGTACTTATGAGTTTTCATAGATTGTCGGAGATCGCCAATTAAACAATATAAACAGGTTAAAAAATTGGATTCATCAATCTTTCATCAGTATATTTCACGTATACGAGATGTCCGACCCGATGGGAATTGTGGTTTTCGATCTATAGCTTTAGGCTTAGGGTTTGACGAAAATAAGTGGATGTATGTGCGGACACAACTTTTAAAAGAGTTGGACAGACATGAATTGGAGTACAGAGAAGTTTTCGATACTTTGTACCCCGGACAGTATAACGAATTACGTCACACCATCGATTGGCAAGTATATGTATATGTATATACGTATACGTTGTTTTTGACCTATTTGTTTCTTATACAGATATGTCTTCCGATTCTGATGTTGAGGCTGACGTTGTTGACCTTATTGTTGAGCATCCTTGGCTGCAGTTTGAGGCCGGTTCCATTGAGCATGCTAAGTGCTCAAAATTTATACGTATGAAGATCGGTCATCAAAACCGTAGAGGGGAGTTATGGCCGAGCTAGGAGAGCACGATCGTCTTGCTGCTATTATCGGAGACGATACGCCATGGAGTCGTCTCTTTGAGATCGCGTTTTTACCATCCTACCGTGAGCTGACTATGGAGTTTTTATCCACATTTACCTATATCATCCTGACGAGATGGAGGAGGACGATGAGTGCTCTGATAATTCTTTTATGCTTTGTCATCTTTTCACTAGTTGTGGCTTGCCTTGTGCTTGTCGGCTGGAAAAATATGAATATTTTGGTAATAGCCGCTCCATCATTATCATCTTTCTATTACAGTAACAATTATATATTAATTTATACATTTTAATGTAGGCACTAAAATCCATTAGATGCAATTGATGTATTGTAACACCCCAACCCGGAGAGGCTGACGTGTCACTATTACAGATATCAAATCAAAAAAAACCAAATCCATGATATTAAAGAGACGATCAGAAGAAATAACTTCAGAACCTTATTAAATGAACTTACATGTTGCTTAGCTAACATTTTGACGGTGCAATATTTGTAATTATTTGAAATAATCATGATCTAAACAATATTAAGTGAAAAGAAACGTTTAGACCAATAATAATATACTAATCTAAACTGTTATCTAAAGTACATTTTATAAGACATAACTCAAAATGACATTTATAAATAATTTGTGAATTTATAAAATGTATTTTATCATGATTAATCTACAATTAAAGATAATATAGTGTCAAGTAATAATTAATGATCTTAACTATTATTTAAACTCTATTTTCATAAGAAAATAATCTAAGTATCACTTTTGTAAAAATATTTTATAGAAATATTAGAGTATTTAAGAAATAAATTTATAGAAAATACTTAGATGATTTTAAACCATATAAGGAAAGGTTATTTAATGCATCTAATAATAAGGTTATGAGGAACTTTCAAATAATAAGGACAAAACTTATTATTATTATAATTTTTAAATAATTATGTAACCTTTAAAATAAGGAAAGTTTATAAAACTTATTTTAAAAGTTTTTAAGAATTTTTATATAATTTTTAAAGGTTAAAAGGCTTTTAAAAAAATATGGCAGGTGCTCGGGTTCGAACCCGGGACCCCTTGCTTGTCGCTCTTACGCTTTAACCAGCAGGCCAGGGCGTCTGCGCCTGACTGAACTGGTTTTAATTTCTTTTAACCAATCCCGCACCCAAACCCCCAATTCCAAGAACCTAGAAACGATTTCGATCCAATTGAAGATCAATTCGAATCGAAGGTGTTAGGATTCATAGGGCTTTTGTTCCCCATGTAGATACGAGTGTTTAGGTGTATTTAATTACCCGTTTTGATTTGAGATGATGCTTAGAACACCCGAAGAACAAGCCGCGACAGGGGAGAAATGGTTCGAGGTGCAAATGATGATGATAACCAATTCGATGCACAGATACCTTCTAGTGATCTCAATGAACAAAGCCCTTTGTCAATTTCGAGTTTTGAAGCTTTGATGGTGGTTTTCGTATAGTTACAGGTCGCGGATGAGGGAGAGGATCCAAGGTACTGCTAACGTTTGTTTTAGGTGCAATTGAAGCTGAGTTCGATTAGGAATATATATATGATCGATTAGATAGATTTAATTTGATTATTATTAGCATTTGAGTGGGTTTATGAGTTTTATCCGATTAGGTATATCGTGGGTTGGTTAGTGGTGTCGTGAGTTGTAATCCAGATAATTATACTTCAATTATTTCGTGTATTATTGTTGGAATCTTGGTCACAATCGTTTGGTGCTTTTGGGATTTAAAAGCCGCGTTTTGGGGTCGCCGAAGGGCCGCCGGCGGTCGGCCGGAGGGGCCGCCGGAAAATCGAGGGGAAAGTGGGCCGGGGGGTTGGGTTGTAAATTTTAATTTACACCTTTGGTCCCTGTAGTTTAGAGTTATTATTATTTTATGCATAAACTTTCTTTTAAAATTTCAAAATTGGCAAAATAACCCCCTGAACTTATTAAATCCAAGTTTTAAATATTTCAAATTTTAATAAAATTTTTTTTATTATTATTATTATTATTATTATTATTATTATTATATATTATTATGGGTATTATAATTCTACCCCCTTAAAACAATTTCGTCCATGAAATTGCTAGGTACAGATCGAACAAGATATGACATAACGTACACGGAGTAGTAAAAATCAACAAGTGAACGAAATCACTCATAATTATTCAATTGCTGAAACGGAATCGATTCGATAGACGAAATCGTATAAGGGATGACTAATGTGATGTTCGAGAAACAGATAACTGATAACCTCATAACTGGTACCAGAACACATAAATGATAATAACTAAGAGGTAAATAGATACGGATATTGAGAACGGATTATGTCTTCTATCTCTCATGTAGCTTCGCGTTCAGAATGGTTTTTCCATAATACCTTAACAAAAGGAATAGTTTTCTTATACATAATGCGTTCTTGTCGGTCAAGGATGGCCTCAGGTTCTTCCTCGAACGATAAGTCTTCACGAATTAGATGAAGCGGATAATTCACAACGTGAAGAGGATGATAATTGTATCCCCTTAACATAGATACATGAAAGACATTATGCACATGTGACAGTTAAGGTGGTAATGCTAAACGGTAGCAGACTTCACCAACCCTATCTAAAATATCAAATGGCCCTATGAATCTAGGGCTGAGCTTTCCTTTGATGCCAAAACGACGTACGCCTCTGCAAGGTGAAACTCTTAAAAATACTTTATCACCGACCTTAAACTCCAAAGTTGACGGTCGGTTTGCATAACTTTTCTATCTACTTTCAGCTTCCTTTAACTTTTCTCTAGCAATTGTAACTTTCTCATTCGTGATTTGAACTAACTCTGGTCCTTCAATGACTCTTTCACTAACCTCTTCCCAACAAATAGGTGCTCTACATTTACGACCATACAATAATTCGAAAGGTTCCATGCCAATGCTAGCTTGCCAACTATTGTTGTAAGGGAACTCGACCAAACACAAGTACTCATCCCAGTTCCCATTCCACTCCAAGGCACAAGCTCGAAGCATGTCCTCAAGTGTCTGAATAGTACGCTCCGACTGATCGTCAGTCTGAGGATGAAACGCCGTACTAAACCTCAACTTAGTACCCCATGCAGCTTGCAAACCTTCCAAAAGTGAGAAGTGAACCTCGGGTCTCAATCAGACATGATAGAGACCGGAGTGCCATGAAGTCTGATAATCTCTTGTGTAAATACTTCAGATAGTTTGCTAACTGAAAATCCTTGTTTAATTGGAAGAAAATGAGCCGACTTTGACAATCTGTCGACTACAACCCTATTGCATCATTCTTCTTGAATGTTCTTGGCAACCCTGTCACAAAATCCATGGAAATATCATCCCATTTCCATACAGGAATAGGTAGTGGCTGAAGCAAACCACTAGCTCTCTGATGCTCAATCTTGACCTGCTGACAAGTAAGACAACGGCTAACATACTTAGCGACATCTTCTTTCATTCCATTCCCAAAAGTTCTGATGAAGATCCTGATACTTCTTAGTAGATCCAGGATGAATAGAGAATGATGAATTACGTGCTTCGGCTAATAAAGATTCTCGAAGAGTCGAATCATTTGGCACACACAACCGCTTACCACACCAAATAACTCCATGCTCATCTACTCTGAATTCTGATTGTTTACCATTCTCCACATTCTGTAAGATTGCCCAGAGTTCACCATCGTCTTTCTGTGCATTCTTAATCCGGGCGATTAAGTCTGACTCAATCTGAAGTCTAGTGAGATACCCGTCGCTCTTGCCAATATGTAGGTCAATACCCAATCTATCAAGATCGGTAATATTCTGAGGTTGTAGCTGTAGGGAGGCTACTGTACCTGAGCTCTTCCTGCTAAGAGCATCGGCTACCACATTGGCCTTTCCGGATGATACTGAATGTTGGTATCATAATCTTTTAATAACTCTAACCATCTTCTCTGCCTCATGTTTAGTTCCTTTTGTGTGAAGATATATTTCAAGCTCTTGTGATCAGTAAAAATATCACAAGTCTCTCCGTAAAGATAGTGACGCCATATTTTCAACGCGAAAATAACAGCAGCAAGTTCAAGATCATGCGTAGGATAATTAACCTCATAATGTTTCAACTGCCGTGAAGCATAAGCAATGACCTTACCATGCTTCATTAGCACACATCCAAGTCCCTTTTTAGAGGCATCACTGTAAATCTGATATCCACACGTGCCCGATGGAAGTGTGAGAACCGAAGCAGACACCAATCTTTTCTTGAGCTCTTCAAAACTTTTCTTTCGTTCATTATTCCAGGAGTACTTAACCCCTTTCCTTAACAGTTGTGTAAGGGGTAAAGCTATAACAGAAAAACCTTCGACAAATCTGCGGTGGTAACCAGCAAGGCCAAGGAAACTATGGACTTCTGTGGCTGAGGTAGGTCTAGGCCACTTAGTGATCGCCTCTATTTTAGCAGGGTCCATCATAATACCATCCGCAGAAACGACATGACCCAAAAAGGCTACCTGACTCAGCCAAAATTCACACTTTGAAAATTCAGCATAAAGCTTCTTTTCACGTAGTGTTTCGAGCATGATACGAAGATGATTCTCATGCTCCTCCTTACTTTTAGAATAAATTAAGATGTCGTCGATAAATACAATGACGAACTTATCGTGGAACTTGCGAAAGACTCGGTTCATTAGGTCTATGAATACGGCCGGGGCATTAATTAACCCGAACGGCATAACCAGGAACTCATAGTGACCATACCGAGTACGGAAGGCAGATTTAGGGATGTAAGAATCTTTGATCTTTAGCTGATGGTAACCAGACCTCAGATCGATTTTAGAGAAACACTTTGCACCCTGAAGCTGATCAAATAAATCATCAATACGAGGCAGAGGGTAACGATTACAAATAGTGATCTTGTTGAGTTCTCTGTAGTCAATGCAGAGTCTCATAGAACCATCTTTTTTCTTCACGAATAGGACCGGTGCACCCCAAGGCGAGACGCTTGGTCTAATAAATCCCAAATCTAGTAATTCATGTAACTGCTCCTTTAACTCCTTAAGCTCCATAGGTGCCATACGATATGGTGCCTTAGAAATCGGCTCAGCACCAGGAATAAGATCAATAGTGAATTCTACCTCGCGATCTGGTGGAAGTCCGGGTAACTCCTCAGGAAACACGTCAGGAAAATCACATATAGTTGGATAATCAGATATGTTCGGCTCATCAGAAAATGTAGTTTTCACTGAAGCTAGGAATCCCACGCAACCTTGCGATAAGAACTTCTGAGCCTTAAATGCGGAGATGATTTTCAACGATTTCCGAGGCTGAGTCCCTTGATAAACGAGTTCAGGGCATTGAGGATTTCTAAATAAAACACGACGAGTCTGGCATTCATAGTAACGTGATGTCGAGTTAACCAGTCCATACCAAGTATGACATCAAAGTCACTCATTTACATAGGAAACAAATCAGCTTTACGAATAATAGACTCGATTCTGATCGAAAAATCTCTATAGACATGCGAGATGATAGTCGAATCTCCTAATGGAGTAGTAATAGCCAAAGCATGCTCTAAAGCAGTCGGTGCAGTCATTAAGTACTTAGCAAATAAAAGAGATACGACAGAATGCGTAGCGCCCGTATCGAATAAGACATAAATATCCCCTTCCCTATGCAAAGGGTACCGGAGATCATACCTAGGGCGTTTACTATCAGTATCGGATAAGACATATATATGTATATAATACGTCCCTAACTAAGGGGTTAGAAATATACCGGGTGCGTTAGCTGCTTCATTTGCAGTGAGTGCAAAAACTCGTCCTCCAGTTGCAGGTCTAGCTTGATTCCCTCCAGCATCATTACGAGGGTCGCGCTGAGGGCAATCCCTAATCATGTGTCCTGCACGCCCGCATCTGAAACATAATCCTCTGGCCAGACGACAAGCTCCCTTATGAAGTTTCCCGCATGTGTTACACTGAGGGGTAGCATTCCGATCCTGATTAGGGTACTACTGATTTGGTGGTTGAGCACGAGTAGGAGCCTGCTGAGTATGATTATGAGTTGATTTCTGGTTCTGGTTTCGATTCTTCCATGATCGAGAGTTATTGTTGTTGTTGCAATCAAAACGGTTTCGACGGTCTCGTGGTGGTGAAGACTAATTCTTATTCGTATGAGAAGAAGACTGATCCTGGTCATTCTCTCTAGGCCGCTTGCGGTTATTATCTTACGACTTCTTTCCATTCTTCTTTTCATTATATAAGTTTTTAACAGCATCAACCACTTCATTAATATCTTTAAACTGATGATTCAATATAAACTTTCGATCTCTTTCACATATGGCCCACTGAAAATTTTCTGTCTGCTCATGCGGTGAGCCTGCGGTGAGCCTGCAGATGCACCAAGAAAACTCACTAACCGCGTAAATCGTGTCTTGAAATCTGTTATGTGCTCGTCATCCCTCTGTCTAATATTAGCATACTGTCTACGATACTCAGTGCGGTCAGCAGCAGTGAAGTACTCCCTATAAAACAATCCTCGGAATTCATCCCAAGAAAGTGTAGCTGCATATTCGTTTCCTCCTCTAGCTTGTTTCATAGTCGTCCACCATCTATGAGAATCATCCTCTAACTTGTATGTAGCCAACCTTATTTTATATACGTCCTCAACACCAAGTACCTCAAATAATTTCTCAATATGACTGATCCAATTTTGCACCTCGACTGGATCATTAGAAATACTGAAAGACTTGGGCCTTTGCTTTTGAAAACGTTCCAACCAGACATGAATACCATCACGGGGTGGTGGTGTATTACCACCGGAAGGTGCTCCTGTATTGTTTCCACCAGGAGGCGCCCCTGTGGCATTACCACCCGATGATGCCCCTGTGGCATTTCCACTAGGTGGTGCGCCAGTGGCATTACCGACAGGTGGTGCTCCGGTAACATTTCCAACTGGTGGCATTCCAGTGGCACTGCCAGTAAGTGGTGTCCCTTGGTTTGCAACCATATTAGCCTGCTGCATCTGCTGGAAAACAGTTTGGGCAGTCTGAGCCATCATGTTAGGGAGCATCCCTGAAATAGCAGTGTTGACAGCATTAGCAACCAGTGCTTCCAAGTTTGCATCAGATGAGGGGCCATTCGAGTTATTACGGTTGTTCACACGTCTCTTAGGAGCCATCTGAAATGAAGATATTCGTGTGAACACTAGAATTTAGATTGGAAAAAGGTTAGATCCTAACCCAACGTCTACCCATTACCTCACAAGTGTATTATTAATGTTTAAGTTTTCTACAGGAAAGAGCCTTTGCTCTGATACCATAACTGTAACACCCCAACCCGGAGAGGCTGACGTGTCACTATTACAGATATCAAATCAAAAAAACCAAATCCATGATATTAAAGAGACGGTCAGAAGAAATAACTTCAAACAAACCAAATAATCCAAAAGAACCTAATTAAGATGTTCAATACATCAATTAAATTAAAAGATAATCTTGGTCTTCAATCCACTCTTCACTGGTTTTCCGGATTACCCTGATTACCTACAATAAAATAAGAAAATACCATAAAAGAAAATACGGCTGAGCCAAAAGTTGCTCAGTGACGGAAAGAACAATAGTAGCGATTCGAAGCATAAAATACTGATATCTGATCCTGAACTGATCATATGGTGTTGAAACGGAAATATGATTCTAAACATATAATACTGATACTGAACTGAATATGTAATACTGAAACTCAACTGATCTACACGACGCGTATATACAAACAAATTAAGTCATGTAATATAAGAAGTACCAAGAGCCGAAACTGAACTGATAAGTACATAGCTAGCTAGACTATGCACAAATGAGATGGTGTGTGGGACGTACACACATGATTCCATCCCCCGGAACTAAACTGATCTGAACTGAACTAGGATCGATCCATCCGCCTCCCAAATAATTATGGCCAAAGTACTACTTGAGTACTAACGTGTTAACGGAGACGCCGTGACTATTTATAAACACCGTCACGAAAAGTGTCACGTCATTGACGCCACAATGACATGTCGGATAAGCTCGGGTAACAGAGTGCTAAATCAAATGGTAGTACAGCTACCAACATATAACGTATCAATAAAATATTTATAGGAACATGCAATAATGAGCACAAATTTATAAATATATATTGCATGCTACAGGTCTCAATAAGTAACACTAATGAGTCGAACGAGTCGGAGCATAACTAAATAAATAATGATTTACGACTAATAAAGGCTAAAGAAGTCATATTAACGGAAACAAGGTATCAAAATCCGTACTACAAAGTAACGGAAAAGAATAAGATTTATACTAAGATAAAAATAACCAAGAATCCGTACTACAAAGTATCAGAAACAAAAGTGAATACTATGAAAACAAAGAAACAGAATCCGTACCTTAGTCAAAGAGCAAAAGCAAACAAAATCGAGTAATCCTTAAGTTTCACTAGCACCTACATTATACGTTTATAACCATCTCACGTTACTTTTCAGAACCTTAATTAAATGAACTTACATGTTGCTTAGCTAACATTTTGACGGTGCAATATTTGTAATTATTTGAAATAATCATGATCTAAACAATATTAAGTGAAAAGAAACGTTTAGACCAATAATAATATACTAATCTAAACTGTTATTTAAAGTACATTTTATAAGACATAACTCAAGATGACATTTATAAATAATTTGTGAATTTATAAAATGTATTTTATCATGATTAATCTATAATTAAAGATAATATAGTATCAAGTAATAATTTAATGATCTTAACTATTATTTAAACTCTATTTTCATAAGAAAATAATCTAATTATCACTTTTGTAAAAATATTTTATAGAAATATTAGAGTATTTAAAGAAATAAATTTATAGAAAATACTTGGATGATTTTAAACCATATAAGGAAAGATTATTTAATGCATCTAATAATAAGGTTATAAGGAACTTTCAAATAATAAGGACAAAACTTATTATTTTTATAATTTTTAAATAATTATGTAACCTTTAAAATAAGGAAAGTTTATAAAACTTATTTTAAGAATTTTTATATAATTTTTAAAGGTTAAAAAGGCTTTAAAAAAATATGGCAGGGGCTCGGGTTCGAACCCGGGACCCCTTGCTTGTCCCTCTTACGCTTTAACCAGCAGGCTAGGGCGCCTGCGCCTGACCTGAACTGGTTTTAATTTCTTTTAACCAATCCCGCACCCAAAACCCCCAATTCCAAGAACCCTAGAAACGATTTCGATCCAATTGAAGATCAATTCGAATCCGAAGGTGTTAGGATTCATAGGGCTTTTGTTCCCCATGTAGATACGAGTGTTTAGGTGTATTTAATTACCCGTTTTGATTTGAGATGATGCTTAGAACACCCAAAGAACAAGCCGCGACAGGGGAGAAATGGTTCGAGGTGCAAGTAATGATGATAAACCAATTCGATGCACAGATACCTTCTAGTGATCTCAATGAACAAAAGCCCTTTGTCAATTTCGAGTTTTGAAGCTTTGATGGTGGTGTTCGAATAGTTGCAGGTCTCGGATGAGGGAGAGGATCGAGGGTACTGCTAACGTTTGTTTTAGGTGCAATTGGAAGCTGAGTTCGATTAGGAATAGATATATGATCGATTAGGTAGATTTAATTTGATTATTATTAGCATTTGAGTGGGTTTATGAGTTGTATCCGATTAGGTATATCGTGGGTTGGTTAGTGGTGTCGTGAGTTGTAATCCAGATAATTATACTTCAATTATTTCGTGTATTATTGTTGGAATCTTGGTCACGATCGTTTTGGTGCTTTTTGGGATTTAAAAGCCGCGTTTTTAAGTGCGTTTTGGGGTTGCCGAAGGGCCGCCGGCGGTCAGCCGGAGGGGCCGCCGGAAAATCGAGGGGAAAGTGGGCCGGGGGTTGGGTTGTAAATTTTAATTTACACCTTTGGTCTCTGTAGTTTAGAGTTATTATTATTTTATGCATAAACTTTCTTTTAAATTTTAAAATTGGCAAAATAACCCCTTGAACTTATTAAATCCAAGTTTTTAAATATTTGAAAGTTTAATAAACTTTTTGTTTTTATTATTATTATTATTATTATTATTATTATTATTATTATTATTATTATTATTATTATTATTATGGGTATTATACGTATTTTGGACGAAGCTTGATAAAATTAAACCATCATATATGGTGGATGAAAAAGTTGATGTTGAAGAAGAAATGGAACGGGTGAAACAACAAATAATGACACAACCCACAGCTGTAAAATTTAGTTTGGTGAAAAAAATAAAAAAAATTGTGTATCCATGGAAAAATAACAAAAAAGCGCCTGTTGTTCAAGCAGATATTCGCGGTCGTCCAATGTTAAAAGTTCAACAACAAAAGTATGACACTCAACAAAGTATGTGCGACATGCCGAGACATAGCTCGTTTATTGCGTCTCACATTACAGGAAGAACAAGTTCAGCTGTAAAGCCTCAGAAGCCTGCCATGCAACGTAGTCGTTCAACATCTTCTAAAGTATCAAAGGGTACTTATGAGTTTTCATAGATTGTCGGAGATCGCCAATTAAACAATATAAACAGGTTAAAAAATTGGATTCCATCAATCTTTCATCAGTATATTTCACGTATACGAGATGTCCGACCCGATGGGAATTGTGGTTTTCGATCTATAGCTTTAGGCTTAGGGTTTGACGAAAATAAGTGGATGTATGTGCGGACACAACTTTTAAAAGAGTTGGACAGACATGAATTGGAGTACAGAGAAGTTTTCGATACTTTGTACCCCGGACAGTATAACGAATTACGTCACACCATCGATTGGCAAAGTGTGGAACCTGCACCAGAAGAACATTGGATGATAATGTCGTATACGGGGATAGTGGTTGCTCAAAAGTTTGGGGTTATTCTTCATTTACTAAGCAATAATGGTTGTCAAACATTTTTCCCATTATGGGCTGATTCGAAAACTGTCATGCCTCATCATGTCGGGTCGATTGTTCATGTCAACAATAATCATTTCGTCCATGTTAAGTTAGAAGGAGATTATCCGATGCCAACATTAAGTAATCTTTGGATTCTTAACCGAAGCGTACGCGCTGCAGAATGGGAGATTATGTATAGGATTCGTATCTCCGAATACAACGCAATAATAGATAATAACCGAGAAGCCCCAGCTTATATAAATTTATTTTAATTCATAATTTGTAATATGCGAATTATATATTTTAATTTTAATTTTATTATTGTATTTGTATTATTTAATATTAAACTGTTTAAATAATTTTAATTCAAATTATGTATATATTAAAATAAAAAAAATCAAAATAAAAAAAACAAAATATCTTTTAACCTTTCAAAATATCAATATTAAAATATATATATATATATATATATATATATATATATATTAAAACTCAAAAAATTAAAATATATATATATATATATATAGCTATACGCCGCGTATGGACCCATACGCAGCGTATAGCTCCACGTATGGGTCATAAGTCACGTATGGGTATAAAATGTCAAATCAACAAACCACCCTATACGCCGCGTATGGACCCATACGCCGCGTATAGGGTATAAAACGTCAAATCAACAACGCACCTTATACGCCGCGTATGGACCCATACGCGACGTATAAGGTGCAGAGGTGTTGATTTAAAATTGAAGGGTGTCTAAATAAAGGGACTCTTAAATTAACTACTCCTTCCCAGCTACTGAAATTAATTAATTCATATATCCACTCGCGCGATCCATGCATCTCATCTTCAATTTATTTATTTCAAATTTTCCAATTAATGGTACTGGCTGCTGTTGATAAATGGCCTGGCGGGGTCCTTTAATTACTTAAATATTAATTTACTGGAAATCGAATCTATATGATAATTGGTTAATGATATAATGATGATCGAATTGAATTGAATTGAATTTGTCTTCTGTATGTGTTTCAATTCACTGCTTGAATGTAAGAGTAATTAAACTGCACATCCAAGTACTTAAGTAACAGTAGATGTAGTAAGTGTACGTGCACACCATACATACAGATACATACATACATACATATATATATTGCAGAATCACATGCACCATGGTTCGGCTATGTACGTACGTACCATCGTGAGCGCTAGCTATATATATTAATATATATATATCCATCTATATATATACACGTTGTTTTAGGATCCATTATTACTTGCAACGCATACATACGTATAATGTATGTGTACGCCTATGAGCCGCAAGTTGTCTGAACGTACACATGATCAAATCCGCAAATAAATCAATATGAATATGAATATGAATTTGAATTGGAATTAATAAATAATTGAATGTGAATATGAATATGAATTAATGAATATGAATGCGAAGAAACTTCAATGCAATGACAGACCACGGTTTCTCCATGCCTGGCCCCACCCCCCAATAATTCTCATTCAATTTTTTTCTCAAAAAAAAACAAATAATTTCTCCTTTCTGCTGCAGGTAGTTAAATACTAAAATTTTCAAAATAAATGTTCTCATGTAATCTTCAATGCCATACATATAGTATATTGACTTTTTACATTTAAAATACTAAATTTTTTTATAATAAATGTTCTCACGTACCACAAGGGTAATATGATTGTTTCAGATTAACTTAATTAAAAAGTTATTACGATGTTTGTGGCTTGGGTGAAATTGAAACGAAGTTTGAAACTGTTAGAGCGTCATAAATAAACTATTGGATTGAAACCGTAATTTTCGTCAATATAAACTAAAATAACAATTTTACTCTTAATATTTAATTGTAATAATTAGTACATTAACCTCTTTAAAAACAAATTAATGCATCTATCATTACAAGATTTTAGACCTATCGCGATGACAATTGTCATCGCCGTAGACGACAAAAGTCGTCGTCATAGACTATGGCGACTACATATTGTCGCGATAGGCTCAGTAGCCATAGTGTAGTCGCAATAGGTCAAAATCAAGTCGTCGCAATAGCAGCCGTCGCCATAGCTGTCTATCACGACGACAAGTCGCCGCTACAAACTTGTCGGCATTATTTTAATTGTTATTTTTTAATTCAAAATTAAAAAATAAATATACTCTGTGGCGACGACTTGTGTTTTATAATATAATAAATAAAAAAATAAAATATATTATTAATTAATAAATTAATCTTTAATTTGAACTATGGCGACGACATGTTATCGTCATGGGGTCCATGATTAAAATTTTTATTCATAAAATTTTAAATTTTTTCCCAAGGTTTTTTACCTAAAATTTAATGTTTTGAACACAATTCAAATAAAAAGAAATGAAAACTAAATATTATGAACACCTAAAAGAAGATCAAACAATTCTAGTTAATTACATAAGAAACAAAACAAAAGTAACAAAGTAAACATATCTTAAGTTTTTACAATCCAAACAAATTAACTTCCTAATTGTTGTCGTCTTCATCATTATTGGGATTATACTTTCTTCTTTTAAATTCATTCATCCTTTCTTGCATTTCACGCATTTATTGCTTTAATGCTTCTATTTCTTCATCCCGATTTGGTGATGACCCGCTTAATGGTTCATAACGAGAGATATTTTTTTTACTTTTCGTTCAACACCTCTCATATGACCACGTCTTTGTCCTAATATAAGCTCTAAACATTCCATCTTATTAACGGGCGACTCTCCCGCCTCCATTTGCATTTGGGCGTATTGATTTTTAATTTTTGCCTGCAATTTTAAAGAATCAAAATAAAAAAGTATTAACATTTTAATGAAATTTCAACAGCATAATGTTATAAAATGAAGAAAAAGAAACATGTTTAATCATAAGCACATATAGCATAAAATTCCCAAGTTTCAACATATAAACTAACAACTTATCAAAACCAACAATTCTCAAATTATCCATATAGACCATATTGTTTAATTATAAGCACATATAACATACTAGGTTACAATCCCGTGTGATACACGGACTAAATGAATTTATTGTTACATGGTTTATAAATAAAAAGTTCTTAAATATTGTGTATTATACAGATTGAATAAACACATGTATTGCACATTCGAAAATTTAAAGTTAACATATTTGAAATTTTAATTATGGATAGTTATTAATCAATAAATAGATATTATAACATTCATAATTAAGAGGAGAGAGAAGCGGGAAAACCAATTATTAGATGGCCTAGAATGGTGATACGTGTCCGGATTTATTTTTATTTATTAGTAAGAGATTGTTTTGCTTTTGTTTTGGACATTTTGACAAAGAGTTCATAATAAAATAATTTGTTTTAAAAAGTTGTATATTATAATATATATTAAAGACTTATGTCGGTGGCTACAGTGCCACCGACCTCTTAACAAAACCCTAACCAAAGTCCTCAGAAACAAAACCCTAACCAAAGTCCTCAGAAACACGAGATCAAGCGGTCGATGCGGATGAAGGAAGGAGACGGAGAGAAGACAATATGGTCGAGATCCGTAAGAATAAGCGGGAGGAGAGCTTGCTGAAGAAGCGTCAGGTGCTGTCGTCGTCTCAGCCGATGGCTACTGGTGCTCCGGTCCCGACTTCCACCATCGAGAAGGTTTGCAGTTTACTCTGTTTCCGATTCTGTTGTTTACAATTTAGGATCAGATGCTTTTGATTGGAGTTGTTTGCGTTATGTTGGTTGGAGGATCGGTTGATTGCTGATGCGTATGGTGCCGATCTAAACCAACTCTACCTCATAACGCTTTCAAGGTAACGATTCATCTTCATCTTCATTTTCCTCACGTATGGTGCTGCTCAGAATCTGCAGAGTACGATTAATACGGTGAGTTTTTTAGTTTGTGTCTATTTCGGTGATTTTTGAATCATTTGATCGAGGTTTGTGTGTTAAGGGCTTCAACGGTAACTGTTGTAGATTTTAATCTCATACAACCTACAGAAAATCCCTAATTTAGAAAGCTTAATTAGGTCACATGATTGTATAATCGTATTTCAAC
The DNA here is from genome assembly GCA_024085815.1 of Flaveria linearis. Classification (NCBI taxonomy): domain Eukaryota; kingdom Viridiplantae; phylum Streptophyta; class Magnoliopsida; order Asterales; family Asteraceae; genus Flaveria; species Flaveria linearis. The sequence continues at coordinate 817,437 of CM044013.1, forward strand.
TAATTTGTTTTACTCACAGTTACGAAGTGGAGACTATGCAGAATAAGAAATATAGAGTTTTGATTGATACTTGTAGATCATAAATTTATAATCACCCAAGTTTTGACACACCTTAAGTTTATGTGTAGATTATTGCTAATTTCTGTGTTCTTAATAAAACTAGGGGACACCAAGCAATCAAGCATGAGGGCATATCGTATAGCATATGCTCTTGGTTAACTGATTCATTTTTTTAAATGTTGAGGTTATGTATTGCATAATGTTACTCTCTGTTCTTGAACTCTTAATGGGTAATTGGAACTTACCTGATATTGGTATATGTCAGTCGCTCAACTTTGTAATTTTTAAGGTGCATTTGGTGTATTTGATTGTTTGTCAAACATTTAACTGAAGTAAACACATAACATCTGCTAAATATGACGTCAAACTGGCCATTTAATATCCTTCAGTGACCGTCTTCAAATCAGAGTTTGATGGTATATTTATTAGTTAATGAGCCTAAGTATTCATTTTTTTATGGAGGGAGTATGATCGTTCTTTAAAGAGCTTCACAACATTATCATATCAACGTTGTTTTTGGTACTAATATAATCTACCTTTTGGTTTTTGAATATTGTAGAAGCTGGATTGTTGATGGTAGAGCTATTGCAAGAAAGGTTAAAACTTGTAGTCTTCCTTTGGTAAATCAAATCAAAGACTGTGGAGCGATTCGGGAATGTCCACTGTGCCACTGTGACATTAAGAATAGTGATGTAAGAAATCTAATAAATCGTTCCCAACTTTTTCTAATCACTAATGTGCCAGTTTTTTTTTAAACCCATCTTTTGGAGTACAAAGGTTTTATAATCACTAATGTGACTTAGTTTTTTTTAATCCCATCTTTTGGAGTAAAAAGGTCACCTCTTGTATTGGTTTCACTTTGCAGGTTTCAGTTGAGTGGCCTGGACTCCCTATTGGTGTGAAATTCGATCCCACTGATGTTGAGCTCTTAGAGCATCTGGCGGCCAAGTGTGGCTTGGGGAATGGAAAACCACACCAATTTATTGATTAATTCATCCTTACACTTGATGCAGATGATGGAATATGTTCCAAACATCCTGAAAATCTTTCCGGTGAGCAGAGTACTTATGCTTTAATGTTTTCAGCAGTTAGCAGAGGTGGAATACTGGGCGGGTTGGATGACGGGTTGAAATGGGTATATTTTTCCTGCAGGTCATGTTTGGTTGACCTGTGTGACCCATTTACCTGTTTCCTTTTGAGCTGATCTATGTTTTTCCTATCCATTTGCCTAGGTTCAACGGCGTTGCTCATTTTATGTATTTGACCCGATTATTAAAAAGCTCATATATTTTCTTTTAGCCTTTGGGCCTTTAGAGATCACACACAACCTAAATCAATCTGTTCATAAATCACAAATAAAAAAAAACATTTGTGGATCTAGGGACAGCCCTGGGCGTGTGCAGACTGCAGGGTGCTCAACCATACAGGGCGCCTCCAGGGCCTCCAAATTCAAATTTTAACAATTGAGAATAAAATGACTTTCGAATGATTTGACACCCTTAGATGATGCTTTATGAAGTAGAAATGTGGAGGTGGAGGAATATGACGATTTCTTGCTTTTGGATATCGAAGAGGAGTATAGTAAGCTTTCATACAAAACGTTAGTGCTAATGACAGTGTTAATTAAGTTAATTATGCTAACTATCTGAAATCAATTCTAATTTTTGTGTTTGTTACAGGTTGGCTTTCTTTAAAGCCGCCTACGCGCTATTTGATTCTGATTTTTATGTTAAAGCTGATGATGACGTATATTTGCACCCAGGTGACCAGTTTTTCAAGAAACAGTTTATTATAACATAATCTATAGTATAAGTCACTGTAATACTGTATAATATTTTCGGCTTTTTGTTTCACTGAATGGTAGATCGCCTCTCACTGCTTTTGGCTAAAGAGCGTCATCACACACAGACATATCTTGGATGCATGAAGAAAGGCCCTGTGTTCACTGACCCGAAGCTAAAATGGTTAGTTTAACTTAAGTTGGTTCATCTATTTGTTCATTTATCTCATTTTATACTTTTCAGCTATATTTGCTTTTGTCAAACCTATACAACTGACATCTTCACTAAACATGGACAAACTTTTATTACCAGTAACTCCGTCTGAGACCGCCCTTTTTTTACATGTCGATGATGACGGATCAAGATTCGTCTCAGACGATGTTGCTATGGTTATTCATGTTGCTATTTAGTTGGTCTGGTTTGTGTAGGTGGCGGCGATGTAGCTGTCACCACGCCCTCTCGGTGGCGATGGTTTGTTTTCCCCTTTGTGGATTCACTATGGGCCGGTAACATCTATGGGTCGATGATGATGGATGAGGACGAGTAATTGTATCAAGCTCCCGCAGGCAACGCGCGGGAGAAATAACTAGTTATGTATTAAAGTTGTATGGATTCTAGGTAGAAATAAAGCATATCTGAATGAACATGGTTTTTAAGAAGTCTATATCAGAATGCTGAAAAAAAATAAACAAAATGATATATTTGAATTTTTAAAAAGGTTAGATGTCACCGATTATTAAAGGAAACTTAAATTATACATGAAATTAATCTATATATAATACTAAAAGAGTAACTTGGGGGACACTTGTCACATTCTTAGACCCCCTAAGTTTGTTTTTCCCGCATCTCTCTCCTCTTAAATAATTACCTAAATTAAAGATTAAATGATTTTAATTCTTTTTAAGTTTAAAAATATTTCTTAATGTCTTTTTATTAATGTTATTTCTAGAAAATAAATTTTTATAAAATAAGAGTTTTTCTAAACCATCAAACATTTTTAAAAATATAAAATATCTTAAAATTGATGTTTTTAAAAATTAAACTTCTTTATAAACTACAAATAATTAAAATTAGGAATTATAATAAGAAACTTTTAAAAATGATATTTTTAATACGGTTTTTTGGAGAAAATGGTTAAATTTTTTTGAAAATTAAAATTAAAATTATTACTTATAATTATTATCCATATGTAATTTTAATCATTTCTTATTTTAAAATATCATTTTATACTTCATAAACTTTTATCATAATAATATTTTATTTTTTAACTTGTGTAATACATGGGTTTACTAAAGTTAGTATCATATTAATAACGATCAACAACTAATCAATTTTATTTTTTCAACCCGTGTAATACATTTAGTTTTATTTATATTTTTGTGTTATTTTAATAATTAATAACTTTCCACATCCCGTGTAATACACGGGTAACTAAAGCTAGTTATTAGGATAAAATAATACATTATTCTTTAAATATTAAAATTTAATTAAGCTTGTTTTCAAAAGATCTAAACTCGATTTGATATGTTTGATTCGAATTTTTCAAGAATCATTTTAAATTATGTAAATCAACAAGAAAAAGAAGTGAGCATAACAAATTGTGGCCTCCCTTGATTCTCTAACCATCCTTCATTTTATCATTTCGATATGCTATCTCCCTTCCCTTTTGTTTGGAAGATTTTGTTTGATCCGCTACCTGTTCGAAGCCACCCAGACCGTAACTCTGCTTTCCGTCTCTTACAGAGACGTTTGTAGAGCTACATCAATAATATTTTAAAAACACACTGAATGACGCCAACCAAAAGGGCAAGGTCCGCTTCTGGTAATGTGGCTCGGTCCCCGGATCTTGATTATGAGACAAATGATGGTTTGTGTCTATCTCACTCGGCTTATGTATATTTGTCTTTGTAAATAATAGAAAGATTTTCATACATAACCGAGATTAATTACAATGCAATGTCTTAAAAATTAAAATTATGTTTATAAAGCACAAAGAAAAGAAAAGATCTTTTATACAATACAAACAAGAAAATGAAAGTAGCATTTGATGTAATTAACCTATATATAATGATGTATGCAGGATTAACAATTGATCAAGGGATCGCATGTGTGTTAATGTTGGTGGCTTTGGCGCTAACGTATCTCATTCACTGAATATGACTATGTCTTTACCATCATCATCCTTTCATTCTTTTTTTGCTTTTAATGACTTCAGGAATATTCTTGTGAGGAATGATGCAAAGATCGAGTGTGGTCGTCTAGATTGGTCTTGGAATCGTGTTTCTTGAAGCAAATTAATATATATAGATATAGATGTGTAGTCTTGAATTGGAGTTTGAGGGGTAGAAATGATGAAATGGTAGGGAATATTATGGTTTAAATTTTGTATAGAATTTTCATGGAAGTATCTGGTTAATATTTATAAATTGAAATTTAAAATTTTCCGTTGAAAATTTCTGTTGTATAACGCAACATTTTGCAACATTTGGATCGCCTCGAGAATTAACGTGCGCGGATGCACGTACATCTCATGAGCTAGGTTCTTTGTTATTGGGTAATCAAGAAAACAATAATGGGTGTGCTAAAAAGTCTCTTGATTCCCCATAATCCTATACATTAGAGTATAGAATTTTCGGTTCTATACATGTCAGTGGGTCTGGTTTAGTAAACAGACGTCCTAAAAGACAATTAGATATTTGCAATTGTCCAGTGCCATCAACCTATATATAAAACGGTAAGTCTTTCTTTTGTTTTTTTCTAAAACAACCTTCTCATATCATTAACTGTATGAAAATTAGTTATACGGCCATAGTCCTAATTGGATCATCTTTGAAGATAAGTTCTATATGATAAAAGTAACTATTCAAACCAGTTCACTTTTAAATATGTCAAGTTATATTATAGTTAAGATTTAAGAGTAGAGAATGTATAAAATGTTTTTTTTTTAAATGTGTTCGGGTTTGGAACCAAACCGCTTTGATCAATACCGGTCAAAACTGATTTGTGTTGTGCGGGTGCTAAACCGGTTACACTGTAAAAAGAAAACAAATTCTATCCCAACTGGTTTGACTCGGTTCTCAACCGGCTCAAGCCTAAACCGGTAAAAGAACCGTTTTTTCTATTTTTTGGGTTTATAAAAGAAATTCAAAGTTAAATAAAATAAAATAACTAAACATTCACTTATATTATTCAAAACTAAAGACTTACAAACTTGAAACAAATAAAAAAAATACACGTCCTAACATTATTTTTTCCAGCTATTTTGTTGTTTATTTTCTTGAATTGTCGCTTGTACTAATGTTTTTATTTTTCACCCCGGAACCCGAACTATTACGTAATTGTTCATCAAAAGTGGCTTAAGTTAGTCTTCCCTATGTCAATCCACCTTCTACACCGTCCACGTATATCTTAGCCTCGCCAATTCGTTTTCGAGTGAGGATTTATCTTGGATTCTTTCAGCCGTTTCCAAATAATCTTTCACGTAAATCGTAGTTGCATTAAATATCTTGGTTTTAGTTTGTAGTAATGACTCTAACCCAATCGCTGCTTGAAGAGTCATCACAACCAACAGAAGATTGAACACTTGATGAAGATATTTGATAGTTCTTTTTTGAACATACAAACCTAATTGGAATCGGTTTGAGCATACGAATTGCCAAACTGAAAGAGAAACCGAGGATTTGTTTCTTTTTTTTTGTGCCTCTACCGGGTCAGGATGCAAACGGGTTTGGAATCCCAAACCGATTTCTTGTACATCTCTATTTAAGAGTCCATTTAAGATATAAAGAATCAAATGAAAAACTTAACTAAGATTTGCATTATATGCACTTTTATCAAACATATATATTTTGAAAACTATATGATTTACTGTAATAAGAGAGTTTTTTAATATCATATCTAATTCATTATAACAAAATAGCAAACAGAATATATGTATGCCAACCTAACCCCCACGTTAATAAACACAAACGAGCGATGAACACAAATACAAATAAAGTTTGTTCCACAACTTTAACCAAACAATCAAGCGAATACAAATGTTAAAAGAGAAGGTTTTGTTCGTCTGTGTTTGCTTGTTAAGAAAACAAATGTGTCATTGTATAGTCGTGCAGGATCGGTTTCAGTCACTCAACAAGTGGTTTCTTTCTCTCAAACTCACCTTGAACAACACTTTGAAAGAGTCCTAAGAAAAGTTGATCACAATATAACAAGTATCCAGTGATAATAAACACAAGAAGTAAATTTTTAAGGTACTTTTATATATTGATTCTCAACTCAAAGGATTACAAGACTCTTACAAGGCACAATCTCTCTATCTATTGAGTTACAATGAGAACTATATATAATACTACCTACAGCCGGATATACTTTGATCCCAGCTGGAAACCTATAATTAGAAAGCCTATACTACAAGACTATAGGTTAAGGTATCTCGGATATATTATCTGAGATTTGGTAGTCAGGACATGTCCCTGACTTACCTTTTGTCACCAACTAAGGTTGGTAACATGTACTATCATAAAAAGGTAAACAGTTGAATAAAGTATGGTCAACAACATGGCTCTTTGGGAAGAAGCCATGCTGTATCAGAGGTCTGCAGTGGATTGTCAGAGACCATACTTATGTCTACTGGTCATAGCAATGTCTTCCGAAGGTTAAATTGCTTCGGAAGTATAACTTCTTCCGAAGCCACTTATACTTCGGAAGACTGCTTCTTCCGAGGCTTGGAGTCTTCTTTATCTTCGGAAGTAGACTTTGTCTTCAGCTCTTTCTTCAGACTTTGTCTTCGGAAGTGTTCTTCAGACTTTGTCTTCAGCTCTTTCTTCAGACTTTGTCTTCAGCTCTTTCTTCAGACTTTGTCTTCAGCTCTTTCTTCAGACTTTGTCTTCAGCTCTTTCTTCAGACTTTGTCTTCGGAAGTGTTCTTCAGACTTTGTCTTCGGAAGTGTTCTTCAGACTTTGTCTTCAGCTCTTTCTTTTGACTTTGTCTTCAGCTCTTTCTTCAGACTTTGGAAGATCTCATACTTAGCTTCAGAAGCCTTTGAATGTAGCACCAAAATTGACTATGTGAAGTGGTTTTGGTTGCACCATCCTTATAATGACCCAACAAACTCCCCCTAGGCTGATGCTACCAAAACTTCGCTTCTCTCTTCTTCTCAAAACTTTCAGCACCAAGGAAAGTAGATATCTATCTGTTTCCTTGTTCTTTCCTGATGTGGTGCTGAGAAGTTTGTACAAATCCTTGGTAGACAGAACATCCAGTCTGTTACCTTGGATTATATGTACCCTTTCTTGTGGCCCTCTGAAAAGAGTTAGTTGATGGGAAGTATAGTCATATTCCCATCTAACTATTGGTTCCAATTCCGGACCCTCCACCATCTGTAGAAAGGCTACGCCCTTGGTGGTAGGTCTTTCCTTTTCTTCCTCTCTTCTCAGCTTCAACTCTTCATTGATCTTTGCCTTTGCAGTCAGCTCAGCTAAGTGAATACTGCTGAGATGATTCCTGATGACAGCAGCAGTCTCAGAGTTGGAGGGGTTGGAGAATGGCTTCTCTGTAAGCTCAGCAATGTCAAATCTGCTGAGATGCAATAGAGAAGTGGCATTGAGCCGGTTGATTTCACCATTCTCTCTTTCCACAACAAAGTTGTGAGAAGTTCCATCGAACCTCCACTGGATTATACTTTTCCTAGGCACAAGAGACTGACTAGGAATCCTGTCCTCCTTCTTTGTATCCAGTAGAGTCACCAGTTTTCTTCTAAGTCTCTTCTCTTCAGCATTTAGAGAATTAGAGTTGAGACCGAGAAGTATTGCAGCCTGGCCCAAAGTTCCTCTAGGCAAATCAAGAAACTGATCTAGTGTGAGGGAACTTGAAGAGTCATCAACATAGGTGATGTTGATAAGATCTTCCTCACAGGAGATGTTGCTCAGAGTTGTGCAGTTGTTAAGCTTTGTCTTGATTTCCTTAAACTCTTTAAGAGAGAGATGTTGAGAAGGCTGAGGGGATGGTCTGGGTATCAGTTGGGTAGGTTTGGGTTTAGTGGTTCTGGATTTTGTTTTGGGTTTAAGGATGGGAAGTTTAGGTGGTTGTGGTGATGAAGTAGGTATGGGTAGAGTTGTAGGTTCAGGGGTGAAGGTTTCATCTAAGGGCTCGGTTTTGATGGGAAATGGGATTTGTTCTTCTGGTGTAGGTTGTGGTTGAGTGGTTGGGGTGAAGATCATTCCCTGTCCTCTTCTATACATCTCCTTCCTCTTTCCCATACGGATGTCAGCCTTTATTTCACTGACTATCCGTTGGAGTGTCCTTTTAGACATGGGTCCCACCTGCCTACCAGAGAATCCGTGAGCCCGGAGATAGTCTTTCATCCAGGCTTTGTCACTGAGCTTCTGGTGGCAGTGACCCTCTCAACCTCTTCCCTCCGCTTCTTCTCCTTCATCTTCTCCCTTGCAGCCTTCTTCCTTTCTTTTTCCATTTGATCCTGCTCTTTGTTGTGAGCAGCAGGATCATATCATCATCATGTGGAGAAAGTTCAGGAAGATTGAAGCCTTTTGAGAGTAGGAACTTAATCCTAGCTTCCCTCAGCTGCAAGGCAGCTTTCCTTTGTTCTTCTTCTTCTCTCTCCAAGGCCAACCTGGCTTCTTCTTCTTGTCTTAGCCTGGTTGTCCTCTCCAAAGTCACCAAATCCTTTAGTGGTAACAGGAGTATTTCCTTATTGGCTGCTCCTAAGTTGATGAGCTGATCAATGAGTGCTGTCCTTCTCTTGTTGTTGATTTCCTCTTGATTGGCTGCAGCTGCCTTTGAACTAGCTGCTAGCAGCTTCTCAGCAGGAAGTCTACCTTTCTTCTTTAGCTTCTCAATCCTTTCCTCTTCCTGAAGCTCTTCCGCAGTCATTTTCCTTTTGCCTTTCTCTTCTTTAGCTTCTCAATCCTTTCCTCTTCCTGAGGGTTCGGATTGAGAGAGAGGATCAGCTGGTGTTTGGGATGGAGGTAGATCAGAAATGTCCTCCCTGCTCACCTCAGATGCTATTTCAGCAATGACATCTGTGATAATCAGTTCCTTGGACATTTGGAACAAGCCTTCTGCAGCTTCCATCTCAGCTTCGGAAGACTTATCTTGTTCTTCTGAAGTTTTAACTTTAGCTTCGGAAGTTTCAGCCTGAGCTTCGGAAGAAGAAGCTAATGCAAGTTATGTCCTAACTGTTTCGGTTGCTGGGCCATCAGTCCCCATTTCCCCTTCGAAGTTAATCTCAGGTTCCATGTAGACCTTAGGTTGACTAACTTCCTTCACAGTGGTAGAAGGTGCAGTCAGCCTCTGAAGCTCTTCAGCCCTAAAGTATATCAGTGTGGTGTTAGGGCTGGGCTGTTTTAAGAAGTATCTCAATACAAACTTTGTGAAAAGTCTGTAGAGATCATGAAGCATTTGTGAGTCAATCTTTAGAGTTGATTGAGATGACTCAGGTAGGGTAATGAGTTGGGAAGTAGAGAACTGGATCAGTGGTTCTTCAGATGTTTATCTCTGATCTTTCTCCCCCTTTTTGGTAGCATCATCTTGAGAGCTAGATGAGCTAGAGGAAGAAGTCAATGAGACCTAAATAGGTACATGCCTAACAGACCTCTCCGTCTGTTTCTCAGCTAGTTGAGCCTTGAGATTGTCAATCTCAAGTTGCTGAGTGGCTGTCCTGGTCTCTAAGATCCTAACCTGAGATTCAAGGTTTGAGACCTTAGAGAGCAGGTACTGAAGAGTGAGTTGCATACTTCCCTCATCTTCATGTGAAGAATCACGGGGAGATGAGATAACATACCTTGTATGTTCAGTCTCACCACCAGATGTGGCTTCTTGGCACCCTGGATACCTTTGCTCAAATTCATCTCTTTCAGAGATGTCAATAGGCAAAGTTGTCGTAGACTCAGTCTGATTGATGTTACCACTGTCCTGAGAGCTCAGTGAGAGACTCTGAGTAGTGGCAGCTGAGCCTACATGAGTCCCCTCCACATCAGTGGGACTCACCTCAGTAGTTGGCTACTGATGGGGGCTAGAGATAAGGGATCTCTCTAGGCTCTGTTGATCTTTGAGAGGGTGTTGCGGATCAACTTCATGGCCATAGATAGATGTTATCTCTTCATCAGTTCGGATTAAAAGGTCAGTGAATGATAGAGAGGTTAAACCTACTGACCCGGGACCTAGATCAATGTCTACGGGCATTGAGCCTCTTGTGGGGCTGTCCCTTGTTGGCTGCATAGGGGAGTGTAAAGACTCTCCCTGTGGGCTAAAGGCTTGGGTTTCGGGCTCTTGGGTTTTAGACTGAGGAGGCTCAAAACCCAAATTGAGGTCAAAGGAGAAAGATGGTGTGACCTCGGACTGAGTGGGAGCCCATGTTTCCACTCTAGTCCTTTTGGATTGAACTGGAGGAGCTTGTTCAATCAGAGTAGATTGAACAAGGGTTCGTTTGGGGCGTCTCTGATATGTGAATTTGATTGGTGGAGAGGGTATTGGGACATTTGTGGTGAGGGTTGCTGGTGTGGGTTCATCACCTTTGGGGTCAACAGGGATGTCACCAGGAGCTATGCGCTCAATCATCTGTGGAGGTAAGGGAGTATACCTTCCAGTAAAGTTGATGGACACCTTCTTCAACGTCTTGAAGATGGTAGGCCGCACTTGAGGAACAGTTAGAGCAGCTGCACAGACAAACTTGCTCTGTTCCAACTCGCAGTTGATGATGTGTTGAATGTATCGGGGATACATGAAGAATGTGTTCCTTTGAAGATTCCCGATTAAGTTGGTCAACACAAACCTTGAGTAGTTAAAGTGCAGGCCTCTCACCAACCCATGAACTAGGCATCCTAGTTCGTATGGGATTTGATCCCATCCCCCAGACTTGTTGGATAGGCAGTGCAGGACAATGTGTAGAAGAAACTTCCAATGATATGAGAAGTTAAACTTGTAGACGGTTGACCTGCTCACATCTCCACCATATCCCATGAGGATGTAGATACCATCCAAGTCTTCTTTGGGAAACTCAATAGGAGCTCCATCATCATGAAGCTCGAGATGCTCCCTGATGAGTTGTTCACTAATGACCAACTCCTGTCCACAAATGCAGGTTCTCAGGACGCGAACCCCATTCAAATTTCAGCTTGACCGTTACTCCAAAATTCAGTCATGTGGTTGGAGTAAACGGTGGGGTTAACAGTAAGCGCCGTGAAGTAGGTTGATTCAGAAAGAATGGTGATGATTTGGGTGAAGTCTGCATCTCTTGACGAATCAAGTAATGCGACCTGGTTGTGCTGAGGGTTTAACGCCATTGTAAGAGAAAGTGAGCTTGAATTTGTGTGAATTTTAGGATTGACAGTGAAGGAAATGTTTAGGGCAGTAAATCGGTAAAAGAAGATGAAATTGAGCAGTCTGGATTATTTAAATGGTAAGAATTTAGGTAATGGTGGTAGGGCGGCAGTTGGCGGTTATGAGATGACAGTGGCGGTAAGGGATAATTTTAAATAATTAGACATTATCAACAAAATCTTTACCTTTTACAGAGTAGGGCCCAAAAAGATATCCGTTACACAGTAAGAACTCTCTTTCCTAGTATAAAACGTTTCCGAAGGTAATTTGTCTTCCGAAGGCAATCCTTTCTTCCAAAGCAAAACATTGTTTCCGAAGGTAAGAGTTGCTTTCCGAATGAAAAGTTTTATAAGCTTCGGAAGTAGATCTGATGTGAAATCAATCGCTTCTTCCGAGACTAAAAACTCTTCCGAGAAGAAAATTTCCATGGAGGAATTTGTCTTTGGAAGATATTTGAAAATATCTTCCGAGAGTTAATTCTTCTTCGGAAGAAATTTACACTTTGGAATATTTCAAAGAGATCTTTTGTAACAGGGCTTAAATTGTATTGACACGAGACATTACATATTAAAAATCTTTCAAAAGAAGTATTTAATCAATGTTTATCATCCCAATAGCTGATATGAGATACTTAAATCTTTGTTCATCAAAAGCTTTTATGAACAAATCAGCATATTGTTCATTTGAGTCAACTATGATTAATTTTATCAGATTTTTCTTATGAATATCTCTAATGAAATGATACCTGATATCAATGTGCTTTGTCTTGGAGTGCTTCAGTGGATTTTCTGTAATGGAGATAGCACTGTTGTTGTCAATATGGATAGGAGTACTCATGAAGTTGAATCCATAGTCTAGCATCTGGTTTTGAATCCACAGCAACTAAGCACAGCAGCTAGCAGCAGCGATGTATTCAGCTTCAGCGGTTGATGTAGATACACAGGATTGTTTCTTGCATTGCCATGAATTGATCCTTCCACCAAGAAATTGACATCCTACTGATGTGGATTTCTTGTCAATGTTGCAGCCACCATAGTCACTGTCAGAGTATCCATAGAGATTGAAATCACTATTTCTTGGATACCAGAGACCTAGTCTAGGTGCTCCTTTGAGGTATCTGAGGATTCTCTTTGTAATAGCTAGGTGAGACACCTTTGGAGCAGCCTGATGTCTTGCACAAATGCAAGTGGCAAACATGATATCAGGTCTACTAGCAGTGAGATACATCAGAGAACCAATAATTGCTCTATATTGATGTTGATCAGTATCCTCCCCCTCAAGGTCAGGGCAAAGATTATGGTTTCTGGGTATGGGTGTCTAGGCTGGCTTACAGTCCTTCATCTCAAATCTCTCTAAGATGTCATTGACATACTTGGATTGATTGATGAAGAATCCTTCCTTCAATTGCTTCACTTGAATTCCTAAGAAAAAGTCCATTTTTCCCATGGAACTCATCTCAAATTTCTACTTTATAGTGCTCTCAAAGTCCTTACACATTTGGTTATTTGAAGAACCAAATATGATGTCATCAACATAGACTTGAACGAGCAAAATGTCTTCTCCAGTCTTCCTGATGAAGAGAGTCTTGTCAATGGTACCTCTTGTGTAGCCATTCTTCAGGAGAAATTGAGACAAAGTCTTATACCACAGCCTAGGTGCTTGGTGTAGCCCATATAGAGCTTTATCCAACTTGCACACATAGTTGGGGTGCTGTGGGTCTTCAAATCCTGGAGGTTGACATACATAAATTTCCCTATCTATATCCCCATATAGAAAAGCACACTTGACATCAAGTTGGTAGACTGTGAAGTTCTTGGATGCAGCATAAGCAAGGAAGATCCTAACTACCTCAAGTCTTGCAACAGGTGCAAAGACATCAGTATAATCAATTCCTTCCTCTTGGGTGTATCCTTGAACTACTAGTCTTGCCTTGTTCTTGATAATCAAGCCTCTATCATCTTTCTTGTTTCTAAAAACCCATTTAGTGCTTATGGGTACTTGACCAGATGGTAGTGGGCATAGATTCCAGACGTTTTGTCTTCTGAATTGAAGCAGCTCCTCCTGCATCGATTCAACCCAACTACTATCCTTTAAGGCATCTTCCACCTTCTTGGGTTCTATCTGAGATAAGAAGCATGAGTATAAGCAGACATTCCCATGATGAGTTTGCCCTCTTGTTCTCACACCCTCAGAGACATTTCCTATGATGTTCTCAGTTGGATGAGTGTTGTGAATGCTAAGACGAGGAATCACTTCCAGTTACAGAGATAAGTCCAGGTTAGACATATTCTGCTCAGGAACTGGATCACTCTTTCCGGCTGTTGTTTCAAAGTCATTCAATGAGGACTGATTGAATGATTGAGAAACATCATCAATGGTTGGATGAGAAGTAGTATTAACAATTGCCTGTTCCTTCAGAATGCTACTTCCTTCAACCTGGTGTTGTGATGGATCACCTGAAGAGCTTTGGGGTTCATCAGGTGATTCACTTGTTGAAGCTTCACTATTTTTGGAGATTGTTACACTATCAGATCTGTGAATGGTTGAAGCTTGTTGCCTTTCATCTCGTCCATTCCCCCTAACACAAGGAGTGTGCTCATTAACAACTATATTGGATGACTCCTCAAATTGTTGATTCTTAATGTTGTATACTCTATAAGCTTTAGAGCTAGAAGAGTATCCAACAAAGATAGCATCATCTGACTTCTCAGCAAACTTTGCTAAGTTGTCTTTTGTGTTAAGTATGGTACACCTACAGCCAAAGGACCTTAGAAAGCCAATGAACGGTGGCCTCTTGTTCCATAACTCATAAGGGGTTTTTCCATGGGGCTTAACTAAAGAACCCTGTTCTGCACATAACATGTAGTGCTAACTGCCTCTGCCCAGAATGTTAGAGGTAGTTTTGAATCAGCTAACATGGTTCGAGCAGCCTCAATAAGTGTTCTGTTCCCCCTCTCAGCAACACCGTTTTGTTGAGGGGTTCTGGGAGCACTATATTGTCTGGCAATCCCTTTTGAGACACAGAATGAGTCAAGAACAAAGTTCTTGAACTCAGTCCCTTGATCACTTCTAATGATCTTAACCTTGTGATCAATTTGATTTTCTATTTTAAGAATAAAAGATTTTATCGTTTCAGCAGTTTCATTTTTACTTCTTAAAAAGAATACCCATGTAAATCTTGTAAAATCATCAACAATCACAAGGCAGTATGATTTCTTTCCAATGCTCATTATACTTATGGGACCAAAGAGATCCATGTGCAATAAGTGTAATGGAGTAGTGATGGAGTTGACACACTTGATTTATGAGATGATCTGTGTTGTTTCCCTTTCAGACATGCAACACAGTTATCTTTGCAGAAAAATTCCTTTTTAGGCAGACCATGTACCAAGTTATTTTTAGCCAATTTATTCATTGTTTTAAAATTCACATGACACATGCGTTTATACCATAGTGTTGACTCATCACTATCAGCTTTGGAAAGAAAGCATGATACTTCACCCATAGGAGAAGCATTGTTCATATCTAGCTTGTACATATCCCCTTTCTTGGGAGATCTAAGAAGCACCAATTTCGGAGGAATTATCATCCCTGTTCTGAGGATAATGCACTCATGTTCTGTGAAAAGCATTTGATGCTTTTGATCACAGAATTGAGAAACACTTAACAGATTGTGTTCAAGCTATTTGACAAATTGAACTTTGTCAATGTTTATTCTACCATTGGATATACTTCCTTTGCCAGAAATATATCCTCCGGCCTCACCTCCAAATTGGACAGGCCCTCCATCATAGTTCTGGAATTCTTGAAGGAGAGATCTGTTCCCTGTCATGTGCCTGGAGCATCCACTATCTACAATCCAGACATTGTTGTTCATGTCGAATGGATATCCCTGCACATAAGATAAGATGGTTAGTTTTGTTTGGAAGCCTAAGCCTTGCTGGTCTTGGGCTCTTCTAAGGATAATGACATAATTGAACCAAAAGATATGCATTGGGGTTCAATAGAGGTCGTTGAAGAAGAGGTTTGGGCTGCAGCATCTTCCTTGATCTTCCAATCCATCCCTCGGTTGATCTTTGAGGATGAGCTTGTTGAAGCTTTTGCAGTATGGTTTTCTTCCGAAGCTTCTTTCTTTTCGGAAGAAGCCTTCACCACCTTTTCTTCCGAATCAATCTTCTTCTGGGATGGTTTCAAGGGAGCTTTCTTGTCTCGAGAACACCTGCACTTCACCTCCCAAAAGCTCTCTCAAGTTGCAAATGAAGTCCTACTTATAGGCTTTCTGGAGTGTTTAAGCACGGCCCCGTCCCTAAAAGGTTCCGAACTTTAGAAGCTTTGGCTTCCGAAGCCATTTTCCCTTCGGAAGAAGTGCTTTCTTCCAAAAGCAACTTGGCTTCCGAGACCAACTTTCCCTTTCTCATCATTTGGATCGTTTGAAATGGTCCAAATGAGAAACCTTCCCTGACTCCTTCTTTTCTAACATTATTTGCATAATGTGTGCTTGCTGGATTGTAGTAACAATCTTTAGCCATGTGGTTGTGCAGACCACACATTATGCATGCAATGTTAGTCTTTTGGGAATTTGAAGATTGTTGTTTCTTGGATTTCTTTTCTTCATCAGCAACTTTCCCTTTCAACTTCTGATCCTTTAGTAGGACAGGAGTGCTGGTACTACACTCCTTTCCTGAATCAGAAGTACCTACCACTTGGAATCCAGCAGAGATGAAGACACCTTTTTGCTTTGGGTCAATCTTCAGCTTGGACTCGGCAACTTTCTTGGCAGTCTTTCTAGCAGCTTTAGCTCTGCTTCTTCTTGCCTTGGTGGTTAGGATTTGATCTTCACAGGTGGAGATGAGTGTATCTTCCAGTTTCTCCCCTGTGGTGGCCACTATTTTTGCCTCATCCTCTGGTTCTAATGGAGAAGGATCAGCAGTTGGAACCTCTTGCTCTTCAGTACCACATCTAGGTAGTCTGATAGACTCATAAGAGTGTGGTGGAGCTATTTCATTGGTTCCCAACCCTTCTTTGTTTTGATAAAATATTTTGGAATGAGAGGATGATGCAAGAATAGCTTGGAAGTTTTGCTCAGCAATAGCTTGCTTCCTGGCCTGAGCCTTAGCAGTGACTAACTGAGCTTGAACTTCAGACAGTTTGGATATCAGATCTTTAATTTGAGTCTTGTAGTTGGTCTTTTCATGTTTTAAAAGAGACACAGTTTTCTCTAACTCCTCAATCTTCTTTTGATATTCAGATTCAACTCTTTTAAAATCAGATTTTAAGATATTTAAAGACTCAACATCAGATCTGATTTCCATATTGTAATCCTTATAGAGTTTAACTTTAGCAATACAGGTAGCAGTACAAAGATGTTCATATACCTGATCATCATCTGTTCCGGCCATGAGTGCTTGAGCGGGAGTCACATCCTATACCATGAAGCTCCAGTCAACTTCTTGAGCTATTGCAGCTGTTTCAGTTGACTTTTTTTCATGCTTTGAAGCTGAGGGATGTGTGGAGTCCTGTGGGGTTCCCGGGTTGTTCTTGGGAGCCTTGCATTCCCTAGCAAAGTGACCAAGTTGGTTGCAGTTGTAACACTTTGCTTTGCTCTTGTCAAAACCAAACTTGCTGTTGACAGTGTTTTGAGGGAATTGCCTTCCAGTTCTCTTGAAGAACTTCTTCGCTCTGCAAGTTAAGAGAGCCATCTATTGGACAATGTCCACATACTCCACATCATCTGGACTGAAGCACTCAAGATCATCAAAGCAATATTGAAAATCACCAGAGTGTCCACTTCCAGAGACAAAGGCACAACTATCCTGAAAGGAGTTGTGTTGAACCTTTTGAGACTTTGGAGTCTCAGGTAGAGTAATGTAGGGTCCACTATATGAGTTGTCAGGGTAGCACAACAACTGATGTTGAGGTTCTGTGATTTCCCTTTCAACCACATGAAGGGCTGAACTCAGTTGATTATTGGAGTTGCCAGAGGAGTTCTGCATGTTCATCTCCATCTGGAATGCACTTAGGATGCCATACAACACCGTGAGAGAAAGAGTTTTAAGGTCCGAAGTTCTCTTGATTACAACACAGTAGTGTGTCCATAGTTTAGGAAGAGAAGACATGAACTTCCTAACTATGTCTCTATTCTCAAGAGGTACTCCAATATCCACCAGAGTATCCACTATCTCAACATATCTAAAGTATTGTTGAGTCAAGGTCTCTCCAGCCTTGAAAGTGAAGTTCTCAAACTGCTTCTTTAAGAGATCCTTCTTGTTCTCTTTAGTTTCCTTGGATCCTTCATACATGAGCTTCAGTGCATCCCATAGATCTTTAACTGTCTTGCACTTCTTGAAACCTCTTTAAATAGAGTTTGGAAGAGCAGTTTGAAGAGAAGTCATAGCCCTTTGATCAAGCTCTATTCTTTTCCTATCTTCTTCTGAGTAATCATCAACATATTTTGGAATAATACGATTACCAGTAGCAGAAGTAGTGCTTGGTATGAAAGGACCATTAACAATGGAGTCCCACATCCTTGAGTCTTGACACTTGATGAAGCCTTCCATTCTAGTGCACCATGTGTCAAAATCTTCAGGGGTGATCAGTGGGGACTTAGTCGTGGTACCAGTTTCTATATCAGCTTTTGAGAGAGCGGCCATTTGAGTGAATGGGTTGTAGGGAGGAGTGAAAAACAAGTTGATTTGGATGGTTAGATCACGCAATCAAGAGCCAAAGCTCTGATACCAATTGCAGGATCGGTTTCGGTCACTCAACAAGTGGTTTCTTTCTCTCAAACTCACCTTGAACAACACTCTGAAAGAGTCCTAAGAAGAGTTGATCACAATATAACAAGTATCCAGTGATAATAAACACAAGAAGTAAATTTTCAAGGTACTTTTATATATTGATTCTCAACTCAAAGGATTACAAGACTCTTACAAGGCACAATCTCTCTATCTATTGAGTTACAATGAGAACTATATATAATACTACCTACAGCCGGATATACTTTGATCCGAGCTGGAAACCTATAATCAAAAAGCCTATACTACAAGACTATAGGTTAAGGTATCTCGGATATATTATTTGAGATTTGGTAGTCAGGACATGTCCCTGACTTACCTTTTGTCACCAACTAAGGTTGGTAACATGCACTATCATAAAAAGGTAAACAGTTGAATAAAGTATGGTCAACAACATGGCTCTTTGGGAAGAAGCAATGCTGTATCAGAGGTCTGCAGCGGATTGTCAGAGACCATACTTATGTCTACTGGTCATAGCAATGTCTTCCGAAGGTTAAATTGCTTTGGAAGTATAACTTCTTCCGAAGCCACTTATACTTCGGAAGACTGCTTCTTCCGAGGCTTGGAGTCTTCTTTATCTTCGGAAGTAGACTTTGTCTTCAGCTCTTTCTTCAGACTTTGTCTTCGGAAGTGTTCTTCAGACTTTGTCTTCAGCTCTTTCTTCAGACTTTGTCTTCGGAAGTGTTCTTCAGACTTTGTCTTTAGCTCTTTCTTCAGACTTTGTCTTCAGCTCTTTCTTCAGACTTTGTCTTCAGCTCTTTCTTCAGACTTTGTCTTCTGAAGTGTTCTTCAGACTTTGTCTTTGGAAGTGTTCTTCAGACTTTGTCTTCAGCTCTTTCTTCAGACTTTGTCTTCAGCTCTTTCTTCAGACTTTGGAAGATCTCATACTTAGCTTTGGAAGCCTTTGAATGTAGCACCAAAATTGACTATGTGAAGTGGTTTTGGTTGCACCAGCCTTATAATGACCCAACAAGTCGTTCATCTATATGCCAACTGAAAATAAATGAGCACAAACATAAAACATAAAAGAACACGATTAAATAATTCGAGAACACCTCAAAATAAATATAATGGAACAATTAGTATTACTCATGATTTATAAATACTTAAATGAATATGTAAAAAGAAATAAATGAATAATATAAACAAATAAATTGAACAAACATTCACTAAATGAATTAAACATACCTTGATGTTTGTTTTTAAATTGAATGAATTCCTATATTAAACAAATTTATAAACGAACTTCTACTAGGATACATGCAATTACTCATAAAATGTGATTCATTGAATCTAGGTACTGACTCTTTTGATATCAATATTCCTTTACAACTGTAATTCAACATATATTTTTGTGGTTTGATCAGTTTCCTTTTACATAATTGTTAAACGCCACAACAAAATTTTACTTTGATACCAAATAAACAGCTCTAACTATGAAAACATAAAAAAAACTCAACATTATTTACATTGTCATGAGGCAATGAGAAGAGCATCCAAATCTACCGACTACCAAAACTACCATTCTTTGCATACTCCATACGATGTATAATTATTTTCCTCCACCGCCACAGCTGGAATTAACACTTGTTGATGAGTAGTGTCTAAAGTGAGTAAGCTTTGTTAATTGTTTGTTAACATTGTAATATTTTAGGGGTGTGCTTTGTCATTAGTTTAAACTTGTGGTTATAAGTTGTTGTATTGCTGTTAGAGTTAGTTGAGCACTAACACATTTCGAGTTCCGGCTTTGTTCTATTCATTTTGTACGATTCACCTTGAATGAGAAGTTAAAGTGAAGTTCTTAGTATTCGATTCTTGTTGTTCGATTATTGATTCGTTTGGTTGATTGGATTCTGGTTTCAACAATTGATATCAGAGCCATAATCGGCTCGATTTCGGAACAAACGATCCTCAGATACAATCGGTGATAGGTGAATCGAATTGAAGGCGAAAATGGTGATGACAAATTTTGAGATATAGAAATTTGACGGTAAATGACTTTAGGTTATGGCGAGTCAAGATGAGGGCACTTCTTGTTCATCAGGGAATTGTAGATGCGTTGAAAGGGGAAGATAAGCTGCCGGTTGGGTATACCGACAAAGAGAAGAAAGATATATTGGAAAAGGCACATAGTGCGATAATCCTCAGCCTTGGTGATCGGGTATTGAGGGAGGTGTCAAAGGAGACATCGGCTGCAGGGCTGTGGTCGCAACTTGAAAGTCTGTACATGACCAAATCCCTTGCAAACCGATTATACCTAAGGAAGAGGTTGTATACTTTTCAAATCGAACCTGGTAAGACCCTTAAAGACCATACTGATGAATTCAATAAATTGATATTGGATCTTGAAAACATTAAGGTCGAATTGGATGATGGAGATCAAGCAATCATATTCTTGGCTTCTCTACCATCAATGTATGAACATTTTGTTGATACTTTGATGTTCGGAAGAGAGTCATTAACTATGGAAGAAGTATTGGCTGCTCTGAACTCGAGAGAATTAAAGAAAAGGTCAGATGTCAAGGAAGAACACTCTGATAGGCTTATGTTAGGGGGAGAACTGAACAAAGGAGTCAGAAGACAAAGGGGTTCAGTAGATCCAAGTCAAGGGGTAAGAGGAGGTGCTATGTGTGTAATTCTAATAAGCACCTCAAGAAGGACTTCCTAGAGTGGAAAAGGAAAAAGGGGGAGTTCAATACACCTCGGAATTTGACCATCCAACAACAATAAGAGGCTAGTGATGGTTATGGTAGTGTTGAGGTCTTAATGGGGTCTAAAAGGATAGAAAGTACAGAATGGGTAATGGATTCTGGTTATTCCTATCATATGACACCCAATAGAAGGCGTGTTTAAGGACCTGTGCCTTCAAGATATGGGGACTGTTTAATTGAGTGATAATAGGCCTTGCTCTATTCAAGGAATTGGCATAGTTACCTTAAGGCTAAAGAATGATTCAAGTGTTGAATTGAAGGACGTGGGGTACATTCCTGAGTTAAAGAGAAATTTAATATCATTAGGGTCCTTTGAGAATGATGGATGTCATGTTAGCCTAGTAAACAACAAGGAAAATGTTATTAGGGGTTCTCTAGTGATTCTTGTTGGAACTAGAAGAGATAATAATATTTATCTTTTGGATGGGGAGGCTTTAGTAGAACCCTCTGATTCATCAATGAATGTGGTGACTGACAGTCCTGCCATGATTTGGCATAGGAGAATGGGTCATATCAGTGATTAAAGGTTGACTGAGTTAAAGAAGCAAGGTGTAATTATAGGCATACAAGAGTCAAGTTCTGGCTTCTGTGAACATTATGTCTTGGGTAAGTCACATAGGGTGAAGTTCAGCAAGGGAGTGGGGTATACAAATGGGATTTTGGATTATGTACATGTTGATTTGTAAGGGCCTGCAAGAGTTGCATCTTTAGGTGGATCAAGGTATTTTCTATCAATTATAGATAATTTCTCAAGAAGGGTATGGGTGTATGTGTTAAGAAATAAGGATGAGACATTCAACAAGTTTAAAGAGTGGAAGATACTTATTGAAACCCAAATAGATAAAAGAGTTAAGAATTGAGGACTGACAATGGGTTGGATTCTGCAACAATGTGTTTAATAAGTTTTGTAAAGAACATGGTATAGCCAGACACTTGAAGTGCCTGGCACACCTCAGCAGAATGGCTTAGTGGAACGGATGAATAGAACTTTAATGAATAAAGTGAGGTGTTTGTTGTCTAGTTCTGGGCTACCTAAAGCTTTATGGGCTGAGGCAGTTTCAACTACTGCTTACTTAGTAAATAGTTCCCCATCATCAGCTATAAATTCTATGACACCCATGGAGAAATGGTCAGGAAAAAGGCAAGATATGATCATTTAAGGATTTTTGGCTGTGTTGCTTATGCACATATTACCCAAAGGAAGCTTGATCCCAGGGCTATCAAGTGCGTGATGTTGGGTTACCCTGAAGGTGTTAAAGCATATAGGCTTTGGAGACTTGATGATGTGAGTCCTAAAGTCATAGTCAGCAAGAGTGTGGTTTTTAAGGAAGACCTTGTGTACAGAGATGTTATGGGTACAGGATCTGGTAGTTCTGATAACTATAGGGTGTATCAGGGTGACAAGTTTGAGGTGGAGCTTATGTCTGATCAAGGTGTTGATCAGGACCAAAGTAGTACTGCAGGAAGTATGGAAAGTGATAGTGGGATTGTGAACTCTAATAAGAATGATACTAGAGAGTACAGCATTGTTAGAGATAGGCCAAAGAGGGCTATTATACCACCTTCTAGATATAGAAGTAGTGATGAAATATCTGCCTTTGTATTTACAGCTGTAGAGGAGGAAAGTGTGTGTGTGAACCACTGTCCTATGAAGAAGCAATGAGGTCAGTTCATAAAGAGAAGTGGATTAACGCTATGCATGAAGAGATGGAGTCCTTGGTTAAAAATAAGACTTGGGTCTTAGTTGAGAAGCCTGAGGGACAGAAGGTGGTAGACTGCAAGTGGCTTTATAATTTGAAAGAAGGCATCAATGGGGTGGAGGCTCCTAGATTTAAAGCTAGATTGGTGGCTAGGGGTTTCACTCAAAGAGCAGGCCTTGGTTATAATAAAGTGTTTTCTCCTGTAGCTAAACACATATCTATTAGGGTGATCTTGTCACTGGTTGCTAATGATCTTGAACTTGAGCAATTGTTAAAATGGCTTTTCTACATGGAGATTTGGATGAAGACATATATATGAATCAGCCAAAAGGATATGAGCAGGGGGATCCTCAGAAGCTTGTTTGTTTTCTAAAGAAGTATTTGTATGGGCTTAAGCAATCCCCAAGGTAGTGGTATAAGAAATTTGATGAGCAAATGATTAGTAATGGGTTCAAAAAGAGTATGTATGATAGTTGTGTGTATATTAGGGAGTATATGCCTAGGGAATTCATTTACTTGTTGTTGTATGTTGATGATATGCTTATATGTTGCAAAGATAAAGGTGAGATTGAGTCCACTAAGCATATGCTAATGAGAGCATTTGAAATGAAGAATTTGGGTAATGCTGGTAAGAGTTTAGGTATGGAAATCAAAAGGGACAGTGCTAATAAGAATTTGTTCCTTTCACAAAAATCTTATATCAACAAGGTACTTTCATAATATAATATGCAGAATAGTAAGCCAGTTGTTACTCCACTTGCAGCTTATTTTAGACTGTCTGGTCAAGAGTGTCCTTCTTCTAATGAAGAACAGTTGAAAATGGCACATGTCCCTTATGCTAGTGTTGTGGGTAGTCTGATGTATTTGATGGTGTGCACTAGACCAGATTTGGGTCATGCTGTTAGGGTAGTAAGCAGATATTTGTCTAATCCAGGTAAGGTCCACTGGGAAGCTGTCAAGTGGATATTGAGGTACCTTAATAGATCAAGGGAAGTTGGATTAATATTTGGTAATGTGGTTGATCTGTCGGAGAGGTACTTGTACATGGTTGTGTTGATTCAGATTTTCCTAAAGATCTGGAAAGGGGAAGGTCAATAACTAGATATGCTTTTCTAGTTGTTGATGGGTTGCAAATTTTCATTCACTAATAACATGTGGTTTCCATAAAAAAGATTAGGGTTATCAAAAGCATGTGCATGCGGGTTGTAGCAATTTTTTTGGGATAGCAGATAGTGCAAGCCAATGAGCATGGCAATGATCCAGCCAGTAAAGGAGCGTAATGCGTCATGCTTGGAGCAACCAATTAGCATAAAGTATTAAAGATTAATGCAAATTCTAACCATAGTGTAATTTGGCATCAAATAACTAGTCAAACCATCAAGAGACTTACAGTTGATACAGTCAGTGCAACACCAACATTTTATGCCTCTCCATAATATGGCAACTCCATCCTGTAAAAACTTGCATTAAATATCTCAATAAACCTCAAAACCTACAATATAACACAAAGAAGAAAGTAGGCGAGAAAACACCAGCTTGGAGGATAATTTTGTGGAAAACATCCAGCATTCCTTTGTACTCGAAACAGTCTGTCGGACAGATTGATACTGTACCATATACTCCAGCAGGAGTGCATGATGGAAAACATATTAGATCAGCAAACATCTAAGTAGACGTAATTATAGGAAAAATTGAAATTGATTATTAAGAATATGACTAACCCTGATTTAAAAGATCATATAAAGATGTATCTTGCTAATATTACACCCATGGAGTAATTAATAATAGATACTACAAATTTACTAGCTTTGAGATGATTGGCCTAAAAAATGTCTCAACAAAGATAAATGAGATACACACAATCATGGATAAAGATTAACAAATATCATACATTATTTCCATAAGAACATGAATGGTTGAATTGATGTTCATAATATCCAATCACCCATTATAGTTCCATGTGACAGAAGTAATTAATTAGTTTCACAGCATCCTTGAACCCCAAACAAAATGGTTGAGCTTTCCATTACAAACTAGGGAATGCATAAATGCAACTACTCCTAAGTTATTTCTTTCTCTGGTCTAGTCTAACAATTACGGTTTAAGGATGAAAACGCCGATAAACATTAATTTGCCTAACCACACCTAGCTTTGACTATCATTTACTTAATTGTTTGTTTCAAATCCTTCAAGTCAAAATAATAAATAATGACATTAAGAAGTCACATACACAACCCCTTACTTTACATTGGTATGAAGGTTAGACAAGATTTAGTAACTAATGCAACCGCTGACCCTAGCACAAATTCTAATGGTTGAAAGGCTGCTGGTACTAAATGTTCACAAGCAAGGACAATCCATCATATTAATTTTTTAAACGACAATTTATTAGAGAAAATTAGCGCTAGCAAGAAGCTAGAGCCAACACCAAAAAGTACAATTACATTAGAAATTTGGTGAAAATAATATTACACCATGAATTCCATGCTAACTCCTCTAAGTTTCCCTTATGTTTTATACAACGATAGGATATATAGATGACCTACTGAACTACCTTGGATACTGAAGGAGGAACGGATCTGAAGATAAGGCCATTGCGTGTCTTCCAAATAAGCCATAGAGTTGCCATGAAATGGTAGATAGCGCATCCTTGTATTTCCTGTTATCTCCTATTCTCGATTTCGATAACGAAAGTAACTCCCTGATGCCTCACTCTCTTTGGTATTAGTTTTACACCAACCACTAATCGCCAACCAAACTTTCCTCGCAAAGGGGAACTGAAGCAAAAGGTGATCCAGCGACTCCACCGAGACAAAACACATAGAGCACTCAGTGGTCCCCAAGTTTACCCCTCTTTTTGATAATGCCAACTTTGTAGGAACCCTGTCTAATCTTGCTCTCCAGATGAAAACTCTTACCTTAAGCGGAACCCATTTGATCCATCTAACCGGGTCAAGATCGGGGGGTCGTGTTCATCCCGAGAAGGTGTCTAAATTCCCAGACCGAGAAGACATCTGACTTGTCCCCCATCCATCGCCATTTATCCTCAATGTTGTTCTTTGTGACATTCTGCAATAGATCTGTCAACAACTTTGGTTGATCGAAAGGCAACCCACTTCTCGAGACGTACCGCCAGTTCCACTTCAAGATCGGTTGAACTGTACCATCGCCCTCCAGTCTGTCCGCTACCTTGCAATTTTTAATTTTCTCCGGCTTGTAAATCTCTGGGAATCTTATAGACAAGGGGACGGTCCCTAACCATGTATCGTTCCAAAAATACAGGTTCTTTCCATTTCCCAGTTCCGCCTTCATGATATTTTCTATATAAACATTGTCCTTTTGTGCTTCAAAATCCTCCTTATGAACATGCATCCATGCCCCTTTATAACTTGCCTTGCATGGGAATTGCGTATGGACTCGCTTTTGATTATGAATTACCACGACCACCTTAACCCATAACGATTTGCATTCATTCTTAAACCTCCATTTCCATTTGCTTAACAGAGCAATGTTTGCATCTTTAATGCTTCCAACTCCCAACCCGCCTATTTATTTAGGTGCAATCACTTTATCCCATGCGAACCATGCAATTTTACGTTCGTTTTTTGAGCCTCCCCATAAGAACTTCTTTCTTATTCTTTTAAGATGATTGATAATGATCTTAGGAGCTTTGTATAATGACAAGAAATATAGCGGGATGCTGCCCAACACTAATTTAATCAACGTCAATCGGCCACCAAAGGAAAGTTTTTTGGCTTTCCAACCCGATAATCGGACTTTAAATTTATCAACTACCGGTTGCCATGATATTGATCTACACATATTCTCCCTAATAGGGATCCCTAAGTGCATAATCGGGAATTTTCCAATTCTACAGTGCACTTGATTTGCAACTTGCACTAACTCATTTTCTTCAACACCCATCCCAAAAATACTACTTTTATTAAAGTTTACCTTTAATCCCGAAGCCAAATGGAAGCAATTTAGAATTCTCATTAGATTTTTGACGTTTTCAAGCGACCATTCTCCTAAGAAAACAGCATCATCGACATAAAATAGGTGGGATAGAAGCGGTCCCTCATTAGGTAGATGTAGGCCCTTGAACCTCCCGACATCAGTCGCAGCTTTCATAACCATGCTAAGAGCTTCCATAAACAATAGGAAAAGGCCCGGAGATAACGGGTCACCTTGCCTTAGCCCTCTAGAAACCGCGAATTCCGCCGTTGGTGATCCGTTAACCAAGACCGACAATCGAGATGATGTCAGAATATTCCCAATCCAATCCCTCCACCTAGAGGGAAAACCCATTTGATCCATTATCGAATCCAAAAAACTCCAACTCACCGAATCGTAGGCCTTCTCAAAATCAATCTTTAATAGCAGCATTCTGAACTTCGATTTTTTCACCCATTCCCCCACCTCATTCAAAATCATCGGGCCATCCAATATGTTCATTCCTGAAATGAATGCAGTTTGTTCTTCGCCTATTTGCTTATTTATGACCTTCTTCAGCCTGTTTGCCAAGATTTTCCCTACTATTTTATTAAGACACCTAATGAGGCTTATGGGGCAAAAATCAGAGATAGATAACGGGTCGGCCTTTTTAGGAATCAGCGCAAGGAAAGCCAAGTTGCACCCCAAACTTATACCCGCACCACCATGGAAGTAATCCATAATATCTTTAAGATCAGGTTCAACCAAATACCAAAACTTTTTAATAAATTTGAAGTTGAACCCGTCTGGACCCGGGGCCTTATCGCTTCCACAATCCCAAGCGGCCTGCTTTATTTCTTCAGCCGAGAATGGGGCAATCATATATCTGGCTTCTTCCTCTGTTATTCTTTTGAAACCGTCATTCTTAAGGGAAGGTCGCCTTCCCTCTGGTTCCGAGAACCTATCTTTGAAGTGATTATATATCTCTTGCTTAATAACTTTGGGATCATTCTTCCATACACCATCCACCATAAGACCTTGAATCCTTGTGTTTTTAACATTACATTTTAAGGAGGCATGGAAAAATTTTGAGTTTTTGTCTCCGTCTTCTATCCACTTTACTCTGGCTTTCTGTTGGAAGTCTTTTATTTTTGCATCCTCCATAAGATCCAATTGCTTTTTATACTCAATTCTGAGATTCAGCTCCGATGTTATTAAGTCTTCAATTTCCGCCTTTTGTTCTAACTTCAAAAGATTATCTAGCGATGTATTGACTTCCATATTTCCGTCATCCTCCTGATGGTGTTCCAGCCCTTTATAGCCTTCTTAACCTCTTTGAGCTTAAGCATAAACCTCTTATCTGGAGGACCATAAACGGAACTTTCTTTGTAAGCTTCCTCTACCATCTTTACAAACCCCGGTTTTTGAAACCAAGAATTAAAAATTTTGAAAGGAGTGGGTCCAAAGTCCATCATAGAGCATGATAAGATAATCGGACTATGATCTGAGTGTTCCTCGGAAGCATCAACAATCTTGCATTAGGCTATAGTTCCATAAAACTTGTGTTCATAAGCATTCTGTCCAATTTACTCAGTTTGGAACCATCAGGAGACATATAGGTAAATCTACCACCCCTAATTTGATATTCATGGAGCTCTGAGTTATAAATGAAATCATTGACAACTGTAGCAGACAAGGTACAAAAATTGGAATTAATTCTTTCATACTGGTACCTAACTTCGTTAAAATCTCCAAGAATAATCCATGCACCATGATGGGCAGATTTAAGCAGCTAGATCTCCCTCCATAGCTGAACTTTCAGACTTTTCTCCTAGGGAGCATAGACATTCATCACAAAGAAGTCTTTCGAGTAACCCGTGATGTTCCCTATGGTCAAGGGAAGTTTTGATTTTGAATAACCGACTTCAGTTTGAAACAAGATGGATCCCAAATGGACGCCAAGCCCCCGACCTCCTAACAGCCTGCATTACCTCAAAAGCCATTTCAGATTTCCCCCAAAATCCTCTAAAATCAATCGACTCCCCGTCATGAATCTGCATTTCATGCATGGCAATAAAGGAAACCTGCTGCTCCTTTTTTAATCTCTGAACCCAAGTCTTTTTTGAACTCCCCCGGGCCCCCCTAACATTTATAGATAACCAATTCATTGTTGTAAGTCTTTACCTCCTTCTCCGATAACCAATTCCTTTATTTTTCTCTGTAGGAACTTATCTCGAAACCTAGTTTCTCACCCATTGCTATCGTATGTTGAATCTCTTTTCCTAACCTGGCAGACTCACCAGTCATAAACAAAGTATCACCCGATTGGGATTGCTGGGAAGATGCTACCTTTGACGCCATCCCGCTCTCCTTAGTCGTCGGCCCATTCCCAGCTCTAGTACTCCATAATATGTCTCTCATCCTCAGTGATAGCTGCCTAGCTTTGCGGCTTTGTTTTACTTTTAAGCTCGCTCTGTAAGGTTTCATCATAGTACCCACCGGATTAGGCAATTGACCTGCGTCAGTGGGGGAGTTCAAGTCTATCTCCAACCCATTAGCTGGACCATTTGTACTCAATCTGCTTTCTTGTATTGGATCAACAGGGCCACCTCCTGCATCACTTGGGCCTAAAGACACTAGATTCTGATCCATCCCATTAGGCCTAATAGCATCTGCACCATTAGTATCATTTAACTTATTAAAAAACTCATCAATAATTCTAACGTTCGTAGTTAGTCCCTTTTCTGCATGTGCCACCTTTGGGGAAGTTAAATTGTTATTATTATTTCCCATTCATGTGCCCGTTCAGCTTCCCAGAAAGAAGTATCACCGGGGCTATCGGCCTCCATCACTCTAGTCGGAGTTCCCATCCCTCTTCCTCTAACAGGTGAAACTTTCCCTCCACGTCTTCATCGCCACCATCATCCTCTGAACTGAAAAATGCCTCATCTTCGTCTTCTGTATCTTCAAGTGAATCGTTAATAGAGGGAAGAAAGTTCGGGGACCAATGAGATTTTTCTTCCGATATCCATATCGGTGCCGACACAGTGCCACACTTCAGGGTTATTTCTTCTTTGATAGGTCGATTCCTTGTTGTTAATACACAAACATGAGCCAAAGAGATATCACTCTCTTTGAAAGAACATTCAGCATTCATAACGATCTTACCGTTTCTTTTGGCAATCTTATCCACCAGCTCTCCATCCCACCAACTGATTGGAATGCCCCGAAGGGCAAGTCATGCTAAGCGACTGAAATCAATCTCTTGGTCAGACCAAACCTGTAGGTTATCAAAACATAATTGCCATGATGATTTACCTTATATTAGTAATTTCTTCGCACATGTAGACGCCGGGAATACAATAAGAACTTTCAATCCTCCAACATATTTGATATCAACATCGGGCACCCCAATTGCCTTAAAATTCCTCCGCATATTTTCTAGATTTACTATGCTTTTAGCCTCGCCTATCAAAGACACGGATGACCAGGATTTTCTTGTGTTCATCGAAATCTGATCTATCTAATGATAGAAGTTTTACCAACTACCGCATCCCTGAAGGACATACTTGAAGGCATATGTCTTACCGATCTAAGATTTAATGTCGCCTGAGGTTTCTCTCTGAATCTCACTTGGTGGTTAGTGGTTTCCAACCTCCTATTCTCCTCCATAGCTCCCATCCTTTCTCTGCTGTATTTTGCCACGTTTGACACAATCCGTTGGTTATCAATCCTTATCTTATTCGGACTTACTTCTATAGCCTCAACGTCCGTGATTCCTGCATATCTTACGAAAGCAAACGCTTTCCCGTTACGATCTTTCTTCTTTGGAACGAAAGCGTCTCTTATCTTGCCAAAAGGCTGGAACAATCTCCATATTTGAGTACTCGTGCAACCTTTTGGGACGTTTCCTATGAACAAAGTGATTGTGGGATCTTCTCTTCTCGTTCGCACCTCCTACAAGTCTCCCATCTTCTCGGTAACTTTTAGTGGGTGTGATATTGGAGGATGTTTTAGTATAGTAGTGTTATGTGTAATGGTTTAGTGTTCGAAAATACTCCATCATATTATTAAGGGGCCTACTAAAGAGACGCCCTGTGGGATATATGGATGCCCTCCTTACGGGCCGTAAGGCCCTTCACGGGCCGTATGGTCTGTCGGTAGTCAAATCAGTCATTCAAAAACGTAATTCAAGAACGTAACGGCCCGTGAATATGATCACGGTCGTATTTATTCACCGCCCGTGAAGCTCGTCACGGCCCGTGTGGAATTCCACTTACGGGCCGTGAACTTCTTTACGGGTCCTAGTATCACCTTTAATAATTTGACGAGATATATTATTCCTCGTTTTTCGTGTAATTTTGTATTTATTACGTTATTTGATATGACGTAATATTCCTCGATAGTCGTGTAATTTTGTATTTATAACATTATTTGATATGACGTAATATTCCTCGATATTCGTGTTAATTATGTGACGAGATGCAATATTCCATTTCAACTACTATATAAACGTTAGTTTATAAATTCATTTCATAATTCAAATTTCTACGATATAAATTCATTTCATTTCAACTACTACATAAACGCAATATTCCATTTCAAGTACTATATTAACGTTAATATTTAACGTTACGATGTCTTTCTGGGATAGCAACTATTTATTCGGTTCGGAATCTAACTATTACCCTCAGGAGGGTTACGATTATTACGATGAGGCTGCTTCAAACTATCTAGGACAGTTCGCGTCCAATTACGGCGGGAATGACGGCGGCGATGACGGGGGGTGATAACGGTGGCGATAACAGCGGGGATAATGACGGTTCTGGTTCCGGTAAAAGGGTTTATACAACACGAATCAGGTTATAAGATATATCATATTTAATTTTACTTTCATTTTACTTTCATTTAGTAATAACTAACTAAAAATATTAAATTGATTAGGTTTTCTCATCTCGTGAAGAATTAGTTGATTGGGCAACTAACGTGGGGCGAGAAAATGGGTTTGTTATTGTCACCAAACGTTCAAAAAGAAATTCGAATGGTTTGGTGGTTAAAATTTGGTTGAAATGTGATCGGGATGGTGTATATAAGGGAGCATCCACCCTAAGAAAAAGTGGCATGAAAAAAACAAACTGTCAATTTAAATTGCAGGGTAAGTACCAGATGCAGAGAGATGGGTGGATTATAGTTGTTGTGGATGATACTCATAACCATGAACCTGCTGAACACCTGGAAGGACATGCATACGCAATGAGGCTCACCGAAAATGAGCTTTCTACTGTAAAGAATCTGACCGAGCAAAATATTGACCCTCGAAACATTCTAGGCACGTTGAGGGAACAAAATCCCAATAACGTGTCTGTGTTACGAACCATATACAACGCTCGGGCAAAAATAAAAAGTCCACCAGAATTGGTGAAACCCCAATGCAGGTTTTTTTTTCTATACTACAATAACATCAATATATTTACACCCCTCACATAGATGAACCGACAAATACCGTCGACGGGGTTTTTTTTATACATCCCACATCTCACACATTATGGCGTGCATACCCACACGTGCTGATGATTGACACAACATACAAAACTAACTTGTATAAAATGCCATTTGTTCAAATGGTTGGTGTGACATCCACCCTGAAATCTTTTTCTGTTGCTCACGCATTCATTGATTATGAGCG
This sequence comes from Flaveria linearis, assembly GCA_024085815.1. Taxonomy (NCBI): domain Eukaryota; kingdom Viridiplantae; phylum Streptophyta; class Magnoliopsida; order Asterales; family Asteraceae; genus Flaveria; species Flaveria linearis. Next base: position 849,438 of record CM044013.1, read on the forward strand.
TGAAGCCAACTTCAGATGGGTGTTAGAGCAACTAAAAGCAACGCTGGAAGATAAGTGTATGGAGCCCCGTGTTATACTAACCGACCGAGACCTCGCTCTGATGAATGCGTCAGAAGAAGTTTTTCCGAGTGCTGTTCGATTACTTTGCAGATGGCATATTTCGTAAAATATTGCTAAACATTGTAAGGCGAGTTTTTCAAATGAAGAGTGGGGTGCTTTTCAGCATGTGTGGTCGGTACTTATTACTCAGAAACGGATGACATATACGCTTATAATTACGACCGGCTTTATCGCAGATTGGTGTCCAAACATTCAAGTAAGTTTTCTAGTGTTATTCTTAAAAATATATGTATATTTACATAAAAATAAGTACATTTTTTTAAATAGGAGTGCTGATGTACCTAAAAATAACTGGTTGGACCCCTACAAAGAGAGATTTGTGTCGGCGTGGATAAATAGAAGTTATAACTTCGGTCAGCACACAACGAACCGAGTTGAGAGCCAACATTCGTTGTTGAAAAGTTACCTGAAAGCAACCAATAGCACCCTGGATAGATTTATTCCTTTCATTAATAATATCTTAGCTACCCAGGAAATTGCTATAAAAGAAAGTTTTACCAAAAGCAAAATCATGCTTATGGTGCAGCATAATCATGAAGTGCTTAAATTGCTGCGAGGTAACGTTTCTATTGCGGCTTTGGATATGTTAGTCGGTGAGATTAACAGGATAAATCATCTAATTATATCCAAAGAATCATGTGGCTGCTATCTTTTTACCAGCTGTGGTCTTCCGTGTGCTTGTAAATTAAACAATTACTTTCAAACAGGTGAATGTTCTTTTACGTTTTTTATTTTTTCATGAAAACTTTTATTATATTTTATTTAATATATTATTTTATAGGTCAATGTATCCCGCTCGATGCCATTGATGTTTTTTGGAGGAAGCTAGATTTTTCACCCGCGTATATTGTACGGAGGTTCAAGTAGATGTACATAAAGAGATGGAGAGGGTGACAAAACATTTACTTGTCCAACCCGAAAATGTGAAAAGATCTTTGATTAATATTTTCAAATCTTTCATTAATCCTTCAAAAACGGATAAAAAACCTCCTAAAGTCCAAACACATACACGGGGTCGTCCAAAAAAAGATAAGCAAAAAGAAACAATTTAGACCCCCCCAGACATAGTTCATATGTTCAACTGAGAGAAAATTTTGAAGGTCCGCCAACATATTCAAGTTCGGTGGTGAAGTCAAAACAAGGGCCCTTGCAGCGCAGTCAATCCATGTCTTCGAAATCAAGAGCCAAAGATGGATTATCTCAACAGAGTTCCAAGTTTTCATATATCCCGGGCGACGAAGATAAAAACATTTTTTTCCGGTTTAACCGCTGGATTCCATCATTCTTTTTCCCGTATATTTCAGGTGCGGATAATGTTTTAGCGGACGGCAATTGTGGTTTTCGTGCTATAGCACTCGCACTGGGATATGATGAAAATCACTGGCGTTTTATACGTACGGAACTTATATCTGAGTTGGATGAAATAGACATAGGTACGCTGCGATGTTTCCTGATATAAACGAAATAAGGGAATCATTAAACTGGAACGGGTTAGGTGCGGCTCCACACAAAAATTGGATGACAGTGCCACCTGCTACAATCCTTATTGCTAACAGGTTTCGAGTGGTTATAATTTTTATATCTATCGGCAACTCCGCTACTTTTTTCCCGTTCTGGTTATCTCCTCGTGATATCAGTGAACATCATATAATTTCAATTGCTTATGTTCAAGATTGTCATTTCATTAGAATTCGATTAGTGGGTGACTATCCAATGTCTATTCCGAGCAAATATTGGCATTTGTACAAACAGAAAACGCCAATGATTGGGAGGCTATATACGGAAGTCGAATTCAAAAATATCTTGAACTAAGGCCCGTAGACCCGGTTGAACATATAGATTTAGTATAGTTTACACATTTATCAATTCTTTCAATTCTTTATTTATTTAATTCTTTATTGTTGTTGAATTGTAAACATGTAATCTATTATTTATTCAATTCTTTATTGTTGTTGAATTGTAAACATGTAATCAATTCTTTCGTATTTCCAAAGAAAAATGCAATAAGAAGATTATCTAATTTTTCTTCAACCTTTGAATTTTGTTTATATGAGCTGGGCATTTGGTTAGCATAAAAGGTATGTAGGAATGTTAATGATATGAGATGCATAATATATGTTGAGATTCAAGTATGTTTTTCAGTGCAACTTTTCCGACTGAGATTCAAGTATGTTTATATAATTGCAGAGCCTGGCGTCGGATTTTCTGAAGGATTATATATTTTTTCTGTGGGACGAGTAGGTTCAAGTACTGATTTTATTCTCCAAAAGGTTGATTTAATATTATTCGTACAAATCACTTCCTCCACAAGCACAACCAATTGTAAACATATAATTAAACATTTAAACGTCATCCAAAATAACTCATAATATATAAATAATTTTTCAATTTTTTTACATGAAAGGTAAATAAAACAATAAAATCCTACTATCTATGCGTCATGACCACCACCAGCATCACCACCACCAGCATCCTCCGCATCACCACCACCAGCAGCCTCCTCGTCATCACCCGCAGGTCGTCTGACAAACGGAGGCAACTCCGGCCGAGGGGGGAGGTCGATACCCTGGCTAGCAGCAAAAATGCTGTACGCATCCGCCATCCATACTAGCAAGGCATGGGACTGGCGCGCCCAATGTAGTGACTCCGCCATAAACTCCCCCGTCGGCGGAATCTGCCGAATGATGGTCCTGGGAACAGGCGGTGGGACGGGTGCTCTGGCGTGTGGCTGGGGCTGCGGCTGCTGCTGCGGCACCGGCTGCTCCTCCTCCTCACCAACGTCTGGCACCGGCTGCCAGATGGTCCGACCACCATCAGTGGACCATCGAAGGTCGTCGCCAAATTTGGCGGCAATCCCCATGGCCATGACGGTCTGTCGACCCAAAATCGAGGCGGCGTGTCTGTAGTCTGCCTCGCAATTAGGGTGTCCGTAAACAACCCTAAGCGCTAGGCAATGACGGTGATGTACGAGCCGCAAACAATCGGGCTATCCATCTGCAAAACAATCAAACAATAGGCATAATTATAAATCACATAATAGATAATACTTATTTATTAAGAATTAGTATAAATATTTTTTTACCTTGCCCTGAATGACGCTCAAAAAATAGGTGGCCATGCAGTGAGCTAGATTCACCCGTCTAGGTGAAAGCAAGGCCCTCAGAAAAAATAAGTCAAGGAGCGACACCTGCTCCATGCTCTGGTCTCTGCCGGCAATGGTGCCGGCAATGCACCGGTGTAGATACCGGTGCAAAGGATCCCTAATGGAGGTCGCCCTAATGGCGCCCTCCCACGGCTGGTCGGAAATGGTCGGCCACCATCCGACCAAAGGAGCCGCCTCCGACTGGACCTCGTCAGAATAAAAACGAGGATCCTGCGTCTCCTCGTGGTGTAAAACCCAATAGTCACCGCCCACTGGGTGAGGGTGAACTCGTACCTACCGGTCCCCAGCATAAATCGAACCGCTATGTGCTCGCGGGGGTCCTGATCCTCAGTGGCGGGAGTGAACAGAAACGTAGACAAAAACTGCAACGTCAGCTCCCGGTAGCCCCTCCTCGATCCCAAATCAAACATCCGCCTCCACGGCGTCTCTCCGTCCAGCCCGATGATATCCTGGGCACGTGCTATGTCTCCGACCTCCTCTAGCACGTCCCAGTCGATGGTGCGTGTCCCCTTCAGGGGACGTCCAATCAGCTTCCACAGCTTAAGCCGTGTTGTGTCTCCCTCGGAAAATGAAGATCAGTGTGTGGGTCCAGAAAGTCACCCTGACCCTCGGGCTCAGTCTCCGGACGTGTACGTTTGCGGGGCGGCATAATCTGCAAAAAAAAATTAAATTCACAAGAACAACAAAAGGGTTACGGCCCGTGAAGCAGACTCACGACCCGTAACCCTCTGAATTTTCAAAGGGTTACGGCCCGTGAAAGGAAGTCACGGCCCGTAACCCTTTGAAAATTCAAACGGTTACGGCCCGTGATACATGTTCACGGCCCGTATCCCCCCAATTTTTCAGAATTTTCAGATTTTTGAAATAAAATTTTAATATATTTAAACGATAAATACACAAAATAAAATACGAATTTGCATACGTACCGTAGTAAGGAGTCGGCGGTATGAAAATGATGAAAAAACGGAGGTCGTGACAGAGTAAATCGTATGTGTGTTTAGGGGGCGTAAATGAACAAATGGGCCGTGAGGTCCTATATATTATCCCGCCTCACGGTCGTGACGGTCCTCACGGCCCGTTACATATTTTCCTCAAGGCCCGTGACAAAATGTGGAAATGAAACGGCCCGTAATGTGGAAATGAAACGGCCCGTGAAGGGTCTCACGGGCCGTATACTAATTTTTTATGTCTATAAATTCAACCACTTCACACAATCAATTCACACAAATTTACTCAATACCCAAACGATGAGTGCTACAAGTGATCAAAATCCGTGGACGGATGAAGAGGAGGTCACTTTAGTAAGATCTTGTATCGAAAATTCAGGGACTATCCCTCCAAATTCAATATTTTGGAACCGTGTTTCAACTCGTTTTCATCAAATTCTCGAACGTGAAGAATATCGCACCACTCGTGAACTTAGCAACAAGTGGTCTGACTTGAGAAGGAAGGTCACGACATTTCACCAGCTCTACAAAGACGTTTACAAAAATCGAAATACGTTATGGAATGATACGGATATTATGACAAGAACTCAAGAAAGATATCGGGAGAATTTTGGAATTTCTTTTAACCATTTTGCGGCTTGGATCTTTTATAAAGATCAAGAAGATTAAAAATTGTGTTTTATTATTGTGTGATAATAACGGTTTGTCGTTTTTAATAAAGTGCACTAATAAACGTTTATGTTTTAATAAAATATTTCATTACTGTTCTACATTACACGTCTACCATACAGTTCGTCTGCCATAAATCTTCGGAATCTAAAGCAAGCATCCTGTAAGCTAACCTCTTGTCACTCTAAAGATATATTTTGAACCAACCTACGCAATAACATACAAATTACAACTCCCGAATCTCGACCAATATGACCGGCGTTAGGAAGCCAAACGGTTTCACCCGATACCATCAGTTCTTCGATTTGTTCTTGTCCGGAGTGCTGCCAATATTGTATACGTGACAGAAAATGTAAAAAGTACGATTCGAATTGTACGAAAATCGTTCGGGCATTACGATGAATGCACCATGAATCATCACACGTATTTGGTCGGCATTCGTATGGAGAATATATACGAACTTGTAGTGAGTCCATAGAAATCTTAAAAAGATACCAATTTTCTTCTTCATCAGTCATTGGTACATAAACCTACAAAACAATTTAATTCACGGTTATAAATTCATGATTTTTATTATAAAACATGAAAACAGTATTACCGTATCAACTTCCCATAACGCGGGATATAGACAGTCACTCCCGTCTCCATATTCGTTACCATTAACGGACCCCGAGTATATTAAGTTAAACCACTCAAATGGGAGAATCGTCCAACGATCACTACCCGGCAACTCTTCGGTTCTACGTATTTCTTCGTATCTCTATATTATGAGTCTATTTGTCCACGCCCGAACATGCTATAAAATAACAGCTTTTTTAATTGTTAGAATTTTAAAATAAAATAAATATACGAAAAAAACTTTAAATCATACCTCTGTACCTAAAGACACGTTTCCGAGTAATGCACACCAAAATTGTAACGGAATATCGGAATGACCCATGTAATACACTCTACATGTTTGGGAATCACCGTTACGTATAAAGTGAATAACATTCTGAGACCAGTTCCTCCCGTTCTGCCAATTATGGTTATCTATTGGATCAGGAATACTTTCCACAATATCTCGTGAGTTTGAAGAGGACTCATTTTGACGTCTTCTACTACCTCCACGAGAAGACATTTTAACTGTTTCGTTTCTCACTAACCGTATATAACAAGTTATATATATAACGGTTTATATAGAATCTTAAATCGAATCAAGGAATAATACGTCGCGTCACATAATTATAAAATTTAAAAGTGCACGCAAATCGAGGAAAGTAAATTCTCAGAAGGACAACTACGGCCCGTGACGGGCTTCACGGGCCGTTATGGATTTTGTTAACGGGCCGTGGGTGTGGACATTTACGGGCCGTTTGTTCCTACACGGGCCGTGAGTCCGGGTATCGCCTGACAGAACGTGTAATTAGCTGGCGCCTTAATTAAATGTATTATTACACAAAGACCAAATAATATTCCTTTTTTTCTCTCTCGGTTTGAAATTCATCCTTTTCTTTCAAGAAAAAGTAAAAACCCATCTATAATCTATAACTAGCAAAAGGCCCCCGCGCGATGCGGCGGGCGTTTTTGTGTCATTAATAACTGCATCTTAGGGGAAGGACTTTTCAAGTTTAATCTACGCAAAATAATACGTGAAACATTTTACATGAACAGTAAAACATAGGAGAATAACGTAGCTAAATTTCTTTTTCGTGGATGGCTACAAAATATATATCAAAAGAGCTCGTGTTGTCTTTATCTAATAGTTCCTCAACATGTGGTAGTAAAAAATGAGGTGTCTGGAAAACTTTTAGGCTCTGCATTTATAAAATATGTCATATATTAACCGCGAAGTAATATAATGTACGTAAGAGGACCAAGTTGAAAGGTGTTTGGAGGTTACCTAAAAAGTTTGTCGTTGATATACTTTTCTAGCTTTGTACATTGGTTGGCCAAAAAAAGTGCTAAAGAAGCCGGTTCTTCATTCAACCTGAGTGTTGCTGTTTTGTTCTTTTTTGGGACGTACTTGTCTCTGTAAAATATACCAAAGAAAATGGCAAAGTAATACTTATGAATTTTATGCAAGTATTTTTTTGTAATAAAGAACATGTTTACGCACCTGGTGATTGTTCTCGAGGTCTTTTGGGCTGTTTGGCTGGGGGTGTTTCTGGTTGTGATGTTGTTGTTGTGTAGACATCTGTCATAGGAAGAGGCTTTGTTGGTTGGAAAACTCTTGAGACACATATGGAACCATCTTTTTTTAGTTGTAGATGTAGAAGCCAAGATGTTCCTCTAATAGCGTTGATGACGTCAGGTAATATTTTTGGATCTGTAAATCCGTGTGTGACCACCATATCAAAGCAGCTGATTTGTAGAATATCTGTCATGGCTTCGTTGTAGAATACAACCTCAGCAAATCCTGTTTTATCTCCAATTGTGGTATTTACACAATATCTGTGTTGAGAGGCCACAAAATCATTGAAAAAGAGAGGGAAATTGGTATCTCTAAGATCTATCTTTAAATTTCTTTTTAGCAAGTAGCTGATGCAGTTACTTTTTTTTGCTATTATTAATAGAATCCTTCAACATAAGAGTCCTAAATTTTACAAAAAGAAATGCAGTTTGTCTATTTTACTACTATTAATAGAGGCGAATCTTCAAACGCAGGAGTTTTAAATTATGTAAGAACAAAAATATCTTTTAATGATTGGATAATGAATGTAAATATCAAACATATGTACATAAGTTAGTGAAGTGGGATCAGTTGTTTCACCGATAGGTTGGTGCAGGAATTTGATCATGACTGCTGCACACCCAGACAAATCTTCCTGTTTCATCTTTTTCTCTGAGCGCTGACTTTGTGCATTCTGAACATGACTGATAGTACCATGTACGATACGCATGTATTTCAGTGATCGTTGCAAGGCACGTGAACCTTGTTCGCTGCAGATTTGATATTTTAGAGGTTTTGCTCTAATGATATGTATTTGACAGCTTTAGGTGAGGTAAACATACCATATGCTCGTGTGCATCTTTCATGAGGAGTTCAGCTATTGTTATTCTGTTTCCTTTAATGCTGTCTGGGTACTGTGAAGAACGAAAGGCTGTTGCTTTTTCTATGTTCTTGAATCTGGACATAGATTAGAAGTCAATATTTACTGGTTTGCATAACACATAGTAATAAGTATGTAAGAAACTTGTAGAATCAACCTTTCAATGATGGCAGGCAGATCTGGTATTGAAGGATTTATAGCAATAGTTGTCGCGTTCGTCGATCCAAGCTGGAACGCCTCTGCAAAATGCATCAGATTTCATGTGAGTGGAAACACTATTTTATCGTCTGATGTCTCTATTAACACACCTTCGTATTTTGTAACCACCATCGACGTTAGCGTCAAGATCTGGTTAAGAGCACTATCTCGATCAAACGCCAATGCTTTTTCCTCCCATAAGGTAACAGGAATTACATATTTCCTTTTCAATATCAATATGTTAGTGCACGTATGAGAAATGATTTTGTACTTAAAATTTCTCACCTGTCATCTTGAATTGTAACTTTAAGCCTTGTTCTTGTAGCAGCATGTATCACATGTGAAGCACTCCCAACACGACCGATGTAATCTATTAGTAATAAATGTGTCAAGTTAGTGTCCTATGTTATAGTTTAAAATACGATTATTTGTCCAGGTGAGCGTATATTACCTGTGAGTGGACTGCCTCTAGGCAAACGATCTTTCAGAATGTCATATGTAGCGAAATTGTAATAGTAGGTGGGTATGTTTCTATCAGGTATTGTTGTGAAAATAGTCCGCCTTCCTATTTTAATTGATGCCCTATGGGGGACGACTCGCATATATGTTCTTGCTGGCACCGGTGTGTATTTGGTGATTATGTAGCATGCTTGCAAGCTGATGATTGAGTCGAAGTAGGACTCTTCATTTAAGTCAGCAACGGCCTCTATCGCGTCTCCCTTACATAAAAGAATATTTTTTCATTAGAAGTAAGCATATAAATGCAGTATAATAACAAAGTAAAGCTGAGAATACTTACAAAAGTGTCTACAAACAGATAGGATAACTCGTGTCTTTGTGAGTATGGCTTCCATTTTCTTATTATTCTAACTTCGATTGCCCCCGGAAATGTTGACGTATCTATTTCAGCTATACGCTTTGAAGCCATTATATTACAGCTGTTGAAACTGTTACAGAGGTATGAGTTATGTTAAGAGGAAATCATATTGTCATGATTAAACTATATATGAAGGAAATAAATACTGTAAAGTATCTCTACGAATGTTCAATTTCTTCTAAAAAGTCACAGTAAACCATGTTTTTTGTTATGTTAGGTTCTTCATTTTCTTGAGGAACAATAAGAATCTTTAGCGCCTGAGGGGAGGTAGCCCTCGAGCAGGCCACATAAAGTTGTCCGTGGCTAAAAACAGGTTGTGGGAGGTAAACCCCTATTTTATTTAGTGATTGGCCTTGGCTTTTATTTATTGTCATCGCGTAACATAACTTAAAAGGAAATTGTTTTCTTTTAAATATGAATGGTAGTTCTTTGTCCGTGTAAGTTAGGCAAATGCGTGGTATGTATACACGACGGCCAGTTGCTATTCCAGTTATTACTTGCGCTTCAACAACTCTACGCAATAGCTGAGTGATTATTAATCGAGTACCATTACATAGGCCTGCTGTTTGATTTATATTACGTAGTAATATAACTGGAGTGTTTACCTTTAATTCAAGTCGGTGTGTTGGGAGTCCATTAAAATTTAAAATGTTAAGGTATTCTGTCGGATAAAGTATTTCGGTATCTCCATGGGAACCCGCAAGAGGTGTTATCGAATCTGAACTAAGATAGGTAACGCTAGTACCTGAGGTCATATTAAGAACCAATGTGTTTATCTCGTCAGCCGTTTCGTTTTTAGGACAAACAATAACTTTTTGAGAAAGCATTACAGCAGATGGGTTATCAAGTGTGTCATGATCGTAGATAAAGTGTATTAGTTCCATAAAGGCGTCGTTATGGTAGGGTATTGTAAATTCTAAGGGTATCCGAATATTCTTAGTATTTTGTGGATCTTCCTTATCAGGTATACCTGTAGTCCCATCACCCACACTTAGTAACCACTTCGAGAAAGCTATGATGTTAGATATATATGTTGGATTTAGGTTTGGTTTCCTTAGGCGCATGTTTTCGGTTAATTTATAAATCTTAAAATAACGCCATAGATATGACCTAGGAAGCGATGAGGCTATGATTGCAGATTTTGAGGCCCTAGGTTTGATTGGAAGCGTTTGTCGAAAATCACCACCTAATAATAAGGATTTTCCTCCAAAGGGGATATCGTGATTGTCAAGTAAATCCCTAAGGGTTTTATCTAATGCTTCAAAACATTTACGATCATTCATGGGAGCCTCATCCCAAATAATTAGAGAAGTTTCAGCTAATAGTTGCGCGAGATGTGTTTTTTTTTAATATAACAAAGTGATTCGTCTGACAAATCTAAAGGAATTTTAAATCGAGAATGAGCAGTTCTGCCAGATGGTAATAGCAAAGACGCAATGCCAGATGCTGCAACGGCAAGTACAATTTTTCCTTGTGAGCGTAAGGCCGAGATGATTGTTGTCCATAAAAATGTTTTACCTGTACCACCATGCCGTATAGAAAAAGTAGAATTTGGTTATTAGATATAACCATATTTGTAACCAACATGTAGACCTCATTTTGTTGTGGATTTAGTTGTTGCCGAAACGCCTCATGCTCCACTTTAAGTTTTTGTCTGTCGTAATTTTTCTCTTCCAACAATAACTTGTTTCTTAAATCTAAAAGTAGATCTGATTGTGGTAATGGTAGACCGAACTCCGATAAGGATGATGGATTTGCTACAGAATTTAGTAAAAGCTCAATTTCATAAAGCACATATTGTTTCATATCTTCCTCATTGATAATGCTGTAGCTATGAATAATGTCGTTGGCCATTTTTCGCCATTGTGTGTTCCATAATTCTTCAGGATTTGATATTTCACAGAAGAGAAGCATATGAGCAAATAATGACCGTAGTTCATAAGAGGTTGCCCATGCCGCAGCCTCTTCAAACGTATGCAGCCACTCATTGTTGTCCTCAAGTAATCCTAGCCTCTCACATGCAACGCGGAACGTAGGTAGTGTTTCACCTGCTACAGTTCGTATATCTTTAAATGATTGAGAACCTCTCTGATGAGTTAACAACAAACGTAAATAGAATGTCTCCCCACAACTGGGATGTATGTATATTAGTCTACCAATTGTTGGTGTTCTATTAGTCGCTCTTCGCACCCAACATTTTCCCGCGCAGTCCCATCTGTATTCAGAAAGATAATCAATATAACGAAGATGGCGTCCTTTAACATCAGTTTGATTATTCCGAAGCCATTCAGTCAGGGTTGTTTTCTTTGTAAATGGATTTGTTAGTATTTTATCCAACCGTTCATTATCTTTGAAGTTTATGTTCTGCATGTTCTCTAGGTGTACAGCTAATACTTGAACAGGTGGATTTCTTGAATGAATTAGGAAATTAAAAACTCTCCAGGCAGCCTCATGAGGACAAATAAATCTACCGTCAACAAAGTTTTTAATTTCATCAGTTTCGTAAGTGTGTACATCCTGTGTATCGTCGGACTGGTATGTTCTAGTAATTCGGAAGCAAATGCGGTCAGCTCCTTTTGATATATATTTAAATAGGTATTTAATCATCATACTCCAACCTTCGACGTTAATATGAGCTTGATAATGAAGGCAGAGTACTTTGTTATATGGTACAACGTAAGCGTTATCTAGTCTAATTCCATTCTTGACAATGAAATTTCCTGTTGATCGTCTTCTATAATGTGCGTACCCATTTTTGTCAAATACGGTTTCCGCTTCGTAGTTTTTAGGAAAATTCTTTGAGCATGAACCGTTCGACATGCATGGTGCATTTGGTCTTACTATGCCACATGGTCCATGCATCATGAGATTCGTTACAACTTTATATAGGTCTGGTTCAGCAATAGGGTCTGGAATTTCAACTGATATATAATTGTCAATCTGATCGGCTGATTTTATCCTAAATGACTCGCTGACCCATAACAACATATGGCAATGAGGTAAGCCTCTCTTCTGAAACTCTATCGTGTAAAGGTCTACATTAAATGGACACGAAATGAAAGTTTAATATGATACATACATAAAAGTAAATAATAAACATGGATAAGTATTAAATATATTTACAAATCGACCTGCAATAACATATCCAAATGGCCTTTTGGTTCTCAAGAAATTAAGAAGGGAAGCTACTTTAAGCTGAAAAATTCTGGCAATGATATCTGGACGATCCTGTGCCTTAAGTAATGGATATGAATGTAGGTATCTTACAATCTCTGACCATTTAACGTTGCATGTGAATGTGATAAAATATTGTGGATTTCCATGAAGTCTACATATAGCTAAAGCATCTTGATAATGTTTATACATATATCTCAGGCCCCCAGTAAAAGATGATGGTAAAATAGTTCTTTTCCCGACATTTCGTCCTTCAGTATCGCCTTGAAGAACTGCATCATGAATACCCTGAAGATACTCACATCTAAAAAGGTTTTGGTTTTGTCTTATATAGTCTAGACGATTTTGCTCAATACAAACATACGCGTCTACTAAAAATTGCTGGAAAAGACGACCACCTCTTAATAGCAACGTATATAACCCTAAACGATCATGTAGTTGATAACTGTAGAACATATTCATCGTTAGATGTCTATTTCTAGTCCTACCCTCCGCCTGCATTCGTAGGCTAGAAGACCATCCACTCTCACCATAGATAAATAGTAGAGGATATTGTAACGCCATGTATAGTGGATGCATTTTGCTTACTCTTTGTGGACCATCATCCCTATGTCGTATAATTATGTCAAAATCTTTGGCTAGAGTTTCTTCCTCGTATACTATTGCGCCAATAGATCCCCTAGTTGGTATGTCATATGATAAATCATTATGAGGATTATATAAGCGAATACTAAAGTTAGGCACAGCCACTGCGTGGCACAAATCTCTAGCCGTACGGAAAAGCCTAACTAATTCGTTACAATCTTCCAAGGTAGAAAGAAGAAGTTTGACAGTCTCAGGTTGAAGTTTTAAACAGTTTGCATCACCGAAGAAACGAAGTCTATTAGAAATCTCATTTTCAGTATCGTATATATACATTTGCAAAAAGCGGGGCCTTTCATTTGCTGGAGGACATAAACTGCCTATCCAATGATGCACCTGACCCTCAATCTTGAAAACATATGGGCCTGACCCATCGTTAACGGAATCATCAATTTTTGCGCCGAGTGATGTCATCGAGAACATGTTGTTGTAAGCACGTATGTTGTCATTGAAATGAGATTCTTCGAAAAGATGTTTGATTGTCATAGGTGGTTCTCTCGGATGACTAAGTCTTACTCGACCACCCTTACAACATTGATTATACCTAAGGCGACCGCCAGTTGATGCTGAGATGATACGTTCTTCATACCAAAAAGTAGAAGACAATACTCACAAACGTAATTACAGTCACCACTGTCTACATAAAGTGGCGAGTTGAATGAGGAAGAAGGAGGCAAGAATGAAGAGGTAGCAGAATGTTGTGGAAATTAAGTGCCGTCATGATTTACTGTGGAAATTGTAGTAAGCGCTTCCTTGCGTGAACGCTTTCTTGAGGAGGACATTTAAAATATCAGGTCGAGTGGCTGCAGGAGCAAAAGGTAACATAAGAGCCATTCATATAACCTAGCGTATTCATATTTTGCCATGATATGCACGTCCAATTCACCTAGGTACATATTAGGCAAAGTTTCCTTACCTTTCTTCAGGCAACACGTGTAGGCCCTAAATAGTGTTATGTACATAATCCTAAGAACAAAGGCAAAACAAAGAGGTAACCCTAAATATTTCGCCTTCAAAATCACAATTCAACCATTTGCCTCTTAGACTAATTTTTCTTATATATTTTTTTTACAATGCATATAGGACCCAAATAGCGTTATGTACATAGGCCAAGTAATCTCAGCTGAGCGATTATGAAAAAGGATAATATAAGTTTATATAAGTAACCTCACCTGAAGGTAACGTTGCTTGAATATTTGCCATAAATGGAAAAGGATAAATATAAGTTTATATAACCTTAGAATTCTCGCTTATAATCACGTTGTTATGTTATGTTTAAATGCAGGTTTTGTTAGCAAGCTCAGCACACTTATGATGAAGAATATTCAGCAGGATAGTAATTTAGCCAACTTATCAACATAGGTCAAAATGCATTGGGTCGGATACAATGATTATACCCCTAAGCATTTTATCCTTTTTTACTATGAGTTGTATAAAACTGTATTATTATTATACTAATTAAATTAAATAATGCGAAAAAGAAGTCGTAAATGTACCTTCAAACACGTTGATGGAGACAACAGAAAATTCCCTGATAAAGGAAAGGGAAGAAACATTCAGCGAAATAAGGGAAATAGTTCACGTATAAAGAGAAATCTAGAAAATATTGGCGTGTAATATTAGCTATAAGTTTTAAAATCTTTAGGCCTTTACACCATACACAATTCTTGTACTTTATTTTAAGCATTATGATCATTAGAGGTAAAGGTGAATGCTAATGCAAGTTAATTTCTTGTTTAATTTCTTGCTAACCGGCCTGACACGATATGGACTTATGGCCTGAAACACTACATCAACACACAAAAATAATCGAACAAAGTTTTGGGTTGCATATGTAGCATGTATTAAACAGGTTGTATTGGGTTTGACCTGTTTCTTTAAAATTCATAGTTTTAAAAAACACACTCCTCATGTGTGAGGCGATGGAGGCGCTAGCCGACTTGGCTATACATTTCGAATGTAGTAATTGAACAAATGTTACAGTGGTGTATGATAATTTAAAAATGATAGATTAAATTGTAATATTTATTATGCATCTCTAATGTTATGTGATGAAATAAAGTTAAAGTCAAAAGTAGGACTACCGCTATAGTTGTGAATGTCCAAGGACTGAAGCTGTCGGTTAGTATCTTTTTTTTCTAATATAATAGAGCTAACAGGTGCTAATCTAATAGATTTCATTCATGTTCTTTCAGCGATTTCCATGAACTCTTATCTTATTGATTTTCATAATCAATCGAATCAGCGTTTTATATTATTTGATCACAGCATCTAATTTATTTGATTACAACATCTAACTTAAATCTTGTATAAATTAAACCACTACAACTATTTTGAGGATAACGTATTCAGGGATTTATAAATACATATAATCAACCTCAGTGGCTATTAAATTTAAAGATTCAATAGATGCATTCTTCTTCAAAGAAAGCATCAAAAGAATATTGGTATAAGTATGTGTTGCAGGCCTGTGTTGTTCATTGGGGAATTTTATCAAACAGTTGGTGTTCCGATTCAACAACAGCAAATCTACGAAACTATGAAGCAGAGAAAACGTACACTAATCGTAAAATAAACAGGAATCAAACGGAATTAAACGTAACCCTAAATAGCAGGATATTAGTGACAGTTCACAAAAAAAAAAAAAAACAACAACAACAACTAAAATGGCCAGTACAAATTGGGTTGGTACCAAATTGATAATATCCAGCACTTGAACCATCAAAATCGAAATTTTGTCAAAAATCGAGGCAGAGTATCATAGAAAAGCCACAAAGCTGTAAATAATTGAACGTTGTAAGCGAACCAACTTCAAGAATCGAAGCAATAGAAACACGTAGACTTAAACCCTAAAAGATCAAATGCCCCAAATGTGGAAATCTGAAGCTGAGGAATACAAAATTCTTACTTGAAGATTGGAAGATGTTGAACAGTAGGCAGTTGCCTCAGAGAAGACGAAGAAGAAGTCGGCTGCTATTATCTGCTATAGAGATGTAAGAACTTGCGTGAGATCGATGAAGGAGAAAGCAGTGGAAGAAGTTGCGTGAGGATAGAGATGTAAGAAGGATGGAGGATGCTTTGTGTATGTAGAGGAAGAAGGCGATGAAGTACTCATGCTTTATGAGATTGTACATGATGCTTTAAGGATGTTCTGTTTGGCTTTTAAAGTATATACAATTCTATAAATCTATAATAATAGATATAATAATAGATAATATTCCTTTATTTTTATTTTTTCTTGGTTGGTTGAGAAGTTGAGAATTGAGAATTGAGAATTGAGAATTGAGAATTGAGAAAGAAAAGGGAGATGGAGATGGAGATGGAGATGGAAGAGGTTGAAGGGGTTGTGGAGAAGATCTGGGAGTTGCACGACAAGCTGAGCGACGCCATTCACTCCGTTTGTAGATCCAACTTCCTTCACTCCCTCCTCAACCACAAAGACGCTGCTGACGTCAAAGGAGGTTTCGTTTACGTCAAAGGGGGGGATGAACCATCCGACGCCAAGACCTTGAATTCTATCCGTACCGCTCTAGAGAACCTCGAGGACAACCTCCACTTCTTCATTGTCAGTTTCTCTTCCTTTCCTTCCTTTTATTTTCAATCTCTATTTTCTATGCCTATTTCACTGCTCTAACTAACACAACGTACATAGGGAGATTGTTGTTATTTGTGTCTTATCAAATACCTAATCATATAGACTGCTGTAATCTTCTCCTCCACCTTAACCCCTTTAAAACTGATGACATGCCCTAGAAAGATCCCCTGCTGTTGCTAGAAACAACACTTTGAAAGCTTGACAAAAAATTCATTCTCCTAAAGCAGCTTTAGAGCTTCTTCTAAATGATACTTGTGTTGTTCCATACTATGATTGTCAATCATAATGTGTGTGAATCATAATGTCCTCAAAAGATACGAATTTGATACGTCGAAAATAAATTGTTTATTATGGCTTGAAAAGTAGAAGGTGCATTGTTAGCCCAAAGGGTATAACCTTGAACACCTAATGTCCCGAATGGGTTCTGAAGGCCGATTTATCAATGTCTTGGGTAGCCACGCTGATTTGATAGTCAAGGCCCCGTATAATTCGTCTAGCAACTCGTCTATATTAGTTATACAATACTTGTTGGCCGTGGTTGTTTTGTTAAAAACCTGTCACGCACTCACACCCCAATCACAGGGCTAGACGAATCAGTTGGATTTACACAATAATGTAGCCTCTTATTGAAATGCAACATAATAATTACAAAGTTCTTGTATCAAAAGTAAATTAAACTTAACTAAGGCTATTTACATAAGAGTTTTTACTATGCCAATTACAAATCTAGCCAAATAATTGTCCAACGTGGATGCCTTCTAATCCATAACCAAGCTGTTTTTGCAGCAAGGCTAACTTTTTATCTTAAGTACATGCTAAATAGTCAGCTAATACCTGTGAGTTCTAAGTTTATTGTTCTCAAACGATTAAGTATAAAATGATTAAACATCTAAAACAAGTTTGGCACTAAAATTTAGTTACGACTATAGTTATAGTTTATAAGCCGCTTGTCTAGCTTCGGTTACCTATTAGAGTGGTTACCGATTAGAGTCACCCGCTCTACAATAACCTCAACCCAAGCGTTGTTGGGTTATGGATATCTATTAGAACAACTTGCTCAGTTGCTCTACGATAGCCTCACCTTAAGTCAATCATGATGGAGTCAACCATTGTAAAGATCCCATCATGGTCAATCTTTATGAGAGCTCATCTCGATCACTCTTAGTGTCACACTATACATGCACACAACATCTTAGCCTCTATGGCTCTATGGTATCAAACCACCCTCCACCACCATATATATCACCCGAAGGTTTGTGGCATCATACCACACTCCAATGCCCAAATGGTATTATATGAAGTTTCCTAGCCCGTAGGTCCCTTGGTGTAAAATCACTCATCAAAACCTTTCAAATAAATATTTTTGCTTATGACTGTGCCAAGTCATTTCATGGTGCTAAATCACTAATCGTCCCAGTTCAATTAAAATCATAGTAAAATCTCTTTAGAACGGGCATATTATCAAAATGCTATTTAGTTTTTAAAACAAAACCTTTTAAATAATCAACGGTCCAAAGCATAACGCAATTAAGAATTTGAAGTGTATATGGTTCCCAAGAGTGAGTCAAAACATAAGTTGAATAAACAATATGTGTTTATTTCAGCCCAAAACAATTAAAAGAAAAGGGTAGTTTTCGAAACTCACCTCAAAGCTTTTCACTTGATGATAAATAATCACCATCTTCTTTCTAAAGGAATCCTAAAGCTGTAGGATCTAAAAATCATAATTCTATACAAAGTATCCATTCACCAGGTTACATCACCTTCTCTCAATTAGATATTAGGGTTTATTAGTATGAGCATATGGGCCTAATTAGGTTTCTAGGGTTACTTATCTCTTATATTGTAATTATTCACTCTTTTACCATCTTAGATGGTGTCAAAGCCTCAGGGTCATCTTCTTTGCCGTTGCGCCACCACAAGACAAACAAACCCTAGTCGTCGCTACCAAGTTCGAACCCTAGACAGGGCGGTGGGCCGCTGCCGCAGCCGCCCTGTCCCACCTTCTTATATAGTACTGCTTCTTTATTTTTTAGTTCTGTTGAAGAAAGCTTTATCGATTAAATGTTCAAACATGATATCTATTCTCTTGGTTGGTTCACCATCATTCTCTTGGTTTATTCTTGAATTAGTGGCTCATAAAATGCAACGGTCACTTCTTTTTCTTTTATTCTCAGTGTTTTAGTCGCACCAAGGACAATGGTCCACGGCTATTGATCCCAGACTACGGTTTGATTGAATTTTTTATATTATAGATCTAGGATCTTATCTCTTGATCTACTGGTCGAAGAGACCGCCGCCTGATCACGGTCACCAACCTGCTTTCTTTTTCTTTTTATTTATACAAATTTCTTCTCTGATCTATGAATCCAAGAGATTGTTGTCTACTAGCCTTGACACATCACAATGGCTACGGTCGCCAGTTATCATCTTATCATTCCAAGAATCAAGAACCAATGAACTATAAAGCGAACTATGGATAGCACAATCAACCAAGATATGGATAACAACATCAAATGCAATATTAACTTGTTGGCAAAAGTTTGAATATTCGAGTCGATCAAAGCATGTATATCTAGTTCTTTTTGGTTATATATATATATGTATGTGTGTGTGTATGTATGTGCGTGTATATATATATACACATATATATATATATGTATATACATATATATATACATATATATGTACATATATATATATCTATATATTTATGTATATATATACATATATATATGTACATATATACATATATATATGTATATATAGATATGTATATATATATATGTATATATATATATGTATATATATGTATCTATATATGTATCTATATATGTATGTATATGTATGTATATGTATATATATATATATATGTATGTATATATATATATGTATATATATATGTATATATATATGTATGTATATATATATATATATATATATATATATATATATATATATATATATATGTATGTATATATGTATATATATATGTATGCATATATATGTATATATATATATGTATATATATATGTATGCATATATATGTATATATATATATGTAAGTATGCATATATAGTATATATATATGTAAGGACAACGATCATTTCCCGTCGGTGCATGGAGGCTTTGGGTATGGTCTGAGAAATGACATCGGTAGGGAGCTCCTTGACTTTGCATTAGCGCATGAACTAAGCATCATAAATTCGTTTTTCAAGAAAAGAGAATCGCATCTAATTACGTTTAGCAGCGGCGGGAGACACACACAGATAGATTATTTGCTGATGGGAGGGAGAAGATCGTAGCTCGTGGAATGACTGCAAGACAATACCGGGATAGACAGTAGTCACTCAACATCACATGTTGGTGGCAGATCTACGACTGAAGAGAGCAATTGTCCAACCAACTAAGAGAAGTAGACCTACGATCCGATGGGGACAACTCAAAAGACGAAAAGATTACCATGTTTAGAGATAAATCATACCAATGAACTGAGTGGGCCACAGGAAGATGCCAATCAAAAGTGGGAGGCGATGGCAAATAGAGTAATTCAAGCAGCTAAAGAAACGCTTGGACTACAACAAATAGAAAAATCGGTCATAAGGAATCCTGGTGGTGGAACGAAGATGTACAGGAGAGGATAAGAATTAAACAACAAAGTTTTAGAGAGTTTTTACGCTGTAATAATGAGGAAGAACGAGCAGAGCTAAAAGATAAATACAAAGAGGCTAAACGAGAGGCGAAAAAGTCTGTGGCAGAGGCAAAGAACACAGCATACGAGAGGATGTATAAGCGATTAGAGACGAAAGAGGGTGAACATGACATGTTTATGATCGCCAAGGCAAGGGAACGTAGCAGACAGGACTTGAGATTGGTGAAGTTTATAAAGGCCGCGGATGGAAAGGTCTTGGTGAGGGAGAAAGACATCAAGGGGAGATGGAAACATACTTCGATAACCTTTTCAACATAACGAACAGTAACCGACAAACGGATATCGATGAAACAAATCAAACGATGCAACAAAACAAGTGTTATTGTAGAAGCATCACAGTCGATGAAGTCAAGAGAGCTTTGAAGAAAATGGGAAGGGCTAAGGCGGTGGGGCCAGACAACATCCCGATAGAAGTGTGGAAGTGCCTTGGGGATGAGGGCCTACAATGGCTAACGGACTTATTCAACACCATCTTTAAGACAGGAAAGATGCCAGAGCAGTGGAGAAGCAATGTCATAGTCCCCATATATAAGAAAAAGGGAGATGTCCAATGTTGCGCAAATTACAGGGGAATAAAGCTATTGAGCCACACGATGAAGCTATGGGAAAGAATTGTTGACACGAGAATTAGACGAGAAACTCAGATAGCGGTAAACCATTTGGATTTATGCCAGGACGCTCTACAACAGAAGCTATACACGTCATAAGGAGGATGATGGAGAAATATAGAGAAAAGAAAAGAGACCTACATATGGTATTCATTGACCTAGAAAAATCCTATGACAGTGTGCCGCGGAAACTCATCTGGGAAAGTCTACGACGTAGAAAGGTACCAGAGAGGTATATCAAAATAATAAAGGATATGTATGACGGGGCAAAAACGTGTGTACGAGCACCTGTCGGAGACACAGACTACTTCCCGGTGGAAGTAGGACTCCATCAAGGATCGGCATTGAGCCCATTCCTCTTCACAGTAGTGTTGGACGAGATTACCAAGTCTATACAAGAGCCAGTACCATGGTGTATGCTGTTTGCGGATGATATCGTCTTAATATCAGAATCTAAGACGGTGCTTAACGAAAGATTAGAACAGTGGAGAGCAGCACTAGAACGCAGGGGCTTAAGGATAAGCCGCTCTAAAACAGAATACATGCATTGTAACTTTAGTGGTGAGGCCGAGGAGGACACCCAAATCAGTATCCAGGGAATGGCGGTCCCCCGACATCTAGGTTCAAATACCTTGGCTCGTACGTACAGGAAGATGGAGAGATACACAGCGATGTAGCACACCGTGTACAATCAGGATGGTGCAAGTGGAGAGCAGCATCAGGGATTTTGTGCGATAAGAGGTTCCCAGCCAAACTAAAGGGAAAACTATACAGAGTGGCAGTACGTCCAGCTATGTTATACGGCACAGACTGTTGGGCCATAAAGAAATCGCACGAGAGACAAATAGAGGTCGCAGAAATGCGAATGCTGAGGTGGATGTGTGGACATACAAGATTGGATCGGATAAGAAACGACGTCTTTCGCCAGAGGCTAGAGGTGGCTTCTATCACAGAAAAAATAAGAGAGGAAGATTAAGATGGTTTGGGCACGTGAAAAGGAGAACGATGGCAGCACCTGTCCGAGCAGTAGAGAACATCACCTTAGAGGGTAGGAGGAGTAGAGGTAGACCTAGGTTGACTTGGGACGAGGTTATTAGGAGGGATATGATAGACTTGCATCTTTCTGAGAACATGATCGAGGATAGAAGTGAGTGGAGGCGTAGAATTAAAATCAGGACTTTAGTGGGTTTTTGTGGTGGAAGGGTATACGGTAATATATGGCCGACCACACTCGCTAGGTGTAGTTTTCCTCATATACCCTCTTTGGGTGTTACATGCCGTTTTTATTACGATTGTTATTGTTATTGACTGTGTTATATCTTTGTGTGAATATATATCTTTGTGTCGTATGCTTTATCTAATTCTTTATGTGATATATATCTGTGTGTTGTATGCTTTGTATTATGCTTGTTATTGTTATTGACTTTGTTAACGAGTCGGGGTCTCTCGGTAGCGGTCTCTCTATCTTTCTAGATAGGGGAAAGACATGCCACCATATACCCCTTCCAGACCCTGCTCTCCAGCGGGATACACTGGGTATGTTTGTTGTTTGTTTATATATATGTATATATATATGTATGTATATATATGTATATATATGTATATGTATATGTATATATATATATGTATATGTATATATATATGTATATGTATATATATATGTATATGTATATATATATATGTATATGTATATATATATGTATATGTATATATATATATATATGTATATGTATATATATATGTATATGTATATATATGTATATGTGTATATATGTATATGTATATATAGGACCAGGATCATTACAGAACCATTTTTATTTTCAGAACCAAAAGAACCATTGACTTACATAAATGTAAATTATAAACCATTGGTTTACATAGATGTAAGTTAAACCTGGTGATATTTAGTTGTTTTTTTATAGTTTATTGTTCATGTCTGATATACACATATGTAAAACAGGTCAAGTATTGTCTGACTTAATATACATTTATGTAAATCAATGGTTCTGTAGTTCTGTAGATAAAAATGGTTCTGTAATGATCCTAACCCTGTATATATATATGTATATGTATATATATATGTATATGTATATATATATATATTAGGGTTTATTAGTATGAGCCTATGGGCCCAATTAGGTTTCTAAGGTCACTTATTATCTCTTATATTGTAAGCTAACTATTCAATATATTATTCAGTCTTTTACTATCTTGCACTCTCTACATCTTTCTTTCAAGTGATTTCAAGGACTATGAAATCTAAAATACATGCATCAAATTAGGGTATGAGTAATCATCCACCGGTGTACACGTGGCGTCACACCATTATATGACTCATCATTTGAGTTTGTCTAGTACATAAAATTAGTCCCTTGACAAACCCTGATTTACACTTTTAATCATTCTTAGTTTGGGTAATAAAAATCTACCCCCCTTAAATAATTTTCACCCTCGAAATTTCTCTTACACATTGAATAAGTGGTAAAAGTTCTATCAAAATTTCCAAGTCGTCTCAAGACCCTTTTGCCTTTGTCACAACATTAGAACCATTTATATAGTTGCATTCCTTTGCTTTTTCCACTTATTTATTATTTTCAATGGCTCCTACGTATAATGAAGTATACATTATCTTGAATGTCTACAAATGATAGTACAACCTGTATTGACAAAACAACGCTAAGAAATATCAGAGCGGAAGAGATAGGCAATGCGGTACTAAGTGGTATTAAGGAGATAGAAAGAACTACGATCAACAAGAAGAAAGCTATACTATCATCACAATTAGAAATTTAGTAAGAGACACTCGTCTTGCGAATGAGAATGAGCATATCCATGAAAGTACACGAAGAGAAGAAAAAGGAGAAAGGTTGTACATATACGGCATTCACAACGTGTAAACCACCTACAATGATGGTGTGGAAGACGCCATAAAAACCCTCAAGTGGCTAATGGAAATGGAGGCAGCACTCGAAATAAGTGCTTGGGGTGTGACAGAGCCCTATAGTCACACACATCCGCCAACGAATTATTCTTCTTCACGAGCAAATGGGACTAGAGAATGGGCTTGTGCTGGCTTGAAATCTGGCTGCCAAAAGTTGGTCAACTTGTTAAGAGCCCTACAAAACAGAACCTGTTTTGAGACCTGTCCTTTGATCAAGAACAAGACAGAAGCAGCAGCTGCAGTCCAGGGATGGCGGTTCTACCGGCTGTCCACTGGTAGTTGGCGGCTGCTGTATAGTGGTCTGCAGGTCACTGGTGGCTGCAAACAGCAGCAGTTTGTGCAGCTGCAGTCCAGGGGTGGCGATTCTACAGCTGTCCACTGGTGGTTGGCGGCTGCTGTATTAAGGTCTGCAGGTCAGTGGTGGCGGCAAACAGCAGCAGTTTTGTGGCTATTCTTCTTGGCAGAAAGGTAGGTGATGGTGATGATACAATATATAATCAAAGCAGTACAAGGATTTAACTTGGTTTGGTCAAGTATTGACCTACGTCCATGGGCTACGAACCAGGTTTTTTTTAAATTTCTGTTGAAAGCAACGATTACAAGTATAATGAGTGGGTATCTATAACAAAGAAAATTAGGGTTGATACTCAAACTTAACATAATTAAGTAGACCCCAATTAGGGTTAGGGCTGGCTGCCCCAACCCAAGTTTTTCCGCTACCTTGTCTTCAATGGGAACTGGGTCTGACCCAAGATGGGTCGGAGCCCACAACATAACATTCCAATGTTTATTTTACTCCTCTTCTATTGAAGACTCGGTATCTCCACTACATCACGATCTCTCTCCTCATCCTCACTAAATATACTTGGTTGAACCCAAGTAAGTGGTAACCATCAACAACCCTCTTTTTTAACCTTTGTTTTTCTTTTATTTCTTTTAGTTCTTCTTAACTAGTTGTCAAAAGCAATCTAGGCGTGCGCCTAGGCGCTCAGGTCTAGCGAGGGCAAGTTCTTAAATATCTTGGCGGCACTTTGGAACATTCTTTCACATTTCTGTTACCTCTAATTTAATGTTGCTTAGCTAAGATAGCTCCCTCGTTTGGTCACTTTGTTGTAGAATTTGTAAGTGACACTATACGTGTCACGTCATCTTGCAAAATGTTATAATTCCATGTTGGATCATTTTTCATTGATTGTATGGATGATAAATCACCTTCATAAGCTTGGTTTTAAATTGCGCAATGCTCTCCAATGTGTTTTAGTCCCAAATCCCAATGCGTGATGCACACACATCACGTATACGATGTGTTAGGTATTAAAAAAGTACCAAAATTAAATATACAAACGAATATTTTGTATTATTAATACTCCAAGATAAAAACTACTTATTAACACACTTATAAAACATACTTTAATATAGAAACCCAAATTCAAGACTATGCACAGACTATTGAAGCAACAGTTAAACACATTTAGATATATAGCATGAACTCAAATATGATACAAATTATCCTAATTTTGAGAGTTTAGACCCATATTTGTGTTGAAAGATTCGACCTAGGTCCAAAATTGAAGAAAAAAACATGGCTGTGCATAATGCATGCATAAAGGCGCATCAAGGGCGCATTATGGAAACGCAACGTGTCAGGTGTTGCGATGCACTCGCGGAAGCGCATCAAGCGGATCACGCATTATGCGCGTATTTTAAAACCAAGTTCAGAAGTCATTTTATGTGGAAAAGATCAATCAAACGGCAGAGTGGAGCATAATTTATTGCAGCACTAGTAACATAGCAGTGATCATAAACATAACATATGCTCATTCCATTTATTTAGTCGAATTTCAGTTCATAACAGAACAATAACAAACAGTACCTGTTTAGGTTTAGCTAATTTCATTTATTTTTACGATTTTTCAGGGTTATATTTTCAGAACAGTAACGGTCTTTTCTGGCTTATATTTTTAGAACAGTAACTAACATGGCGATAAGGGGAAACATAAAAAGAAAAGTTGGGAAACAAGAATGGATTATGGGAACATAATTAAGTAAAATACCACAGATTAGCTTCAATTAACTAAACAATAACAAACAGTAACTTAGTAACATGGCCTTGGTTTAAAAAAGCGAGTTGCCCACCGACGTGACATGATCTAAAATCGAGTCGCACAGCGCAAAAGCGCACCACTTTTCTTATGCGAGGAGGTTCTTTAATATTTTCTAATTTATTGTATGTTTTTAGCACCCCCTACCCAAATCTAGCAATAAATAAGCTGTATATGTGATTTAATGTATAAATTACCTACATGTGCAACCTAAAAAGCCTATTTTACAACATGCTGATGCACAAAAAGTAAACTTGTATATGAGGCGGGCGCCTCACATGTGCTTTTTGTACAGAGCTTGTCTTATGTTAAGTGACGGAGCTTGCGCTTGAGGTTCCCTACGCCTCAGGCTTACCTTTTAAAACTAAGAACACGACAATTAAGTTAACATTACCAGAACAGTACCAAACATGGCATGCAATCTAACACAACAAATGCAAAACAGTAATGAACATGACAATTAACTAAAAATAACAGATACAGAACAGTAACAAGCATGGCAAAAAGAAGAGAATTATGTCTGAGGAGAAGAAAGAACCTATCTTGAAGAAATGTTGAATATCTTGAGTGTGTCTGATCTTAAACTTAAATAAATGTCTGTGTAAGTGGGCAGAAATGCGTCTGAGACTCTGAGTAGTAGAAAGGAGACTGCATTGATAATAGGGTAGGAATTTAGGTTAGATTGAAAAAAGAACCATGAAGATCTTGAATTTGTGTCTGATCTTGAACTGGAATAAGTGTGCAGAAATGCATTTGAGAGACCGAGTAGAAGGGAGAATGAATGAGACTGCATGATAATAGGGTAGGAATCTAGGTCAAATAGAAAAATAAGAACCGCTGTCCATTGATCAAAAATGGGAAACATAAAGAGAGAACAACAAAAGGGCTTAGGATTTAGTTTGCCTGACCCAAGCCGAAGGCTCTGCCCTCAATGGCGCCTAATGAAGTAGCTTGTCTTGCGTGTGTTTGAGGTTCCTAGTAATCTAGATTCTAGGTCTCGCCGAGAATGAGCGCCTAGTGCACGCGTTGTTCGTCTTGATTATATAGAGCTATGATTCCAAAGCTGTTCTCGCCTGAGCATCCACCTTAATGTATTATCTGGTTGTCATACATTCCGTTTGTCTTGGCTGGCAGTTAAAGAGTTATCACCACTATTAACGGTCTAGGGGTGTTAATGGACAACAATGCATGTTTTAGGTTTCATTCAAATATTAGGCTTTTAAGGCAACACTGCTGCAACCTTGGATATCGTTCTTGTTGGGTTTAAAGCTTCATAGTTTCTAAAAATATGGAAAAAGTGGAAAGGTGAGGTCAGCAGCTTATACGAACTGTGAAAGTGGACTTTTGGCAATTTGCAACAGAAAACAGTTTTTGTTGCTTGTTGATTGCCATAGGATATATGTATATATCTAGGAATTATTGATCTGCATCAAAGTTTCCTAACATCCTCTGGCACTTAATAATCATCTGCAATGTGTAAGATCACTTGTTTGTGTTTTGTGATGTTGCGTACTTATTAATCTATATTCAAAACATGACATAATATGTTGTTTTATTCTTGTATAAACACAGACCCTACAAACACAGCAGCAAGCAGAGAGGGATGCTGCATTTGCTCGGTTGGAACAAAGCCGAATTGTGCTTGCACTGAGATTGGCTGACCATCAGGGTAACAAGTACAAAGTCATTAAAGAAGCACAGGCTTTTGTGAGTCAAGTACAGAATCACGTTAGATTTGTCCCGCCGAAGAATGATTACACGGCAGCTGAACCCTATAATGTCAGAAAGAGGTCAAATATTCTAATCAAAGTTATCCTCTCTAGCTTTAAGTTTGCCAAGAAGTCTCTCAAAGTTGATCATCTGGGTGGTGTGTTTGGGAATGCTGCTTTAGTTGCATTGAGCATGCTGGCATTGTTGCATCTTCATCAGGTAGCGGATAGGGACCATCCCATATCAGATCTCCAACTAAGACACCAAGTTAATAATAAACTTTTCAAGGATGTGACCAAGGTTTTGTACCTGAAGGAGGTTCCTCTAATGGTCTCGACGTGTTATCGGCCAGGGGTTAAAACCAAGATCGAACAGTGAGTGTGATTTGGTGGTTAGTGCTTCTGGAATGCACTGCATCGTTAGCGCTAGGGTTATTTTTTGTTGCTTTGGTGATGTGATTAAGTAATAGATGGTTAAGAAAACTTTTAACTCGGGTGTTCGTGGTGTAAGATTAAATTAAGATTGGGTTTTGGTATAAAGATTGCTTGATTATTGTTGAACATGAATACCTTTTATATAACGTATAATCACAATTCAATAGAATGACATAATGTGGAGATAAGTACGGGAGAGTTGAGTACAAAACAAAACTAATGATAACTACAAGTAATATAATATAATATAATATATATAATAGTATAGTATAATATGATAATATTCTCCCACAGTTTGAGTGGTAGTAGATAAAATTTGAACTACACCTGAATTTGTTGGTACAAGTGAGGCGGTAGGCTCTGAATGGATATCCTCATACTGTAATGGGGAAGAAGGTGATTGATTTGAACCTTTTCTCGCACAACATGTATATCAATCTCCACGTGTTTTGGGTATCGATGTTGCATTGGATTTTTGAAGAGGTAGACGGTTGGAACGTTGTTATAAAAGACAACAAACAGTGGTTTATGTATAGGAACGTGTAGCATTGTAGTAGCTCAAATAATTGATTATCACCCAAAAGACACGCTAGCTAGATGTAGACTGCCAAGAATCCAAGAATCTGCCCCAATCCACATTCGAGTAACCTGTCAAGGTATGATACGGAGATACGACAAGCTATAAACCATAATCCATTGTACCTTTGGGATAACCAAGTTTCTTCTCCATGAACTGAAAATGAAACTCCTATTCGAATGCATCCGCACGTAAACCCTTGCTATTAAGAAATATAGTTTTAAAGCTTGAGCTATGTATCATTTTTAAGAACTCGGACCAAAAGATCGTCTGATTATATGCTATAGATCCATTGGAGAACCAATGTGTTGATCTCTACCCCTTGAACATAGTTAGCATCAGTTTCGACTAGTGAAGGAATTGTGTCAATGTGAGCTAAGACATTGTATGCTTTTGTATGAAGTTTGAATAATTTGGTCCGTAGCTTTGAGGGTTCTGATTTTGGTTTGGATGTTTGTCACGAAATAGGCGAGGTGCAAAGTCTTAGCTTTGGCCTGATCTAGCTCGCTAATAAAGTTGGAAGGATCTTACGTGTCTAACACGATTGGAGGCCTGAACAGAATCATTGAAGATGATGTCGGCTAATGCACTCGAAGGCTGTAACAGAAAGGATCAACGGTGTTTAAGATTTGTGACTCTGGTCACTGATTACATATATAATACTTGCTTATGGTATAAAGATTGCTTGATTTTTATTGAATATGAATATTATCTATATCTATATCTATATCTATATATAATAATAATAGACTAACTTTTAGAACACTTCACATAATATTAAAGTACTTTCGTGTTACTTGATGTTTTCTAATTCATTCTCTCTCTTTTTTTTCACTCAAATCTTTTTTTACAAATTATATAAATGATCATTTTGCTATTTAAATTAGTAAACAAACTTTGAATTTTTTTACTAATTAAGCAATTGACCAAAAATAAGACTTCCTAAATCGCTATCTACTTTTAATTTCTCGTCCCATTTTACGTTTTTTCTATTTTATTTAATTTTATGGAAAATGTTGAGATCTAATATTTATTAAATGGAACTATGAAAACGAGATTTTTTTTAAAACCGAGATTGTTTCAAAAAATATCACTTACGTTACATATTGGCTAGATTTTTTTTAATTTGGAAAAAATGACAAAATTTTAGGACATAATCACGTTTGTTGGCGAGATCATTAATTTATATTTTTCTAATATTGTGAGATTTTGTGAGATTTTCTCGCCCACATGAGAGATCAAGATTATAAGACGAGACGGACTAGCACTTGTAATACAATTAATACACTTTCATGTATAACACTACATGTTGTATACCAAGAAATATTTTAAGATTTATAATTAATAACTATAATCAGTTTTCATTTCAATATGTAACATGTAAACTTTTTCGTAAGAAACACATATTCATTTTAATTAACTATGCATGAGGCTCTTACATAGTCGGATGCATCACGTGTCAAGTCATTTAGCTTAATTTGCGTGTTATCATCCTGTATATTTACAAAAGATTGTTTTCACGATTTGAATTTGTGACCCTTAGGTCATAATTAAGATAGCAACACTAGCGTTGTTTTAACTTTCAAGATCCTGTGTAAATAGAAGAAGGCATGAATTTAAAGTTATCAAATCCTTTATTGTTTTTGTTTCTTCTTTTGAAATCAATCTTCTTTTTTTTTATGTTGACTTTTTTAAAGGTCAAAGATTTATCAGGATACAATGTTTGTGTGCAAAACGCATTGTCATTTATCAACATACAAAAGGTCAAAAGTAAAGTAGGCTGTTTCAATTGAGGAACCCCGGTTTTTATGTTCATTCCATTCAACCCTATATATTACTTTTCACTCATTAGCATTCCCCTTTCATATATAATTAATAAAATAATATTTTAAACGAGATCACAAAATGTCGATAAACATTCTTTTCCCGGTGATCGGTTCATAAACATCTAATCGCACTTTAAACCGACTCTTACCTCATTTCTCTTATATACTTCTCGGCCATCTTGATTTCACTTTCCACATTTGTTTTGTTCAAGTTAGAGATCGAGCCAATGTTCTCAGAACCGGATCGGACGTCGAACCGGACGGCTTACTGTTTGGTGGTCGGACCGGTCGGACCGGTCGGACCGGATGGACCGGATTTAACTATATTTTAATTATATTTATATATGTATTAAATATAGTAATTTATATATGATTTATACATATATTTTATAGTTATATATAAAACTTAACTATATTTGTATATACAAAGTACTAATTTATGGTTTAACACCCCGTTTTTACCCACTAAAATCAAAAAAAAAAAAAAAAAAAAAAAAAAATCAAAATCCGGTCGGACCCGAACCGGTCGGCGGTCCAACCGCCGACTCGGTTCGAACCGGCCGGTTCAAAGCTCCAAAAACGAACCTATATCGACCGGACCGGACAGGCCTCCGATTCCGGTTCGACGGTCGGACCGGCCGGTCCGATCCGGTCCTAACACATTGGATCGAGCCGCTATTCCCTCATTTTAGAGTAACTTGCCTACATCTTCTATATACATAAAATATGATAAGCAACATCATATTATATTATTATTATTATTATTATTATTATTATTATTATTATTTTATTATTATTATTATTATTATTATTATTTATTATTTTTAAACGTCTTTTTTGATCAGGGTCACTAGCTCACTCGATAATATCATTATTCAAGTATAAAACATTGAGGCTCTAGGCAACGTTCTATTATTCAAATAGTACTCCCATTAAAAAATAATTTTGAAGAATTTAAATCGATAACTTTCCACTACACATCCCTTAAATAAATCTAGATTATTTTTAGTTACAAAACGTTTAATATGGAAATCTCAAAAGTTGCTAAAAATGGCAAATTACTAAGTATATTAAAAATCTAAATTAAAAAGAAAACGTTAATAGATCGATCCAATGAACCGCCACGTTACTTTTGTTGCTATTACCCGTTTAAATCGATTCATCTAAATTGTCATCTATATAATAAATTCTCAAATCTAATTTATTTATTACATGTATGAAACGAAACAGAAGTTCCGTTGTTCAAACAATTAGAATTTTTTTGATCAAGTCAAAGAATGAATTTAGAACCGTACAAGAGGATGAGAATATTTGTTTTACTTTAACATGTGAATGATATCTTTTCTCGTTTGTTTCATTATGGCGTTTTACAAAAGTACAAATTAAGAAAGCGTAACAGTTTTTTTTTTTTTTTGAAAAAATAACTTCATAAAAACCACCAAACCGACAACTATCACCAAGACGGAGATAGAAGCCGAAAACCACAACAAAACCAAAATCAAATCATGTTACATGTTACATTAAAAGCACACCATCTATCCCAATCCACAACCCCCTTTTTGAACCTATATTTATACCAAAGGAAACCCAAAGATTTGATATTCGCCATCATCTTCGTCACATTCGGCTCTTTTTATCAAACACCTTATCGTTCCTAGCTCTCCACAAACGCCACCACGCAATGATGATAATCCCTTGAAGGACCAACTTCTTTACACCCGTCACCCCGCTGTTATCATAAAGGTCGGCCAAATCTTTGACATGAAAACGAACGGTCTAGGAATTTTGCACCAATAGCAATAGCGTTCCATAATCCCAAAGCGATAGCGCAACCTGTTAGAACATGCTCTAAGTCTTCGTCCGCATCCTCACACCAAACGCACGATGTATCCTCAATGTTAATGTGCCTTCTAGCTAACGCCATCTTCGTCGGAAGGCGATCCAAGAAAGCGCGCCACATAAAGATATTACACTTGTTTGGGACCCAAGAACTCCACTTGAAAACAGCACCCGCATCACTACTGACCTGACCACGTAGCCACTTCTTCGCAAAAGCCACACTGAAGACAGCTTCCGTACCATGCGACCAGACCTAAGTGTCGATCCTGTCACCCGGCATCACATTAAGAACCTGATCCTCCAACCGCTGTTTATCCATAATCTCGGCTGCAGAAGAAGGAGTCCGAATCCATTCCCACCTGAAAATCCGGGTGCTACCTGTAACCTGAATACGATCAGCGATCAAAACCCACCCGCTTCGATTTTCGATAGAGAATAAAGCCGGTACAAGTCTTTTAACGGTTGATTCCCCAGCCACGTATCCAACCAAAATCTAAGGTTATCTCCATTACCGAGCCTGCCACGAATGACACCATTAAGGCCCACCCCCTCAACCTTAAGCTTGTTCCAAAATAAAACGTAGTTCTTCCAAACACCCGTGATGGCGTTATTAACTGGAGCGATACCCCACCACCTAGAAGACCCATGTATAGAGGCCACAACTCTTCTCCATATAGCATTCGGCTCGTTTAAAAACCTCCAAAGCCACTTAATTAACAAGGCATTATTATTAATTTCGAGAGAAGCTATCCCCAACCCACCATCCTTAATGCTTTTAGTGACAACCTCCCAAGGGACCCAACTCATCTTCCTAGCCTCCTCCGACCCACCCCATAGAAATTGACGCATCAAGCCCTCTAAAACCCCAATCACTTTCTTCGGGGCCTTGAATAAAGAGAAATAATACGTTGGTAAACTATTCAAGACCGACTTTATAAGAGTTAAGCGGCCAGCTATGGAAAGAGTATTGGCTTTCCACTTTGATAACCTCCGTTTAAATGTAGTCACCACTGTTTCCCAATTAACCACCCTATTCATATTTGCCCCCACCTTGATACCCAAATACAAGAATGGAGAATTACCCGGTTTACACCCCAAGGAGTCTGCCATCCGCTTAACTTCATCTGCCTCCACACCCACACCATACAGCACCGATTTATGGATATTATTTTAAGCCCGGAACATAAATAGAAAATGCGAAGAATGCGCCTTATGTTAGTAAAATTAAATTGAGACCATTCTCCCATAATCATGGCATCATCCGCGTAAAGTAAATGAGACAAAACCGGACCTTCTTTAGGGAGCTTGACGCCATGAAAAGCCCCGATGTCACTAGCCTGTTTCATCATCCCAGAAAACGCCTCCATAATTAAGATGAACAAAAAAGGAGAAAGAGGGTCTCCTTGATGGATCCCTTTTTGACACTCAAATTCGAACGTAGGGGAGCCATTTACTAACACTGAAGCTCTAGACGAAACCAGAATACCCCGAATCCACTCACGCCAAAGAGAACAAAAACCCATCTGAGATAATACCGACAATAGAAAATCCCAATTGACGTTATCATACACCTTATCAAAGTCGATCTTGAACAAGAAAATCTTTCTGTTTCTCTTTTTAGCCCAAGCGATCACCTCGTTGGCCATCAACGGCCCGTCAAGGATATATCTACCAGATAAGAAAGCCGACTGAGATTCCGACACAATTCTGCCCAAAAACGTCTTCAACCGGGTCGCCAGAATTTTTGACACAACTTTAATGATACTCCCGATAAGACTGATAGGTCTAAAATCCCCTAATTTCGATGGATCGCTGACCTTGGGAATCAACGAGATAAAAGCTGAACCAACCCCCAAGCTAAACCGGCCAACTTCATGATAATGACCCAGGATGGCGACAAAATCATTCTCAAATAAATCCCAAAAGTGCCTAATGAACCGAAAGTTAAAACCATCTGGCCCCGGGGCTTTATCGACACCGCAATCAAAAACCCCCTCTTGATCTCCTGGACACTAAAATCTGCCACTAGGCCATTGGCCTCCCCCCTAGACAATACCGTCAAACCATGACACACTAGATTCGGCCGGGTAGACATTCTCTCCTTAAATTTATCTCGGAAAAAACCCATAACCTCCCTCTTGATAATCTCAGGTTTAGTTTCCCATCTCCCACAAACCTCCAGACCCGGAATATAATTAGAGTTCTTGCGTTTATTGATGAAACCATGAAAATACCTTGTATTGTCGTCCCCATGAGAAGCCCATTTGCATCGAGCCTTCTGTTTCAAGTCTCTATAATAATAATCATCAAGTTCAGTAAGCCTCCTCTTGATCTCACACAAAGACCACGACTCATCCTCAGTCAAATCTCTATTCTCCAAGGCTTGATCGAGCACATTAAACTCACTTTCAAGAACCCGCTTCTCTTCCATTTCTTTTGCTTTAGTATCCACAGCCCATGTTGAAATGTTGTTGCGCAGCGACTTGAACTTGGACAATAGAATAGTATCCGGGGAACCCGTAAACAACTCCGCTTCAAGAGTCCTTCTGACCACCGCCCCGAAGTCCTCCCGATTGAGCCATGAATTATAGAATTTGAAAGGTTTCAGGCCAAAATTCCTCGACCTCGTCTTTAGTAACAGAGGACTATGGTCAGACTTGTTCCTCTCCAATGCAATGTAATCAACATTAGGCCATTCCAAAAAGAAATCCCAATTGACGAAAATCCTATCAATACGGCTCATCTTGTCACCTGAAGCAAAAGTGAAGCGCCTCCCTTTCAAGGAGTACTCATGTAAATCCGATTCGTCAATGAAATCATTAAATTGGTTAGTCTCAACCAAATTGAAAATAGAATTCCGACGATCTTCCTCGCTCCTGACCGAATTGAAATCCCCCGCCACAACCCATTTACCATCACGTCACCAACCAAACCCTTAATCTCCGCCCGCACTCTACGCTTAGCTACGATATTTTGTGGTAAATAAGCATTAAGAATGTGAAAATGACACCCGCTACCTTTGACCAAACCGGAAACCATCAACCAGTTAGGATTCTTGGTAACCCTGTCAACAGTGAAGACTTTGGGATCCCATATAGACAACAAACCACCTGATCTGCCCGAAGCCGGAACCCAGTCAAAACCAAAGTCCCCAAAACCCCAATACCTACACAAGTTAACCACATCTATAGAACCAAATTGCGTCTCTTGAAGCAAAAGAAAACTGACCTCATGTTTCACCCTTAAACTACGAACCCAGTCGGCCTTACCCGGGTTCCCCAAACCACGAATATTCAATGAATGAAATTCATTGGTCACCTTCTTGATAACCTTCATTGCGTAGCACCTCTTTGACAGATGAAACGAAATCGCCCAAGTTTTCCACCCCCAAGGCTTTGCTTAACACCACAGTCTCAGTTGCTTCCAAATCGATGAGCTGCTGTACGTTGGTCATAACATTTTCAAGCGGCCCTCTACCAATCCCCTCAATGCCATTCAACCCATGCGACCCATTATCGCCCGTACCTGTCGCACTTCTGTTCAAATCCGGAGTAACGAATACGTCATCTCCCACGTCATCATTATTACTAAATGATTTCTCAGCATCGGACAAAATGCCAATTAGCTTGTCCAGCCCGAACAAGTCATTATTCTCCCTTTGCCTCTTCTTAGGACATTCATGAGACCCATTGCTTCCAGTCCTGTTCTTGAATAAAGACCGTCGCCGAAATTTCTTCCTGCTTGTAACTGTATCCGTATTAACTTCCAAAGGCTCAGCCACAATACTTTCGACACCAACT
The DNA here is from genome assembly GCA_024085815.1 of Flaveria linearis. Taxonomy (NCBI): domain Eukaryota; kingdom Viridiplantae; phylum Streptophyta; class Magnoliopsida; order Asterales; family Asteraceae; genus Flaveria; species Flaveria linearis. The sequence continues at coordinate 885,404 of CM044013.1, forward strand.
CCCTGAGACCCATTACCATTAATCTCGACCCCCTCGCTAGCCTCATTCATCACGAATTCACCATCCTCACAAGGATTATTCATATCAACAGTTTGTTGTACATTATCACCCATTCCTTCATCGTCTTTGTTCACCGATATGTCCTCTTCATCGATCTCAGCTACGCCATCCGGAATCCACTCTGCAGTATCTTCATGAACCCAAACATTAAACGTGTTGTCTCTCCAACTAATATCCACCCGATCTACGATACTTTTCCGGATTTTGCTCAACACTCCGATAAGCGCATAAGAAAAGTTGTTATCAACACTCGACAAACCAGCCGATTTGATCACCCTCCCATACCTACTACCAATCAAGTCGAATACCTGATCAAGTGCTAGCTAAGCCGGAACGCCATGCACTTGAACCCATGCAATACGCTCCTCTTCGTTAAGCACTTTATCATCCCACTTTACCAACTTTTCAAACCATGCAGACCACATTGCCTCATTAACAAGAAACTCTTCCATCATATCAGATTCTTGAAATATTAAAACAACATTGAAACCTCCAAGATACTTGATCTCCACGGTACGGTACTCCATCTTACGTAGCAGCACATTCAACCTGCACAAAATGTTAAACTCAACAACCCTGCCAGCAAGTGCCACCCCATACCAGTTTGAGAATCGCTCCACAATATCGTCCACCTTAATCACGTCAATCCTGTTTCTGTTCAACAGCGAATCCACGAAAGAGCGTCCATTCCCAACTGTCGAGTCATTCAAACCCTTAGTGTAGGAACTAACCCCCCTCCTTCCGGCACCTCGGTGTTAGGTTTTGCCTGAGTTTGTTGATTGAGCGTAGACGTCTTCCGAGCGTTATCTGTGACCTGCTGCTGCACCTTTCCACTGTCCACAAACCTAGCAATGGTAATGAATAACTTATACGATCCGATCCACACATCCTTCATCTCTTCCGCCATTCTTTTACCGTCACCAACCTCCGAGAACGACACAAAAGCAAAACGTTTACCCCACTTGTCCAGTTTTCTAGCAATATACGACCCTTTGAATCTACCAAAACCTCCCAAAGCCTCCTTGAGATCTTGTGAAGAGCACTTCGGCGGAAGATTAGACACAAAGAATTTAGATAAAACCTTGCTCGTACCTTCACCGTGACGATCTCTTCCTTTCCTGCGACATACTTCTTCCCATTCCTTCGGATCTTGCTGCCGCCGCTGATCCCCCGACATTTGGTTTTACAACCGTCAGAAATACAACGAGCCGACGATGAAGGCTGGCGATTGTATGCTGGCGACCGTCGACTATCGAGGCGGAGGAGCGGTGACCGGTGATGTCAGGAGCAACGGCCGATGGAGGGGGAGAGGTGACCGGTGAGGCGGCGGCCGGCGAGGCAGCGACCGGTGAGGCGACCGGCGAAGGTCGATGGTGACTGAAGGTGGTGGTGTAGTGTATGGATTTGGGAATCGCCGGTGTGGATCTGGTGGTGTAGTGTATGGATTTGGGGATCGATGGTGTGAATCTGGTGGTTGTGCGACGGTGATGGATCTGGCGATGATGAAGATAGAAGATGTTGATGAGGTGGCGGCCGCGGCGTTGGAGACGGTGGATGATGACGGTGGAGGAAGGCCGGCGGTGGAGGAGCGCCCTGGTTAGTTGATATGTAAGTTTAACTTTAAAAGCGTAACAGTTCATGGTTGATACTTGATAGGTTCACTACTCACCATGATCATCGTTAACCTTGCTTGATAAATAATGATTGATTTGACTTCCCACATTTTGTTGCATTTCTTACAAGATATGACATACAGCCGTATATTCATTTATAAACATATCTTGTTTGTTTTTAATACAATTTAACTTTTTTTTTTCTTTTGTCATTTTTTATATTTTCTTTCTGTGATTATCATCAATTTTATTGCTATTGTGATTCTTTCTCAACTAATGTTCGTATCCCACGCCCGTGACAGGGCTAGAACTTTTTTATTTTGCGTATTTATAGCCGTAAATGTTGATAGAACGAATGTCTTAAAACTTGTAACATTAAAATAATATTGTATTAATATGTTTTGCCCTTATGGCTTATAGTGTAAGCAAATGAAGAAAAGAATAACAAAATTTTGACTAAAAGAAAAAGAAAGCAAACAACAGTGATTTAATACTACTCACCTAAATTTAAAATGTAAACGGTTATAATTATAACAAGTTAAAATAATTATAATATCAATATATACAAAGTTAAAAAAACGTACTAGCTCATTGTTATTCATGTTCGTCGTCGTGCCTTTCATGCCTTTCATGTCTTTCATTGTGCTTTCTGAATACAATTGCGTTTTTTAAACTATGAGTTTTGAAAAACAAAATGGTGATTAACGCCATTATATACTTCTAATATGTATAATACAATGATAAACTAACAATTAATTTATTTATGACATCATAATAATAATAATAATAATAATAATAAATAATAATAATCATAATAATGAAAATAATAATAATAATGAAAATAATAATAATAATAATAATAATAATAATAATAATAATAATAATAATAATAATAATAATAATAATAATAATAGAGTAAATTGCCATTTTCGTCCATGTGTTGTGGTGAAAATTGCCGCTTTCATCCAATAGTTTATTTTTTCACATCTGGGACCCTGTGGTTTACAAATCTTGTCATATTCATCCAGTTCGTTAACTTCGTCCAACATTCTCCGTTAAATGGAGGGTATATTGGTCATTTTACATATATGTTTTATTTTTCTATTTTTTAAACCCTATTTAATATATTCCCTTTAAACAAATTGCTATTTTAGTCCCTGTGGTTTGGACATGTTTGCCAATTCAGTCCAAAAATCCCACCACCTTGGCATAAAACACCATATCACCACCACCCGTGATGGAACCACCATGTAGACGTAGGGTACAAATAACCCACACAAGACCGAGTACCAGAACCCGAAAGCCCGGCCCATGCGGGCGAAACGGGTAAGCCAGCAGGACACGTGCCCCGCATTTAATTACATCGGAATCACCCCAATCATAACCGATAACTCAGTAACAGTCGGAGAACATAAAAGGTAATGGATTTGCCGGGAATAATCCCTGTAAATCAGCACACGAGACGGGCACGACCACCTTAACTGGTGTTGTTTTCATTGTGCGTAGGTGTGAAGCTTCAGAGAGCATCGGTGGATCGAAGTTCAACAAGACCGGAACCATCCAGAGTTAGACCTCGTATTTACACACCACACCACCACCACGCCACAAAACCACCACCACTCCATCAGACCACCCTATCATAAAACCACCAACACCACACCAGACGGGCACCGCCACCACACATTAGATCTCCACCACCACACATTAGATCTCCACCTTCACATACTAGATCACCACCACCATGTGGACCCTAGAAACCAACCGTTAATCTTAAACTTATAACAAACCCTTTCGAAAACGTATATGGAACCCTTGAAACGAGTATTGTAGAGGTATTAGTAGGGTTTGATATGCATTTTTGAAGTGGTATATTACAAGTCCAATATTGATTGTCGATTTTTAGGGTTTACATGGTAGCGACGATCCGATGTGCATAGTGGTGGTGGGCGCTCTGGTGTGGTGTTGGTGGCTTTGTAATGGGGTGGTGGCGGTGGTTCGCTGGTTCTTGTGACGGGTAGTGGTGTGGTGGTTTATTTTTGGACTAAATTAGCAAATACGCTCAAACCACAGGGGCTAAAATAGCAATGTATTTAAAGAGTATATATTAAATCAGGTTTAAAAACATATATGTAAAATGACCAATATACCCCTACATTTAACGGAAATTTTGGACGGAGTTAACGGACTGGATGAAAATGACAAGATTTGTAAACCACAGGGACCCAGATGCGAAAAAACAAACTATTGGATTAAAGTGGCAATTTTTACCAAACCACAAGGACGAAAATGGCAATTTACTCTAATAATAATAATAATAAAATAAAAATAAAAATAAAAATAAAAATAAAAATAAAAATAAAAATAAAATAAAATAAAATAAATCTCGGTTTTAGTCCCTGTGTTTTGCAAATTGACTCCACTTGAGTACCAACGTTTATTTTGTCTCCATTTGAGTACCAAATTTTAAAAAGTTGTCTGTTTCAGTCCTTTTGACTAACGGTGTTAACATTTTCTGTTAAATTTTTTTAAAAAGACCAAAATACCCTAAGAGCTATAAAAATATCACCATCTCCACCACACACCACATACCACCACCACCACCACACACCACCGCCACCTTCATCTTCATCTTCATCTTCATCTTCATCTTCATCTTCATCTTCATCTTCATCTTCATCTTCATCTTCATCTTCATCTTCATCTTCATCTTCATCCTCATCCTCATCCTCATCCTCATCCTCATCCTCATCCTCATCCTCATCCTCATCCTCATCCTCATCCTCATCCTCATCCTCATCCTCATCCTCATCCTCATCCTCATCCTCATCCTCATCCTCATCCTCATCCTCATCCTCATCCTCATCCTCATCCTCATCCTCATCCTCATCCTCATCCTCATCCTCATCCTCATCCTCATCCTCATCCTCATCCTCATCCTCATCCTCATCCTCATCCTCATCCTCATCCTCATCCTCATCCTCATCTTCATCTTCATCTTCATCTTCTTCTTATTCTTCTTCTTATTCTTCATCTTCTCCAAAGTCGATATCGCTTTTGGATCTGCAACAAACCATTGATTCCACAAAATGTAACCTCAAGTCTTCCATTCGCCTTGAATCATTTTCATGGCAGATTCTCTCTTCAAGATCCCCCAAACAATGAACTCAAACATGGCGTCAACAGCTCAACACAAGAAAACCCTACCATCGACCCTACCATCGATGTTAGCAGCTAAGCTCCACAACCTCACTATTCCACCATCATCAGCCGATCATGACTTTGATTTCGACGACGTATTCGGCCCCAGTTCATCATCTTCAACAAATCCAAACCCTAACCCTCATCACAACCCTAATTTGTTCATCGGGGACCCCCAAATCATCCACAATCGGTCCCACTCCTTCATTGGCCCTTCTCCTCGTTACACCCTTTCTAAATCGCTTCCTTTTCAGCATGAGTTTGATCCTGAGAGCTCCGGAGAAGATGATGATGTGATTAAAGTTGATAAGGTTCAGGAAGAAGAGGGATTTGGAGTTGGAGAAAGGGGGATTTGAATCGCAAGATTGGGCCTGGGATTTTGAGATCATGAGGGTTATTGGTAAAGGGTCTTTTGGGAAGGTGTTTCAGGTGAGAAGGAAGGATAAAAGTAGCATCAATGGCGATGGAGATGGGATATTCGCCATGAAAGTGATGAGGAAGGATACCATTATAAAAAATAATCATGTGGATTATATGAAAGCTGAAAGGGATATACTTACAAAAGTTGTTCATCCCTTCATTGTGCAGCTTTGTTATTCCTTTCAGGTACTCTCTTTTGGTTAATTTTGGTACTTATTAATCACTTTTCTTATGAGGGTTTGTTTCAGATTCATTGGTTGTTGGAATTGAATATGTTTTGCATGATTACAGACAAAAACAAAGCTGTATTTGATATTGGATTTCATCAATGGAGGTCATCTTTTCTTTCATCTATACAGACAAGGGATCTTTAGGTACATGTTCATACATCTTGTGGATGATTTATAATGATGTACGATTATCTTCATTATGTGGAAGATTTGTATTAAATGTGGTGGCGGTGGTGTGTGGTGGCGGTGGTGTGTGGTGGTGGTGGTGGTATGTGGTGTGTGGTGGAGATGGTGATATTTTTATAACCCTTAGGGGTATTTTGGTCTTTTTAAAAAAATCTAACAGAAAATGTTACACCGTTAGTCAAAAGGACTGAAACAGATAATTTTTTTAAAATTTGGTACTCAAATGGAGACAAAATAAACGTTAATACTCAAGTGGAGTCAATTTGCAAAACACAGGGACCAAAACCGAGATTTACTCTAAAAATAAAAATAATAAAAACAGTAATAAAAACAGTAATAATAACAATAAGAATAAGAATAACAATAATAATAATAATAATAATAATAATAATAAAATAATAATAATAATAATAATAATAATAATAATAATAATAATAATAATATAAAATGATATAAAAGGATATAAAAGTACAATGCGTCTAATATATACATATAATGATAAATTAACAATAAATTAGTACCCAAACCTGAAATCCGAGAAGGAATTAAATCAATCCATCCCAATGTAGAGCTTAGAAGACCCAGGGGCTGGGCTCATAACTCACAATAGGCTTTACATTTGACCTGCTTAGTCGGCAATGTGTGGGCCTCCAACTCAATTTCACAAACTCAAATTCACGTGATCCCCCACACATCTTCCTGTTTCACTATTTCTATTTCTTTTCACCGCCCATCCTCCAAACATAATCATTCCATACATTTTGCCTTGTTTTTTTACCCAATCTTTTATATCGAATTATCCTGTTTTTAGTTTGACTTGCTTGTTATAAAATCTTCTAAAAAGAATGTTGTTGTTTATTTAACTATTTCAATACACGTGAGATTTCATATAAACTTATCTTCAAATAAGTTGGTTTTATAGTTAACATTTATATATATATATATATATATATATATATATATATATATATATATATATATAGGATATATATATATATATATATATATATATATATATATATATATATATATATATATATATATATATATATATATATAGAGGGGAGGGATCAAATGAAAACCATGTTTATAATTGAAAACCGTGAAAACCACCACTATCCAATCACATAATTTATAATTAATTTAATTTTTTAGTTGTTTAAAGTATACTTAAGTAAATTGTAACCTTATTTTTTGAGGTCATTGTTTATTTTTAATTTAAACTCCAAGGTTGACGATGATAACGAATCGAGGTACGTATATGTAACTTCTATGAGTTAGATGTACGTAACTCTTAGTTGTACACTTGGTAACAAGTACTTACAAAAATATAACCCTTACGTATGTGTAACTATTAGTTATACACTTTGTAATACGTACTTACATATATGTACCCCTGATTTTCACGGTTTTCAATTATAAACATGGTTTTCATTTGATCCCTCCCCTATATATATATGCGAAAATGAATGACAATTAATGGAGAATATGAAGTGAAGAGATCAAGATATCTTAAATGTATGTTATCTCATCTTTTGTATATATAATATGTAAATGTAAATTAGAGTTTTCACCAATTCTATTTTCCTTGCATTTGTCATTTGACCTTTACTCTTCAACGTGCAACGCATGTTAAAGTATTTAAGACGATATATTTTCTTATTTAATCAACTATTAGTCTATTAATAATCGATGTGAGATTTACTTATAATAAACAACAAATTTCTATTATATATTTTTGAAAAGTTATTTAACCACTTTGTTGTTTAAAGGAGAGTTGAATGAGTAAAACCCCAAAAGGGAAATTCATAAGCTTAAATAAAAGACATAGTTGAATTAGTACTTGTTTAGTTGGAAATAATATCAAATCTGTATACCATGTTTACTTATATATAATTATATATACATTAGTTAATGTGGTAAGTTGTTCTTAAACTTATATAGTAAGCCACGAATATTTGTTTTTTTCTTTTTTTTTTTTTTTTGTTTCTATATTTGGCTTTACTTTTGTATTATGTGTTGGCCAACATCTTACCTTTTCATTTACGTTATGGCCTTTACGGGAAAAAAACGAAGAAGAATTATAATAATGGCGTGATGTAGAGTTCGTCACGTGACTTACTATAGGTCCCAAACACATCATCCGCACACTACACGCTCATGTGTGTATATAAAAGTTTTAAGAAATCATTCAACCATCATTTGATACATTGCAATTCCCAACGGCGGAACCAGGAACTATATCCTATGGGGTCACTATTTTTGATGATTAGATGAAACAATAAATTTTCGGTTCATGCTATCTATTCTAGTCGGGTCGGGTCGGGACGGACATCATTAAATTGCATTAAATTTTAACAAAAATACAATAGTTGTTCACTACACATTTTCATATTTTGAAACCGTTACAGACGGCTCAATCTTTTGGAGCATGAAGTGAAATGGAATTTTGAGGCCTTTTTTTCAAAAGCCTATTTTTCTCAATTCTTATGTCTAGTGATTTTTTTCAATTCTTATGTCTAGTTATTTTTTTCAATTCTTATGTCTAGTTATTTTTTTCAATTCTTATGTCTAGTTAACAATAAGGGTAAATTGATAATTATACTAATAAAATATTGAAAGAAAAAAAAACTGCAGAATTGCAGGTTGCTGGGATAGAACCCGCGACCTTTTTCCCACATACACACACATATTGAACCACTAAACCAAGAACAATTTTATGTTTTTATATGAACCTAAAAAACACTAATGGGTTCACTTCCTGAAAAATTATAGGTTCACTCAAAAATTCGGTATTATACGGTACACTACCGGCTCAAAAATCAATGGGGACACTTGACCCGTTGTCTTGGGCATAGTTCCGCCCCTGGGCCCAATTCCTCTAGTTAACTTCCACCAACATTTTGGTAATCTGTATGGTGTTTTTAACTATGTAGTGATTAGTGAATTTACATTAAGTTTAATGAGAAGGAATGCTAATACAAAGACCCAAATTAATATTGTAAGAAGGTAAAAGACTCATTGAATATTATTGATAGTTTTGATTACAATATATATAGAATATAATGCAAACTCTAAAATTTAACTAATACCGTGGGCTCATACTAGTAACCCTAATAATATTGTCTAATACTCCCCACAGTCGTAGCGGAAGTAACCTGACGCTATGACCGGAAAACCTAAAAACATAAAACAATAATAGTATAATAAACATGATTCCATCGACTTGACTATCCATAGCATTGCCAACAAACAATATTGTAATTGATATTGTCATTCATATTTTGGTTGATTGTGTTATTCATAGTTTGTTTGATACTTCATGGTTCTTGATTCTTGAAATAATAAGTTGAGACCGGGCGACCTTAGTCGTTGTCGATGTATCAAGGCTAGCAACCGGCACTCTCTTGGATCCGAAGATCAAGAGATGACATAAGTAGATATAAAAAAATAAAGCAAGACCGGCCAGTGACCGTGGTCAGGTGGCGGTCTCTTGTATCCGTAGATCTAAAAATAATAGAAATATTTAATCAACAGTAGTTTGAGATCGATGGCCGTGGACCTTGTTCTTTGATGCGGCTAAATCACCAATAAACGGAAAAATAAAAAGAACAAAGAAAACACAGTGACTGTTGTAAATTAGGAGCCATAATCCAAAAGCAAACCAAGAGAATGGATATGGGTAATAGGTTTGAATCCTCAACCGCTAACGAAACTTTATTTAACATAAACTATAAAATTGATAACAAACGAAAGAGAAGACGAAGGTGGGACAGGGCGGCGGCGGGCACCGCCGCCGCCCTGTCTAGGGTTTAAACTCGGTGGCGACGACTGGTGTTTGTATGTTTTTGTGGTGGTACAGCGGAGAAAAAGATAACCAGAACCCCAAGACTCTAATACCATATGTATTATTGATAGGTTTGATTACAATATATAAAATATAATACAAATTCTAACATGATACCGTAGACTCATACTATATAATAACATTGTCTAATAAATATATATCGGGCACAAACTCCTAATAGACTCACGATATATATAATAAGCGTTGGAATAAAAAACCAAAACAAATAGACAAACTTATAATTAACATTAACACAAATATTAATATAAATCTCCTCCAGCTAGCCGATTCAAATTAGTGTAGCACTAAATTGTAACCCCCTCTCATGCAACACTTGCCATGCATCTTCATGTTCTTGCTTTTGTAAATTCCAACTAGCTTTTGAGATTACCTGATAATTAATAAGCGCATCTGCGCGCTATCTAGATTGTTAGTATCGTGATATCACAGATCAATATATATCACCATTCAAAATATACTCTTCAATATTTGTTACCCAGAGCATGCACCCCCACAGGTTCAAGGTGAGGATCGATCGGCCGAACACACCGGTGGTTTCCAGTGTGGAGGGTACCACTACAAGAATAAGGATTTTTTGCGGCGATAAATATCGTCGCAAAAAACTAACTTTTCGTCGCAATATATTATTTGCGACGAAAATTTCGTCGCAAAATAGTCGCCGTAAAAAAGTTATTTGCGACGAAATTTGCGACGATTTTTTTGTGGGCTCCACTTATTATAAAAAAATAAAATTCTGAGATAAATCTTTTGCGACGATATTTTTTGCGACGAAATCCTAATTTTTGCGGCGATATATCGCCGCAATTATTTTGACCAAAATCTTTTTGCGGCGATAATTTTCAATATATTTTACTCTTTTTTGCGGCGATATATCGCCGCAATTATTTTGACCAAAATCTTTTTTGCGGCGATAATTTTCAATTTACTCTTTTTTGCGACGATATATCGCCGCAAAAACGAATTTTTTTTTTTTAATAATTTGCTGCATTTGCAGCAATCCACCCAGATTTTTCTGGGTAACAGACCAAACCTGCTGTTCCAAGTCAGTACACACTATTAAAACCATCAAACCAATCGCAAAACATAGCATATAAACAAAAAATTGTCCAAATTTAATAAGTTAAAAGTTACACAAACAAATGTTTTAAAATAGTCATAACAATCACTAAAAATCATCAAACCATCCTATGACGACCCACCTTCATCTTCTTCATCTTCTTGAGAATGACCACTTCTCCTCAACGCGCTCTGGACTTGGCTTTGGATTTGACTTTGCATTTGTGCCATCATATTAGCATCATCTGTGACTGCCATTGTTCTTGCTCTCTGGCCAGTCTCGCTGCTACTATCTCCTCAACCTCAGATTGTGAGAACATCCGCTGATCTGTTCTATGAGGTGGCGGTGGGGGTTGTGAAGGCACGCTCGGTATTGGACCGATGTCACGTTCCCACCCGGGCCGCTCCCCCAACACCTGTACACAAATACGCATATACATCTATTTTACATCCATACATCCATACACAAATACACATATACATCCATACACAAATACACATATACATCCATACACAAATACACATATACATCCATACACAAATACGCATATACATCTATTTTAATCACAATTCAACATACATATACACATACACATATACATCCATACATAAATACACATATACATCCATACACATATACATATACATCCATACATAAATACATATATACATCCATACACATGCACATATATATCCATACATAAATACATATATACATACATACACACATATACATACATTCTAATATATACACATACACATTCATACACAAATACCCATATACATTCATACACAAATATACATATAAATCCATTTTAATCTCAATACCCATATACATTCATACACAAATATATATTCTGTAACACCCCAACCCGGGTAGGGCTGACGTGTCACACAAACAGTAAATCAGAGTTTCATAACGATAAGATTAAAGTGCTAAGGAACACACAAATCCTTACATAGATCCAAATAACTTAAATAAAGTCTTAAAATCAAAATACTATTAAGTCTTTTTGATCCAATTATTCTCATCCTAACTTCTTGAGTTAACACTCTTCACTCGTTCCCCTGAGCCCCTTGAGTACCTGTTATAAAAATAAGAGAAAACAACAAAAGAAAATACGGCTGAGCCAAAGAATGCTCAGTAACGGAAATAAACGATAGCAATACAATGATCGATAATGATAACAATGAGATGATCAAGTTGAAAATCAAATGATAATGATCATCTAAAAGGAATACCCATATGAGCCAATAACAATAACAATTAACAATGTGTACATTAGCTGCAGTTCTAATGCACCAATATGTGAGATAGGAATGTGGGCACACACACCTAACCGTCTCACCAATAACAATAACAATGATATCCTAGGATCGATCCATACGCCTCCTTTAACAATAATCAATATGTGTCACAACTTAGCACATAATAATAATGTAGAGACGCTGTGGTCTAATCGCTCTGCCACAGATAGAGCACGTCACTTGTGCCACAATGACGCCCTATATAGGTGGATGTGCTCGGGTATGGAGGTCAATGATACAATCAATCAAGCCAATATAACACAATAAGTTACACTAGTGCTCATAACCCTTAATCAAGGCCACTAGCTATAATCAATCATTTAGGAAGCATGTGACAATGAGTACAAAGCAAATAACGGCTATCACATGCAAACAATATCAATTATACAATAAACACTTATAACAATAATCTTATGGATTTAATCACCAACAAGTCAAGTTAGAATTCAAAATACCGATCAAGAACGAGAGGTATTCATGCTTCGAGAGGGAAAGGTCGGAATCCGTACCTTATACACGAATGACAATAATCAGAAACAAAGTCTAGGCTCGGTTAACGCCGTGAGAACCTACGATAACATAACGCAAATTATAGTTTGAAAAATTCCAGTTCTGCCTCTGTCTTCTCGCACTCGTTAAAAATACTAAACGACGTCTAAAAATTTTGAAAATCTCCAGTCTACTAGATTAGTGAGTTCTGAACAACTTTCATTTAGAAAAGTTTCTGATTTGGATTACCGAAATATGAAAAAAACGTGGATCTTTACAGCTGCGCAGAACTGCTAGCTGTTACGAAAACGACTGTTTGGAGGTCTAAACGAATGAGTTTTTCAATGTTTTATATACCAACAGATTCGTCTTTCGACGAACTTCGTCATGGACATAAAGTTTAACTGATTTGGATCTGTTATGATAAAGTTATGGCCTCCGTAAGTTGGCTGTAAAAATACGGAACTAATCAACTATTTAAAACTTATTTTTAAACAAAATGAACTATTTATAATGTGTTGTTAATATTATATATAACTTGTTAAGGTTTTTAACAAATTAATTTACAGGAGATTAATTGGGTACTTTCATATAATAAGTTTTATGTTTAATCATATTTTTACCATTTATTAAAGAATCCATAAAAATAATTTAAATAAATGTCCTTGTTATATAATCTTATAAAGGTTTAGACTTAAAGAAAATTACAAAAAATTAGGTTGCTGATTTAAAATAAACAGAGCTTATAAAAGGATTTTTATAATTTTTGGTAATTTTACATAATTTTTAAAAGCTGAAAAAAGGCATAAAAAAATACTTGTGGGTGCACGGGTTCGAACCCGTGACCCCAAGGATTGCAAGTGATCCGTGAGCCAGTGAACTAAGGGCCTCAGCCGCGCTAATAGCTGGTTCTGATAACTTATAACACATGTAACCAAGAAATCCCCAATCATCATAAACCCTAGTTTCAATTTGGATCAAATTGAAGTTCGATTCGTTGTTGTTAATGCTCAAATTCATAGGGCTTTCATTCCTAGACTAGAATCGAGTATGTAGGTAGCTTTAATTACCTGATTCGTTTTGGAATTGAAGATGAACACTCGAAGCACAAACCGCGACTAACGTGGATTCTGATTTCGGTTCAAATGGTGATCATAGTTCAATTAACTTTGTGTGGAGCTTTACTAAACGTGCACGAAGCAAAGCCCTCTATCAATTCGAGGTTTCGAGGTCCGGAAGATGATGTTTAACCCAGTTGCAGGTCGCGATGAAGGTGGAGATCGGACGAGGTGTTTGTGTGTGTTTTGGGAGCAATAGAAAGCTGTAATTGATTAGAAATGAATAAATCATGGATTAGGTCGGATTAATTTGTTTTATTATCCACGTTTGAGTGGATTTAGTTAGGTGAGTTAAAGTGGGTTCGTTAGTGCTCCACAAACCGTGAAATCTGGACGATTTTTCTTCAATTAACGCGTGTATTATGGTTGGAATCTGACTCACGAACGATTTGGTGCGTTGTGGGGTTTGAAAACCGAATTTTAAAGGTGTTTTGGGGGTTCGCCGGAGGCCCGCCGGACTTTGGCCGGAATAGTGGCCGGAAAAGTTGTTACGGGTATTATAATTCTACCCCCCTTAAAACAATTTCGTCCTCGAAATTCTAAATAATGTAGCATGAATCCTTCTGAAAATACAATACGGTGAAAATAATACTTCTTTAAACACACACCACTTACGATAGAGTAATCACTAACAGTTAGGCTTAGAAAACATACACTTAGTTGTCGAATAAGTATGGATACTGTGAACGAATCATTTCTTCTGTCTCCCATGTCGCCTCGCGTTCAGAATGATTTTTCCATAAAACTTTAACGAACGGTATAGACTTGCGTCTCATAACTCGTTCCTGACGATCAATAATAGCTTCAGGTTCTTCTTCATAAGAAAGATCTCCTTGAATCGCGTGAAGAGGGTAACTAATAACGTGCAACGGATGATAGTTGTATCCCTTCAACAAAGAGACATGAAAAACGTTATGAACATGAGAGAGTTGCGGTGGCAATGCTAAACGATAAGAGACTTCTCCAACCCTTTCAAGAATCTCAAACGGACCGATAAAACGTGGACTTAACTTTCCTTTAATTCCAAATCGACGTATGCCACGACAAGGTGACACTTTGAGAAACACATGATCTCCGACTCTAAATTCCAACGCTCGTCGGTGTTGATCGGCGTAACTCTTTTGTCTAGTTTGGGCTTCTTTCAACTTTTCTCTGGCAACGGCAACTTTGTCATTAGTAATTCTAACCAATTCCGGTCCTTCGATTATCTTCTCTCCAACCTCATTCCAACATATCGGTGCTCTACATTTTCGACCATATAAAAGTTCAAACGGGGCCATATTTATACTAGCCTGCCAACTATTATTATACGCGAACTCAACTAAGCATAAATACTCATCCCAATTGCCCGTCCATTCGGGTGCGCATGCTCTAAGCATATCCTCCAAGGTCTGAATAGTGCGTTCAGATTGTCCGTCAGTCTGCGGATGGAAAGCGGTACTAAATCTTAATTTGGTTCCCCAAGCATTTTGGAAACCCTTCCAAAAGCGTGACGTGAAACGCGGATCTCTATCACATACAATCGATGATGGCGTGCCATGAAGTCGATAATATCTTGCAGAAATACCTCTGATAATTTGCTAACTGAGTAACCCTGTTGGATGGGCAAGAAATGAGCCGACTTTGTGAGTCTATCAACTACGACCCAAATGGCGTCGTTCTTCTTGAATGTTTTTGGTAGGCCTGTAACAAAGTCCATGGAAATATCATCCCATTTCCACACAGGAATATCTAATGGTTGCAGTAATCCACTAGCTCTTTGATGCTCAATCTTTACTTGCTGACAAGTTAAACAATGACTCACGTATTTAGCTACGTCTTCTTTCATACCACTCCACCAAAAGTTCTGCCTTAAATCTCTATACATCTTAGTGGCTCCCGGGTGAATAGAGAATGGTGAACTGTGTGCCTCTGCTAATAAGGAGTCACGAAGGGTTGAATCATTTGGCACACATAATCTATTTCCACACCAGATAACTCCTTGTTCATCAACTCGAAACTCAGATTGTTTCCCTATCTTCAAATTTTGTAATATCGCCCAAAGTTCTCCATCTTGATTCTGAGCTTCCTTGATCCGTGTAATTAGACCAGATTCTATCCTCATCTTGGCTAGATAACCGTTAGACTCACCAAGCTGTAATCCAACTTCCATTCTATCCAGATCTGAGATAATCTGTGGTTGGATTTGAAGACATGCTACTCCACCTGCACTCTTTCGACTGAGAGCATCTGCCACAACATTCGCCTTGCCCGGATGATACTGGATGTTGGCATCGTAATCCTTGAGTAGTTCTAACCATCTCCTCTGCCTCATATTGAGTTCTTTTTGAGTGAAAATATACTTAAGGCTCTTATGATCAGTAAAGATGTCACATGTCTCTCCATACAAATAATGTCTCCAAATCTTTAATGCAAACACTACAGCTGCAAGCTCTAAGTCATGTGTTGGGTAGTTTACTTCGTACGGTTTAAGCTGTCGGGAAGCATAGGCAATAACTTTACCGTGCTGCATAAGAACACAACCGAGTCCCTTCTTTGATGCATCACTATAAATTTGGTATCCCCCAGAACCCGAAGGTAACGTAAGAATAGGGGCAGATACTAGTCTTTTCTTCAGTTCCTCAAAACTCTTTTCTCTATCCTCGTTTCAAGTAAACTTTACACCCTTTCTCATAAGTTGAGTTAGAGGCAATGCTACACGAGAGAAACCTTCCACAAAACGTCGGTAATAGCCCGCTAAACCAAGAAAACTACGAACTTCAGTGACGGATGTCGGTCGAGGCCATTTAGTAATAGCTTCCACCTTTGCCGGATCCATAGTGATACCTTTAGCTGATACAACATGGCCTAAAAATGCCACTTGTTCAAGCCAAAAGTCACACTTAGAAAATTTAGCATATAACTTCTTTTGGCGTAAGGTCTCTAAAATCGTGCGGAGATGGTCTTCATGCTCCTCTCTACTTTTAGAGAATACCAAAATGTCATCGATAAAAACAATTACAAAGCGGTCCAAATACTCATGGAACACTCTGTTCATGAGGTCCATAAAGACAGCTGGAGCATTGGTCAAGCCAAAAGGCATAACTAGGAACTCATAGTGACCGTAACGGGTGCGGAATGCTGTCTTAGGAACATCTTGATCTCGGATCCTCAATTGATGGTATCCTGATCTAAGGTCGATCTTAGAAAAGAACTTTGCCCCTTGTAGTTGATCGAAGAGATCATCAATACGCGGTAAAGGATAGCGGTTCCGGATAGTAATCTTATTAAGCTCTCGGTAGTCGATGCATAGACGCATACTACCATCTTTCTTCTTCACAAATAATACCGGTGCTCCCCATGGTGAAACACTTGGTCTAATGAATCCGAGTTGTAATAACTCCTGCAGTTGTTCTTTCAATTCCTTTAACTCTACTGGAGCCATCCGATAAGGTGCCTTAGAAATAGGTTCCGCCCCGGGGATTAAATCAATAGTAAACTCGACTTCACGCTCAGGTGGTAACCCTGGAAGTTCTTCAGGAAAGACATCAGGGAATTCCTGAACAATAGGAAAGTCTTCAATACGAGGAGTATCCACTGATGTATCTTTTATAGAAGCTAAGAATCCCTCACATCCACGAGATATAAGCTTTTGGGCTTTTAGAGCAGAGATAATTTTGAGAGGCTTCCGAGGTAGGTTCCCTTGGTAAACTAAGTCAGGATTCATAGGATCACCAAATAGCACACGACGAGTTTGACATTCTATGGTAACATGGTGTCGTGTTAACCAATCCATGCCAAGAATAATATCGAAATCACCCATGTGCATAGGAAATAGGTCAGCCTCTCTAATGATTGATTCGATCTGAATAGGACAGTTTTGGTACACTTGTGAAATAACAATCGATTCTCCAACAGGAGTAGAAATCACTAATGCAGGCTCTAGAGCGGTAGGCATTATCGTAAGGTGCTTTGTGAATAAATGAGATACTATCGAGTGGGTGGAGCCAGTATCAAACAATACAGAAATATCATAGTCACCATAACGAAGTATACCACAAATCGTACCTATATATTGATAACTAATGAGATACTAACGACGGTAAAACTAGAATCAATGGAAGTAGATTATGATTATTAGAATGAATTTGTACGGGAAGATGTACCTGGAGCATTAGCAGCTTCCCCTGCAGTTAGTGCGAATACTCGACCTCCAGTAGTGGGTGGCGCATTGGCTCCCTTAGCATCATTCTCTGGTCGGTTCCTCGCCTTTGGGCATTGACTAACCCTATGCCCCATATCTCCACAACCAAGACAAGCTCCTGTAAGTCGACGACAAGTTCCGGGATGATGCTTTCCACAATGAGTACACATCGGATGTCTGGAAGGATTGCCTTTTTGATTCACCGGTTGAGCTGCAATTGGTTGTTGATAGGGTATCACTTGACCTTGACTTCGAGTCTTACCATGCCATTGCTTAGTGTTCTTCCCGATCCTTGATTTTTCTGACGATCATTTCCATTTCGGTCAGATCCTTGAGATGACTCACCGCCAGCCTGAATACGAGTCCCATCTCTACTGCGCTTCTTATTATCCTCAAATTTCAACAAAAATTCTTTTCTCTCCAGGTCCACCCTTTTTGCAGCCCTAACTGCTTCCTCAACATTGTTGAAAGTAGAGTGAATAATAGCCTTACGAATCCGATCACATACTGCCCATTGATACTTTTCAGCCCGTTCCTCAGGTGGTCCAGCAGAAGAACCTAGAAATCCCAACAGTCGATAAAACCGGTCTGTAAAATCAGTGAGTGATTCATCGTTTCGTTGACGGATGTTATCATACTCCCGCCTGTATGCTGCTTTATCCACATTCGTAAAATACTTGTCGAAGAATATGGAACGAAAATCATTCCAAGATAGAGTCTCCATGAACTGTTCGCCTCCTCTTTCAGCTACCACATTCTCCCACCATACTTGAGCATCTTCCTCCAGCTTATAAGCAGCTAAACCCGCCCTGTACTGCTGATCAACTCTAAGCACGGTAAAAATTTTCTCAATATGAGCGATCCAATCTTTGGCCACTGCAGGCGTAGCCGCCTTAGTGAATGATCGTGGTTTTTGCTTTTGAAATCGTGCTAGCCAAACGTCTGCACCAGTTGGGTTTGGATTCGGGTTTGGATTTGGGTTTGGATTCGGATCCGGATTTGGGTTTGGATTTGGATTCGGATTCGGATTTGGGTTTGGATTTGGATTCGGATTCGGATTTCGTACCGCATCAATCAAAGTTGGTAGTATAGCAGTAAGTGCTTGGGTCATAGCACCAACAAGGTTTGGATCAGGTCCATTCGACCCGCTAGAATTTCGTGAATTACGGCTGGGAGGCATCTAAAATGAAAACATTTCGCATTAATCAGAAAAACGTGAATTAGAAAGTAGCCCTATAATATATAGAGAACCTAACCCAATGTCTACCCAATCCTCACATGTCTTAATTATTTAGTTTAAGTTTTCTACAGGAAGGAACCTAAGCTCTGATACCATAACTGTAACACCCCAACCCGGGTAGGGCTGACGTGTCACACAAACAGTAAATCAGAGTTTCATAACGATAAGATTAAAGTGCTAAGGAACACACAAATCCTTACATAGATCCAAATAACTTAAATAAAGTCTTAAAATCAAAATACTATTAAGTCTTTTTGATCCAATTATTCTCATCCTAACTTCTTGAGTTAACACTCTTCACTCGTTCCCCTGAGCCCCTTGAGTACCTGTTATAAAAATAAGAGAAAACAACAAAAGAAAATACGGCTGAGCCAAAGAATGCTCAGTAACGGAAATAAACGATAGCAATACAATGATCGATAATGATAACAATGAGATGATCAAGTTGAAAATCAAATGATAATGATCATCTAAAAGGAATACCCATATGAGCCAATAACAATAACAATTAACAATGTGTACATTAGCTGCAGTTCTAATGCACCAATATGTGAGATAGGAATGTGGGCACACACACCTAACCATCTCACCAATAACAATAACAATGATATCCTAGGATCGATCCATACGCCTCCTTTAACAATAATCAATATGTGTCACAACTTAGCACATAATAATAATGTAGAGACGCTGTGGTCTAATCGCTCTGCCACAGATAGAGCACGTCACTTGTGCCACAATGACGCCCTATATAGGTGGATGTGCTCGGGTATGGAGGTCAATGATACAATCAATCAAGCCAATATAACACAATAAGTTACACTAGTGCTCATAACCCTTAATCAAGGCCACTAGCTATAATCAATCATTTAGGAAGCATGTGACAATGAGTACAAAGCAAATAAAGGCTATCACATGCAAACAATATCAATTATACAATAAACACTTATAACAATAATCTTATGGATTTAATCACCAACAAGTCAAGTTAAGAATTCAAAATACCGATCAAGAACGAGAGGTATTCATGCTTCGAGAGGGAAAGGTCGGAATCCGTACCTTATACACGAATGACAATAATCAGAAACAAAGTCTAGGCTCAGTTAACGCCGTGAGAACCTACGATAACATAACGCAAATTATAGTTTGAAAAATTCCAGTTCTGCCTCTGTCTTCTCGCACTCGTTAAAAATACTAAACGACGTCTAAAAATTCTGAAAATCTCCAGTCTACTAGATTAGTGAGTTCTGAACAACTTTCATTTAGAAAAGTTTCTGATTTGGATTACCGAAATATGAGAAAAACGTGGATCTTTACAGCTGCGCAGAACTGCTAGCTGTTACGAAAACGACTGTTTGGAGGTCTAAACGAATGAGTTTTTCAATGTTTTATATACCAACAGATTCGTCTTTCGACGAACTTCGTCATGGACATAAAGTTTAACTGATTTGGATCTGTTATGATAAAGTTATGGCCTCCGTAAGTTGGCTGTAAAAATACGGAACTAATCAACTATTTAAAACTTATTTTTAAACAAAATGAACTATTTATAATGTGTTGTTAATATTATATATAACTTGTTAAGGTTTTTAACAAATTAATTTACAGGAGATTAATTGGGTACTTTCATATAATAAGTTTTATGTTTAATCATATTTTTACCATTTATTAAAGAATCCATAAAATAATTTAAATAAATGTCCTTGTTATATAATCTTATAAAGGTTTAGACTTAAAGAAAATTACAAAAAATTAAGGTTGCTGATTTAAAATAAACAGAGCTTATAAAAGGATTTTTATAATTTTTGGTAATTTTACATAATTTTTAAAAGCTGAAAAAAGGCATAAAAAAATACTTGTGGGTGCACGGGTTCGAACCCGTGACCCCAAGGATTGCAAGTGATCCGTGAGCCAGTGAACTAAGGGCCTCAGCCGCGCTAATAGCTGGTTCTGATAACTTATAACACATGTAACCAAGAAATCCCCAATCATCATAAACCCTAGTTTCAATTTGGATCAAATTGAAGTTCGATTCGTTGTTGTTAATGCTCAAATTCATAGGGCTTTCATTCCTAGACTAGAATCGAGTATGTAGGTAGCTTTAATTACCTGATTCGTTTTGGAATTGAAGATGAACACTCGAAGCACAAACCGCGACTAACGTGGATTCTGATTTCGGTTCAAATGGTGATCATAGTTCAATTAACTTTGTGTGGAGCTTTACTAAACGTGCACGAAGCAAAGCCCTCTATCAATTCGAGGTTTCGAGGTCCGGAAGATGATGTTTAACCCAGTTGCAGGTCGCGATGAAGGTGGAGATCGGACGAGGTGTTTGTGTGTGTTTTGGGAGCAATAGAAAGCTGTAATTGATTAGAAATGAATAAATCATGGATTAGGTCGGATTAATTTGTTTTATTATCCACGTTTGAGTGGATTTAGTTAGGTGAGTTAAAGTGGGTTCGTTAGTGCTCCACAAACCGTGAAATCTGGACGATTTTTCTTCAATTAACGCGTGTATTATGGTTGGAATCTGACTCACGAACGATTTGGTGCGTTGTGGGTTTGAAAACCGAATTTTAAAGGTGTTTTGGGGGTTCGCCGGAGGCCCGCCGGACTTTGGCCGGAATAGTGGCCGGAAAAGTTGTTACGGGTATTATATATTCATTTTAATCTCAATACCCATATACATTCATACACACATATACATACATTCTAATATATACACATACATATTCATACACAAATACCCATATACATATGCACAAATATACATATTAATCCATTTTATATATCCAGAAATATATTTGTATAACAAATAAGAATTGGGAACAGATACATCCATACACACCTGGCGCATGATCTGTTTCTCTGACATTTCTGGATGTTGTTGTTGAAGCGCGACCATTTGCTCCTTTATAGTTTACAAAAAAAATAAACAATGTTATATATATGGTGATTTTATATATTACTTTATTTTTATAAAATTGTAAGACGTGTACATTACTTACATAGTATGCAGCGGGTTCAGGTTGATAGAAATTACCGCTTGAATCGGTATAGAAGCGACGATATGCTAATATGGCACTCCCAGATTCATCAGAACCATCTTCCCGCTGTAAACACATTTTATAGTTATATAATAATATAAAAGTAACTTACAAACACATAAAACAAGTTATAAACACATTAGATTAAAATAACTTACAAACATATAACGACATTGGGCTAAAGATGTCCGGCCGCCATGTCCCTTGATCGTCTGCTTCCCTTTGTTGGACTTGTTGGTTGCAGACCGAGCCTTGACTTCAGGAGAAGTGTAGTAATCTACATAGCCTTTCCATTCAGATTCTTGCATATCAGGTGGCACAACATCAGAAATATCAACCCTGTCCTCCCCGTCTATTTTGCTAAAATGCTTTTGCTTGAACCGGTATTTGTGATCTTTATACCGGTTTGCAGCATATTCTCAATGCCTGCCCTCAGGCCTTCGTGGGGAGTCATATCAAAATACATCTGCAAATTATGAAAACAAATAGCTTAGTGTATATATATTTAATCACTGAATTTAATTATCAAAAACTTAACCTGTAAGTCAGGCCAGATAGTCGCCTTCAAATCCGCAGGTATCTTTCTCTAGCTCTTGTAGTTTTGAGGAAATCTGTCAACGATTATGCCAACCAGTGAAGCAAAGGTCGCTTGATTGACACCCACAGGTTTGTAGGTGTCATGCGTACCTTGCTCAAATTCAATTGTGAGCAAATTTCCTTGTGGATTTCTCTTTCGCATACCTTGAAGTGTGGTCTTTCCACGCTTGCCTTGTCCTGCAAATTGATAATTGTATAAAAATTCTATGTAAATTATATATTTTCATTTTAAAGATAATAGTATAAAAAATTCGTCATACCTCGTCCGCTGCCGCTGCCGGAGTCATCACTGACCTCGCACTGTCGTGGCGGCTGCCACGATCGATCATCATCGGGAGGACCACCACCAGGTGGACCACGGCCATAGGTATCCCCACCGTGACCTCGGGCCACGTCTGCCATCTGTAAAAAAAGATTATATAAGTATACAAATATACCGTAATTGAATCATTAGCTAAACACATAATTGAAAAAAACAATTCAATAAACATAATAGATCAAACATAATAAATGATTCGGTTAAAATTAAAAATTACAATCAATCGGATTCATCGGTGTGATAAGAATCTTCTCCACAATCATTATTAAATTCGTCTGATTCATCATCTGAATTATCAGAAACGTCAACAACTTGGTCTGCATCGTCGTCTTCACCCTCATCCGTATCTTCATATGTCTCGTCCTCTACATTGACATGCTCAAGGGAAACATCAACTTCTGTAGCTTCATCTCTACTCATACCATCATAAGTTAAATTATCTAAGTCAGCAGACAACAAAAGCTCAGATGAAGTGCTGCCATGAATTAAATCTGCTTTATTATTTTCCATTATAATATCTCGGTCCCAAATCTTTCGATGATTCACCTCTTGGACGACCTTCCAATGTCTGATTGATTGAACTCTTTGACTGGCTTTAGACGGTTCGTCAAGATAAAAAACTTGCTCTGCTTGTGTTGCAAGAATGTATTGATCATTTGTAAACCATTCAGTTTGGGTAGAAATACTGGTTATGTTATTCTTAATGACACAAAGTTTGTTGTTATTAGTTTTAAACCATTTACATCGAAACAACACAACCTTACAACGGTCTAGATAGCCTAGCTCCAGAATCTCTTCCAACAAACCGTAATACTTTGTTCCATCTTGACCAGTTGTTGAGATGCCGCTATTTTGAGTTGTACGGCGTACGTCTCGGCTATGAACTACAAATCTCACACCGTTAACTATACAAACGGTGTAAGAGTTTACATGTCGTGGTCCATTTGCTAAAGCAAATAACTGAGGACTAACACTAGATTCATCATTTACTCGCCGACGGTTGATCTATTTGAAATAAGAGAAAATTAGGAAAATTTGTATGATCGGTTTGTATAATCGGTTTTATACACAAATGAGTTTACCTTCTGTTTAAACCAGTTAGGAAAATTTGCTTGCAAGTCAGTTCCATGCGGCATTTGAGTAATAAATTCACTATAAATAATGTTACTTGCGTTAATAATAATCACTATAAAGATAACTTACGAAAACACAACCCGAAATATAAAATACTTACTCTTTGTATTCTTCGATCTCAGAGCTGTTGTTAAGGACAAACCAATTTAGATTTGCCCAAAGCACACCATCCATTTTTTTATCAACCCCCTTGCTGATAGGTGTGCATAGCGATTGGAAGACATAAAACTCACATGTGGGAACTGGGGCATCTTCGTTTCTGTCCGGCCGATTAAATCTCGTCGGTGAACAGAAAGTTAAGGCTTCATCTGCGACATACCCCTCCGCAATGGAACCTTCGGGCCTAGCCTTATTTCTAACATAATTTTTCAGCTTTTTCATGTATCTTTCAAATGGATACATCCACCTCATATAAACTGGCCCACCTTGAATGGCCTCCTCAGGTAAATGCATAACCAAATGAATCATTATGTCAAAAAATGACGGAAGAAATATTTGCTCGAAAGAACACAAAATTTTAATCAACTTCTCCTCAGCATCTTGCATGTCAGATGACATCAAGTTCCGAGCACAAAGTTGCTTAAAGAATAAGCACATCTCAATTATTGGTGTTGAAATATTTTTATCCAAGTACGCTTGAGCACCAATCGGAAGCAACCGTTGCATCATTATATGATGATCATGTGATTTCATCCCCGTTATTTGGGTATCATTATCGGTTACCTTATGTTTAAAGTTAGAGCCAAAACCATCAGGTAGTTTTACTTCCTTAATGAATTGACAAAAAAGACTCCTTTCGGCGTTTGAGAAAGAGAACTTGGGATGAGGCTTTGAGAGCTTACCGCGACCGTTATCTACAAGCCACAAGTCACGTCGAATGTTCCATTGTTCTAACACCATTCTTGCCTTATTAGTGTCTTTGGATTTTTCCTTGTTCATCATCAACGTATTCAACAAACTCTCGCACACATTCTTTTCGATATGCATGACATCCTAATTATGTTTTAGTTGAATTGAAGACCAATATTCAAGCTCGAAGAAAATAGAACGCTTGGTCCAATTCAATTTAACATCGGAATCACGTTTTCTCTTCTTACCACCAAACTGAACATGTTTCCCAGAAATACGGGGCGGCAATTTATTAAGTTGTTCCAAAATCTGATCATTAGTTTTCCTGTTAGGAGGACGTCTAGTCTCGTTCTGACCATTGAATGACTTGTCCTTCCTCCATTTATGATTTGTTGGTAACCATCTTCTATGTCCAACATAAGCAGTTTTTCCCAATACATGAACGGATGGAGTATCTTCCTTACATGTTGGGCATGCAAAGTAACCTTGCCCACTCCAACCAGACAAGCTACTACGAGCAGGGAAATCATTGATAGTCCATAAAAGCATTGCACGTAATGTGAAGAAAGTGTTTGTAACTGCATCTTTTGTCACGACTTCGTCCGACCAAAGACTTTTCAATTCATCAACCAATGGTCTTAAAAAACATCAATGTCCTTCCCAGGTGATTTAGGGCCAGGGATTAATAACGTCAGCATGAATGAAGACTCTTTCATACATAACCATGGTGGCGTATTGTATGTTGTCAGTATTACCGGCCACATGCTATACGACGTACTCATGTTCCCAAATGGATTGAAGCCATCAGCAGCCAACCCTAATCTAACATTTCTAGGTTCTTTGGCAAAATCAGGATACATTGAATCGAATTCTTTCCATGATGTACCATCCACCGGGTGACATAACTTACCATCTTCCGTGCAACGTCCAGAAGCATGCCATGTCATATGCTTTGCAGTGTGTCTTGAGCTATAAATACGCTTTAATCTAGGAATTAATGGAAAGTAACGCATAACCTTGTTGGTAACTTTCTTCCCCTTAGTGTTTGCGTCCTTCCATCTACTTTCATCACATATTGGACATTTTTGCAAATCTTGGTTATCCTTCCCCCAAAATAAACAACAGTCGTTCTTAGAAACGTGGATCGATTCATATCCTAACCCAACTTTCTTCATTATCTTCTTGGCTTCATAGTTTGACGGTGGGATTTTAGCAAGCGGAAATGCAGTTTTCAGAAATTCTAACAATTGGTCAAATGATGTATCGGTCCATTTATTGATGGCCTTCATGTGACTCAGTTTTTCCAAGAAATCCAATGAAGACATCCCGTCACAACCAGGGTATAGTTCGGTGTCGGCAAGTTTCAGTAATTCAGCAAGTTCATCATTTGTATCAATCGGTGTATCTGTTGTGTTCATTGGTTCGTCGTCGTATGTGTTGTCCTCTTGTGGGACATTCTCCTGACGAACATCGTTAATAAAATCATGTATTGGGTCTGTCGTTTGAGGTATGACTGGAACTACCGGTGACGAAACATATGATTCACCATGATACGTCCACGTTTTGTAAAATCGACAAAAACCATTATTATGTATATGGCGCTCTATTGTTGGAAGAGGAAACCAATAACTGTTATTGCAATTATTACACGGACACCGAGCTTTATTTTGGCCATTCATATAATTCTTACACCTTTCCATGAATGCTTTAAGACCAATCAGATATTCTTTAGAAAATTTATTTTCTAAAGTAGTCCAAGTTTTATCAATCGTCATAACTGCGTCTACAAACAAATATTAATTATCTTAACACATTTAAAACTAGGGAAATACAAACATAAATACACATATATACGCATACACATATACATCCATACACAAATACACATATACATCCATACACAAATACACATATACATCCATACACAAATACACATATACATCCATACACAAATACACATATACATCCATACATAAATACACATATACATCCATTTTAATCACAATTTAACATACATACACACATACACATATATATCCATACACAAATACGCATATACATCCATTTTAATCACAATTCAACATACATATACACATACACATATACATCCATACATAAATACACATATACATCTTATTTCAACTCAACTAAGTTCAACATCCATGATTTCAACTTAACTAAGTTCAACATCCATGATTTCAAAACAATATAAACTTCAAAATCGCAAATACCTACAAATTAACACAATATTATTTCAACTCAACTAAGTTCAACATCCATGATTAAAATACATACACACATGTTATTTCATATTTTTTCATAAACATACATATTAACACATACATAACCACATACATAAACATACACACATACATAAACTTTCATATTAAACACATACAACTTTCTAAACAAGAACCAATTTCATAAACTTTCTAACCCTAATTTCTTAGACTTTTTTCTTAAACACATTTTTTCTTAAACTTTATTAACAATTTCATAAACTTTCTAACCCTAATTTCATAACCACATACATAAACATACACATATTTTTTCTTAAACAAGAACCACATATTAACACAAAATTAACACACTTAAATATACATTGTTAAATACATACATACACACATATTACTTGATCTTAACTAAGCTAAACATCCATGTTCATAACCATAAAACTACAAATTAGGCAAAATGAACACAAAATCCCTAATTTCAAAATATTAACTACAAAGTAACACCAAATTAGAAACAATTGAGTTTATTACTTGAAATCAGAAGTGGTGGTGGTGACTATGATGCAAAAGAGGCGGTGAAGGAGGAGGAACAGCGGCGGTGCACGTGGAGCAGCAGCGGTAGTGACGAAGAAGGGGGCCCGGCCGACGGAGAAGGGAGCTTGCGACGGAGAAGGGAGCTTGCGACGGTGGACCCGGCCGACTGTGGACCGGCCGACGGTGGGCGGTTATGGCCGGCGGTGGGGGAGTGGGGGTGGTGGTCGCGCTGCGCAGTGGGGAGAAGGGGTAGGGTGCTCAATTGGGGATTTGGTGTTCTGTTTAGATGTTCAGATTAAAGAAGTGCCGACTAAAAACTGGGAACTTTTTTGCGGCGATATATCGCCGCAATAAACATATTGCGACGATATGCTTTTATTTACTTAAATATTAAAATATTTAATAATTAATTTCCATTTATTGCGACGACAAATCGTCGCAAAAGAGATGGCGGGATTTTTGGCGCCATCAGAAAATATTTTGTGATATTAATAAATTGAAAAATAATTAATTGTTATTTATTGTGACGAAATGTCGCCGCAAATAATACCTTTGACTTTTAAAAGTCCAAAAAGTTAATTTTTTTGTCGTTTTCTGTCTTTTTTGCGACGATATATTTATCGCTGCAAAAAACGTTGACGCAAAAATTCAATTTTCTTGTAGTGTACGCACTGCACGACGAGTAGGCTAGCTCATGGCCTCATGGTATACAAGCTTCTTGCTCTTTCCGTGTATACGCAGCTCTTTTTTGGTCCCCCAACGATTGTTAAACATTTTTCTTAAGAAGTTTTTTAATAGCATTATACATACACCCTACACTCTTACTATCATCAATACTATACTAAAATATATACAATGAATATATATACTACGATATTATTCAAGAACATACATCCGGCTCCGACGACAATTCATCTGAATCAACTGGCGCGTATGCAGAATTTTGGCTCAAAATGCAAGCCATGTTAGCTGAAGTTGAGGAAACCAATCAATCATTAAAACATATATATATATATATATATATACATGCATTCGCCATGATCGTGAGGCAGCTAGCAAACCCTTCATGACCGATTACTTTGTTGAGGATCCAAAATACAATGCTAATACGTTTTGAAAAAAGTTTTGTATGTCAAATGAATTAGTTTTTAAAAGTACTGGTTGCCAATGTAAGTGCAAGATCCGAGTATCTTCAAGTAGATTGCAATCGTTAACCCTCTTGACGAATTCGATGAATACTTAGCTATGGCATGTTAAAAGCTAAATGGGGTGTTATTCGGTGACCAATAATAGCTTTTAAAAGGGAAGGGAGATGATAAGGAACGTGATGTACGCTTGTCGTTTATATAATTTTTTACTCTAATAAAAAGTAAGTAAGCAGACACACATGTCGACATTATATTCATTCTTGTTAAAGTTTTTTCGGTTCTCTCTTTTATTATATGATTACATTATTTATAGTTTTCTAAAAATTAAAAAAAGATCTTTTTATTACTTTTATTTATAAATAAACAAATTTTTATTAAATAAGAAAATTTTCCAAAACATAAAACTTTTATAAAATATACGAAATATTTTCATATTGCTGTTTTTAAAATGAAAAAAAATTATAAAAAATAAATAAAATTGAGTGTTATAATAAGAAAATTTTTATGAATGATATTTTATTAAAATAAAGTTTAAAAATAAAAGTTTTAAAAAGTTGATATCCTTGTTTTATTATTTATATAGTCATTACTTATACTAATTTCAATCATATCTTATCTTTGAATATCATCTCATAATTATAAAATTTTATTCTATTTAATATCTTATTTATTCAAACTGTGTGTTATACGAGTTTACTAAACTTAGTTGCTTATTATGATCCTTCAATGGGCCAAACATCTGCCCTTGTCGATGCTTTCGTTCACTTAGCATATGCTTCTAAACGATGGAGATGGTCATAATATCTTTTTAAATCTGTTTGAAAATTTTGAAAAAAGTTAAAGGTTACTTGAAAATACAATAAATGGGTCATATAACACATGCACAACCATAATTCTTCTTCCTTAAATCATTACCCCACTATGCACTACCATCAAATTTCATTTCCTTAAACCCTACACACGCTCTCCGCACACACCTATGGCTAACTTTAGTATCGTGATTTCAGAAATCGAATGGCCAGTTAGTGAGTCATAGACTAACCAGTATGATTAATCGGCATTCTTACAAGAAAAAAATATTATTAGAATGAAGATTGAGACATAATAATGAGGGAAAGTTTGATTTGGTTTTTCTTTCTCATGCACAAGCACACCTTTGAGTGAGGATTAAGGTTTGTCATAAACCCCACATGACATGCAACCACTACAATTATTCCTCACAATACATAGCATTTAATTATAGCCAATTATCTGTTTTCTTTTTTAAATTTCATTTAAATATCAAATTTGTTATGATTTTCTTTTTCAAGTACCCCACACAGTATAATTTTCTATATATTAGTAAGATTATCCATCCTCGTCGTTTACAAAGTTTGGCCGAAAAAGTATTTGACAAGAATGTAAAAAAAAATCTATTTATTGCAAAACAAAAAAAGTTAAGATGGTTTGTTTACCTTGCCATTGGTTGATAACTTGATGAAATGCTCCAACAACAAAGGCTTAATTACACTACTAAAGTTTTTATCTCCTTTATAAAATATTAAAATACATAAGCATATCTCCCTTTAAAGTATGATCTCTTTAAGCTTTTGATCAATACTTATTTTAGGATCTAATATTGGAAATTTAAATAACGTGGTCAGGTATAGCTAGCTAGGTTATAGGGGTTAACTTGACTTTAAAAAGGTACTTTCGGATCTTATAATGGTATGCCAATGAAAGCGATATTATGATGCAAAACCCTTTTCATGTGCCATGAGATGGACACCATCACAACCACGAAATTTATCACCAAATCCTACCACAGATTCATTTGCTACCAAAATTGCATTTTTCACGTAAAAGTCTACTTTAGTCGACTTTAAATTCATGATTTGTTTAAAATTATCAATATTTCAAGTTATATAACTTCAAAAGCAATCTTTTTAAAATGATGGAAATATAGACATGAACATTAAAATTGCAAGTTAGTAGTAAGAATCATGATATCATATATCCTAAAATATCATTACTATTCTATGAGAAAATTACAAAAAGGACCAACATTGATTTGTGATTGTGATTTCGTATATTACAGAACACAAGATAGACGGATCCTCTTCTTCTTATTGTCATTTCTTTTCCAATAGATCATATATTACTTCCCTTTTTAGTGACATGAATGTAGTTTTACGATTAAATATACTTCTTTCTTACAATTGCAGAATTTGTCTTTGCTATTTCTTTAAATCGAACATGTTTCGTATTTATTAATTGTTAACAGGTATATAAAAGAATATTAAAATCACATTGAATGCTTTTTTCATCTTGATTATTAAAAAGTAGCATAAACCCAAAACTCTCCTCGTCATCCTCATATCGGCAACATAAGTAATATGTGAATAGTAATTAATTAATGAAATTGTTAGTATGAATTATTATGTATCAATAAATATAACTATAGTTTTGCATTATTAAATGTCAATTGTATTAATAAAAAAAGTTTTAAAACTTACAAAACATCAAAGTGCTCCTAGCTATTAAATACCTTTTTCTAATTTTATTTAAAAATAGTAACATCTTATGCAATATGCATCAGAAAATGTTTTAAGAAAATAATTATTTAATATCCCTTCTTTTTAATTGGAAAGTTTAATTGATTAGTCATTAGCTAGGATGCCGTAGTCCATAGCCCACGTCTCCCATAATTTCTCATTACTTTCTTGCTGCCTTTATGGACTTTGACGTTACCAGTGAGAACCCGGTCGAGCCGGATATTATAGTTTGTGAGCCCGACCACTGCCGCGTGCTTGTTTTTTGAATACACACCAAATCTCCCACTAATGACTAAACACTAAACACTTCACACCCACCCCTCACAACTAAATCACCCAACAACCGCAAATCACGCCTGCTCGCCACCCCTCATTTTATTATAATATCTACATATTATAATATAATTTATTTTTTAATTTTATTTTATTTTATTTTATTTTTGAAGTGCAAGCAAATCCATTTAGTTAACTCTCTAAGTTTTTTCGATTTTAGCTCTTCAACTTAAGATTAATTCAATACAAGATGATCGATGTATTTTTATCAATATTCATTCTTTATAAACTTAATTGATTGCAGAAAGAAGTTAAGACTAAGAAAAACATAATGATCCGATTAAAAGATATCACACGTATTATTCTTCTACAAGAACTCACTCAAATCTTCTTTTTCTGAAGATGCATATTTTTTTAAAAAACAGATCGATCCTAAATAATATGTAACGTAAATATTACGTCGGTTACAAAACTGTCATGCATCATATAGGAGCAAAATTGTTGGGCGACCAACGGATTGACGACGTACTGTTTAGAAGCACCCTGTGATCAGAACATCGGCCGGAAGAAAGTCGCCGGCGATGTCTTGAAAGTAATCATCCACTTTTAGTATCGATGCCGCGGATGTAACATCAAGCATCATGTCGTTGCACATTCCAAAGTGCTCTTGATCATCCCATAAGGTGTTGTTAGCCTCGGCGCCCCATATCTGTGCATCATCAAAGGATATGGATGTTGTAGCAAAGTTATCGTCTGTCACATATTCCGAGGATGGGGCTCCGCTTTCTATGTGGATCGGATCGGGCAAGTCGAAGTCGTCAATGGGGGAGCATTTTAAGAAGCAGCTGGGTGATTGGACGTCAACCGGGGCTCCGTCGAGCGTCGGATAATCAAACAAGAAGGGAACATCCATTTCCAGTTGGTCGTAGTTGAAGTCATCGACGTCGACATCTTGAAGCAAAGTAGGATCATGAAGAGCCATTTGACGGTCGAATTTCTCCCCGTTATCGGACTGACATTCCTTTGGCGGTTCGTCGCCGCTCTCGAACCGCAAGACAGAAGTGGGAGACGGAAGGTTGTTAGACTCGGCGCCGGAGTCGTAACCGGAAGTTGACGGAACACTCATGACTTCTTTGGCCGGCGGTGTGACGAAATTCGTCAAGGCGTCGGGGCCACGTAGTTTAATAGCGGCATTATCGTAGACCATGGCGGCTTCCTCGGCGGTGTCGTATGTTCCCAACCACAAGCGAACACGCCTCGCTGGGTCCCTGATTTCGGCCGCCCATTTGCCCCACGGCCGTTGTCGTACTCCTCGAAACTTCCTGACCTGCTGAGTCTTCATCGCCTTGTGTTTAGCTTGGAGGACCATCTTCTTCCGCCCACCCACCGCCTGATCAGTCTTACAAGATGTTTGTATCATGTTCACCTCGTTCACATACTTCTTCACCCTCCGTCGTCCGAATAGCTCCTCTTCTTCATCACTGGAGGAGTCCGTGGCGTCAGGATCAGTCATTGAAATCCGTACCACTTTCGGCATCGACCCCTTTTGTCCGTTCAAAGGCTTCTTCGACTTTGCGCCCGCAGAAGGCAGATCAACAGCCACCATTGTTGTAACCTTTTTGTGCTGGCTGTATTTGATCGGACGTAACATTTCGTAGCTATCCATCTCACACACGTACGAACTAACTCAAAAATCGCATTCAAAAGATCAACCAAGAAAGAAAGGTGTTGGTGGGATCTTTCTTTAGTACTCTTAAAGAAGCTAATTCAGAACCAGCTTGAATCAAACTATTTCAAAAAGGAAAAGCTGAAGAGAAAAAGGCTTCTTTTATGGAAAAGAATGACACACAGGAAGTGGCCGGGTGAATGAAGCTGCTTCAAGTTCTTCCCTTCGAGTTCTATGAATGGAGGAATTAAAATATATATATATATATATATATATAGAGAGAGAGAGAGAGAGAGTATGAATACTGAATTGAAGACCAAAAGAATTTGGAAGTTGAAGTTACGAGAGATGGGGTAACAATCAGAGTTTTATAGGATCCGTCTACGGGACCAAACATAGGAACACAAATATTTTAATAATTTTATTAATAATATAATATTTTCATCTTTTTAATAATATTAAATAAAAAAAAAGCCCAAAAATATCTCAAGCTGTTAGGCACCGAAGTAAAAGTGACCGGCGGTTGGTCGGAAATGAAAGATTCCGATGACGTCCGACCGGCAAAGGGCAACTCGGTGGATGGTGACACGTAAATGAGGGGTTAGGGACAATGGTCCAATAGTGAACTCAAAGCAATGCTGACTCAGCACATGGTTTACCTCGTACTTGGTGAAACCGCTCACGTGACACCCAGGATGCTCGCTCTGTTAAAAATTAGGGAAACTCATCTCCGCAAATTTAATCACCTCCCATATGCTTTGACCGATTTCATTTTTCAACTTTTCACAAAGGGGTCTGATATAGATGCACCCAAGGTGATATCCGAACGCCATCGATACGGCCCGTAAGAGTCTTCACGGGTCGTATTGGTCTGTAAATATCAAATCAGTTAATTCATGATTTTTTACGACCCGTATTGTCCATTAAGGCCCGTAATTTCATATTTTTTACGGCCCGTAATTTCATATTTTTTACAGCCCGTCATATTTTTTACGGCCCGTATTGTCCATTACGGCCCGTAGTGGCAGAGCCGTAATGAGCCTTATGACGGTAAGTAAAATACTGATTTTTTTTTATTTTTTGATATTTTTAACATTTTTCATTCATTTATGATTTATTAATTAATATTTTTTGGGATTATTTGTCACTTTTACAAAACACTTTTTTATAAGTTATATAAATAAATATTTTAGTTGGAGTATTCACATTCGGTTCTCTAGAAATTTGTGAGTGTAGTCTTTAATTATATAAAATGTTTGTAAGTAAATTACAAAAAAAACTTTAGTAATTTGTGTTATTAGAACATTATTCTAAAGAATAATAATATATTAGTAATTTGTGTTATTAGAACATTAGTAATTAGTTGGAGCATTCCAATATATGTATTTATAATATATTCATATAAAAATAATAAAATATCTCAATAACCAATATTAACATTTTATATTTTAAAATTAATTAGGGTATAAAAATAAGGTTTGCGTTATACAAACACTCATTTATGTTATTGAGACACCTTATTGTCTCTATCTCTCTCCATGTATCTATATGTATGTATAGAAATATATAGAGAGAATAAAATAAATTGGGTGTTCAATAACATACCCCTATCTTTATTTATTTTTTGCTTTTATAAAATACTTATTTACAAATTTTATAAATTAATTTATATCAAACTAAAAAAGTACTATAACCTAACTAATTTTAAAATATTAAAAAACATTTATTGAAAAAAATAAAAATTTAAAGAAAACAATAAAAAATAGGAAATTTTACTTACGGTCATAAGCCTTGTTACGACCCCGTAAATTAAAGTCATTACGGGCCGTAATGATCAATACGGGCCGTAACATTTTATAAAGTCACGATTTGGTGTTTTGCAAACCAATACGGCCCGTAAGGGTCTTTACGGGGCGTGAAAAAAGTCAAAGGGCGTTTCTATAACACCTGACAGGGTGTCTGATTAGCATTTGCCGTTCACTAATTATAATTATTAATCCTCCATTTATTAGCTGTAATTTTTTAGCCTCGTCCTTCGTAACAAAATTTATACCCCCTCCGTACATTCCATATTGCATTTAACGTTGTAATATGCTTTACTTTTTGAACGGTGTAATATGCTTACTTACGCATTAAAATTAAAATTTGAAGTATATTAGTATAAAGTTGATTAGAAGAAATTTCAATTTTTTTTCTTAACGTCCAAAAACTTTTATTGATAACCCGAGACTACTAGCAAGATACTAACAGCCTAAAAAACATGCAACATGGTATTACCCCCCTTATATTAAAATTAAACCATTGAGATCATTCCAAACTTGTCGTTTTTTTTTCTTCATATTAGTCAAACTGTGATCATCATAAAAGTTATTGATATTCAAAAAGTTTAACTAATACCGAAAGTTTATTCGTAATTAAATTATTATTATAAAAAACAACCTGAAGAAAGTTCATATAGTTATTGTAAAAATATATAACTTATATAATTCTGTAGGACTTCTGTTTAAATATTAGGTATATTTTGTTTTAAGAAAAAAACTTTCCGTAATAATAATTATTTTAGTGTAATAGTAGAGAGATTTTGCATTAAAGAATATTTAGGGGTCGAATAATAATTCACTTAATTACAAATTGAGTTGGTTAAATTTTGAATTCGATAGTACAACTTTTTACAGCAACGACTAACGTGGGGAACCTCGTATCTGGGGCCATATATAATTAGACCATGTACCGATGTACGTCTCTAGGCTCAACCTTGTTTCTGTAATTACGTCTCTCGAGATGGTTTTTTCACACATCACCTTGTTAAATTTTACCAAGTTGTAATATTATTATGTGGTAATAATCTTATACCTAACACTAATGTTGCCAACATCGAACCAGCTGGTTGGTCCAGGAACCGTGTTTATAACCAGCCCGAATTAGCCACTTCGAACGGTAAAATGTTCGACGCTCAAAACATGTTCGAAAAAAAAACCTTGGAAATATGCTTGTTTGATCTTGGCTCATCTGTAAATGAGCTGAGCAGCTCGGTTCGGTTTGTAAACAAACTGATACGAGCAAAGGTACGCTCGCTCGTTGTTTGTTCGGTTTTGCTCGAATTATTTTAATTGATGGTTGATATGTTACCCTAAGGTTAATTAAAAGCCCATAAGCATTTACCCTAAAATCCTTTACCATCGACTGCCACTTTCCTTTAAATTCCTCCAATTGCAATCACCTATAGCGACCATTCGACATCCTATTCGTCTTCTTCAAGTTGATTGGCTTCAAGTTCGATTTGTAGTTTCTAGTTTGTTGAGTTTAAGTTGGAACTCTTGAACGAATGATAATTTTTAGTTTTGTACTACACTGTTATATGAAACCGAGCCAAACAAGAAGAATCGAGTGTTTGGTTTAAAATTGAACCGAGTTCGAGCATGAACTTCTTGCTCGGATTTGTAAATTTGAACCAAACCGAGCCGCTTGGTTTGTAAACTAACGAAGTTTGAGCAAAATCTACATTCAGTTTAGTCTGTGAACAACCCTACTTGCAATCTCCCTTAATTTAAACGACTGTTATAGGGTCTAACAAATGTTTCTAAAGGATGAATTGGGTTTTGTTCGGTTGTATTCTATACTTTGTTAAAAACTTTAAGAATGTGTTCGGTATGCAGGAATTGTTAGGGTTAACCTATACTTTGTTAAAAACTTTAAGAATGTGTTCGGTATGCAGGAATTGTTAGGGTTAACCGCGCACAAATAATCAAACAGAAGAACAGTAAACAATAAAGAACACGAGAGATTTATAGAGGTTCGATTGCGGTGTGCAACCTACGTCCTCTTGTGGCAACTAGGGTTTTCTTTTTATTGAGTGATAATGATTACAAGTACAAAAGATATATATATAAACAATAATTAGGGTTTCACCCTTTAGTTAACATTCTAACTAAACTGAGCCTAATTAGAACTTGGGCCGGCCGAGCCCAACTGTTCCAAATTAATCCACCCCGAAGCCTACACCAAACAATTCTCCCACTTGGAGGCTTCGAAACACATTCAGCTGCACTCCACTTCTTTGTACTTCTGTAGATAAAATCTCTCTGATTTTGCACCCCCTAGTTACCCCCACCTTCTCAACATTATTCCTGAAGGCCAGCTGAAGCTATGCAAAGCTTCAGCTTATCCAGCGGCACAGATTTAGTAAACATATCAGCTGGATTCTTCGCATCTGAGATGTTTTTCAAACTGATTGTTCCATCACTGATCAATCCTTTAACGAAATGATATCTCATCCCAATGTGCTTTGTTTTACCATGATAGACTGGATTTTTGGCAAGTTTCACTGCACTCTCATTGTCACAATACAATGAGTAATCAGACTGTTGTTTGCCCAATTCTTCAAGAAAAGTCTTTAACCATACTAACTCTTTACTAGCTTCAGCAACAGCCATGTATTTAGCCTCTGTTGTTGATAGAGCCACATTTTTCTGAAGTCTAGACATCCAACTAACTGTTGTACCTCCCACTGTAAAGACATACCCTGTAGTGCTTTTAAATGTCCCTTTACAACCACCCAAATCAGCATCAGTATAACCCCTGAGAATTGCATCTCTCCCCTTGAAACATAACCCCATTTTAGATGTACCATTCAAGTATCTGAGTATCCACTTGACTGCTACCCAGTGTTCTTTTCCCGGATCTGACATAAACCGACTAACTACCCCAACGGCATGAGCAATATCTGGCCGAGTGCATGTAACGACCCGAATTTCGTATTATGTAATTAAAATACAATTAATGTATCATGTGTTAAATATTGTAAATATTTAAGACTTAACTAGAAGATTTACTAGTTAGTTAATAGTGGTGGAAACATGAAAAATGATACTAGAGGGGTGGATCTTGCCAATTGATGAAACCTAAACATGGATATGTATGGCTTGCCATACATTTGGTGAGCATTGTCTTACTCACTCACGTTTCACACAAGAGAAGAGGAGAAGAAGGGTTTTTGTCATCTCATTTCTCAAATTGTTGGTGATTCAAGTGCAAGATCCAAAATTGAGCCCTAGAAATCATTCTTCATCTTATCAAGAGCTACAAGTAAGTGTTATTTGATGTTCTTGAGGTGGTAAAATCGTCACCCACATGATGGATGTAGAAATTGGTGGTTTAAACATGAAACCCTAGTGTTATAGTGCTAGATGATCATGTGTATGTGTGTATATGGTAACTAGATGTGTAATTGCTCCTTAATTGAAGATTTACATGAACCATGGAAATGGGTTTACTTACTAGAAGGTTAAACTAAGGATTCTTCATGTAAACTAGTTGCTAGTTGTAGAATCCATGTTCATTCTTGTAGAAATGTGATTATGTGCATAACATTTGGTTGAAATTGATGAATCACATGTGTGATATGTGATTTAGGTGTAAAATTAGCTTGATGATGTTTAAAAGCTAGTAAATAACCAATATGTTAAGTTATGCACATAAGGTGTTTGATGAAATGCCCAAATTAGATGAAAAACATGAATGAACTACTTATTTGCAAGAAATGTGCAATGTGAAAGCCTAGATTGTAGGTTAAATGTGACAAATGGTCAAATAGACCATATGTGTGATTAAATGAATGTTATGTGTTAAATGGGTCCTTAAAATGGTAATAGGAAGTGGTGTGGCAAGCGGATCCAAGGGAACCGGCAAGGAACACGTTTGATTGACCACTTAAACCTTCCGGACTCAAGGTAAGACATTCTTTAAATTGAGCATAACAAAGTAAATGCATGAGTCACAATGTGTGTGACCATGTGCTCATAAGCTCAAACAAAATGAAAACCACGTTTAAAAAGGATAAATAGTTGACTTGCACCGTATGTGAGCTTCTATGACAAATGATTCACGACGTGCGTGAACATAACGGAAAATGACACTTTAGTGTTATACCACATGGTTGTGGAACAGAACGAGTCATGACGTGCGTGACCGTCCCATGGAAATGGGAAGAAAGGACAAACCCGGATTAAAGTGATTCACATCGTGTGTGAACACTAGGGTAAAGGGTTATCCCTACGATTTGCAATGTGTGTGGACGTTGGGTAACGCCAAGGAAAGCGGTCGTTCGCGAAGGAATGGCAAACCGCTCATTAAAATGGGATTTGACCCTATAAGGGGCAATTCGGTATGAAAAGGAAATTTGCGTTATGATAAGCAAATGGGATGGGTTGGGTCTAAGAACTCACCAAACATATGTAATATGTTATAATAGACCGGTTCCATGGTTGTCGGAACGGTCGGGAACTCTAAAGAACAAACGAACCATAATGGGTTAATTAAGGAATTAAATACAAACAAATAGAAAAATTTTGGTATATTGCCAAGAGTCGGGTTAGACTCGTTGAAACTCCATGGGAATCACGTATATGATAAAATATGTTATTTCCGGGTGTTTGGAACAATCGGGATCGAAAGGGGTGGTTCGGGAACGCGAAACGACCCTTAACGGGTCAAAAATAAGGAGTTGCTGCAGGGACTACCGTAAGTTACGTCCATAAGGACGTAAGCTACGTCCTCTCCACCTGGGGACGTCCTGAGCTACTGCCTTACGTCCACAAATCAGGGGAGAAGGGTTAAGGACGTAAGTTACGTCCCTAAGGACGTAAGTTACGTCCCATATATAAAAAAAAAAAATTTTGCCTCCGAGTTCTTTTGTTGTCTTCTCGCGTTCCGAGACCGTTTAAACCCCGTAAAGACCCTAAAATGAATGTTGGAATGTACTTACTTAGTTCCTATGAACTAATGGATGTCTAAACGTGTGTTTTCAGGTGTTACGGACCGGAAGGCTAAAGTGATCGATAGGGCATACAAGGATCGAACGGGACTTGCATACACGTTTCTTTTGTAGAAACTAACGCGTTAACATTATTTTGAAACTTCCTATCACGTGTGTATGTAAATGGATTGTTAAACTTTATTTTTGAGTGTCGGTTGACACGAAACACATATTTTGGGAGTTAAATGTTAATGAAATTTTCTGGGACCAAATTCCGCATGTTTATTTAACTTAAACGGACCCTTTGGAGGTCCGGGTGTTACAAGTTGGTATCAGAGCCAACGGTTTGAGAGATTCAAGTGCGTCGCGAACACTTGGACTCAAACTTTTGAGCTCTAGATATGAGAAATGCAAACGTTCGATCCAAGAAGCCGATCACTGAGCCTAAAGGTACAAGGTTAGTGTGCCGTTTATAAACGTAACAAGCTTGACACATGTATGATATATGTATGATATATGTATGATATGTACCATATGAACTGATTGAACCTAGCTTCTTGACTTAAGTTTGGAATAAAGGAACTAAGAAGGCATCCGTGTGGTGAGCTTGTTGCTAGGCCTGGCCAGTCTAACAACAATCAAAGGCACGCGAATGGGTTCTTAGGGATGTTGTTTTAAACTTAAGGATGGAAATGGGTATTGTGTGAATAGGGTTAGGCCCTAGTGATAGTAGAATCATAAGCATCGGTGTATATGCTATAGATTACGTACATGGTACTAACGTAAAGTTTAATGGTCACAGTCTTAGGTCATGGCTGGTAACGATCACGTGATTAATATAGAGAATCACGAGACCCATCCCGATGATGCAACACGGGAAATGGTCAAGGAGGAAGTTGGCAAGGCTTTTGAGGCTTTATTGCCGGGCTACATCGAGGATGTA
This sequence comes from Flaveria linearis, assembly GCA_024085815.1. NCBI lineage: Eukaryota > Viridiplantae > Streptophyta > Magnoliopsida > Asterales > Asteraceae > Flaveria > Flaveria linearis. The sequence goes on from CM044013.1 coordinate 926,405, forward strand.
CGCAAAGATCTACGGGATCTCATTCAACAAGAGTTTGTGGCTCTGAAGGCTGACAAAGAAACCGAAAGGCCAACAAAGAAAGTGACCTATAAGGAGTTCGTTGCATGCAACCCTACAACGTTCAAGGGTGAGGTAGATCCACTACTTAGTCAAAGGTGGATCAAAGATATGGAAAGTGCCTTTGAAACCTCACACTGTGAAGAATCTGATGAAGTGAGGTTTGCTGCAAGCCAACTCCGGGAACGAGCTAAAGACTGGTGGGAATTGCAACGGGATGAGAAGGGGCGGGAAGGTATCAAAAGTATGACTTGGGAAGAATTTAAGAAGTTGTTCACAAAGCGGTTTTGCCCACAAGCCGCTATCAACAGAATAGCAGAAGAATTCCTACAGTTACGACAAAAAGATGAAAGTATTGATACCATCACGGCCATCTTCTACGACAAAGCCAAGTTTTGCCCACAGTTGCTCCAGGATGAAAGGATGTGGATTAACCACTACTATGGCATGTTGAGTGCCAAGTATCGAGAGTTTCTTACACCGTCCAAATGTGAAACTCTAGCAGAGCTTATCGATTGTGCTAGGGATCGAGAAGCGGAATTGAAAAGGCAAGTTGATCGTGGGGAGAAGCGTGCGGCTGAAACGGAGACGGGTTCGTCTAAGAAAGCCAAGATTTCATCTTCATCAAACAAGTCTGGGAATGACAAAGACTCCAAACATTGCAAGATTTGTAAAAAGAAGCATGGGGAGTTTGTAGATACGAATCTAAAAATTGCTTCAAGTGTGGGAAGTCGGGTCATTCGACATCTCAATGCACAAGCCCGCTAAGTGTGTGCTACAACTGCTACAAACCGGGCCACAAAAAGAGCGAATGTCCGGAACTAAAGAAGGATGGTACAAGTCAATCCTCGGTTGCTCAAGGTTCGGGGAAAAAGGGTGATGGAGGAAAAGCTAAGGCGAGAACCTTCTTGATTACGGCGGAAGAAGCCAATCTATAGCCGACGTTGTGACGGGTACCTTTCTCATCAACTCACTACCTGCTTATGTGCTATTTGACTCGGGTGCTAATAGATCGTTTGTTTCGGTTAAATTTGCGAGTCATTTTTCCATGGTGTTAGACAACTTACCTAGTCCTTTAGAGATTGAGGTAGCGGATTCAAAAACGTTCTTAGCGTTCAACGTTTATCGAAATTGCATACTTACCATCGAAGGTGAGGATTATTCGGTCAACTTAATACCCATGACACTCGGGGAGTTTGATGTAGTAATTGGTATGGATTGGCTTTCCATGTACCACGCCAATATAGTTTGCAATCGCAAGTGCATCCAATTGATATCTCCGAGTGGTTATGAGGTAATAATCCAAGGTGCAAAACGCGGTGGCGTAGCTTTATGTTCTTTGGTTAAAGCAATGAAATACATGAGCCATGGAGGACAATCATTCTTAGCCTATGTAATAGACACGGAAACGAAAGTTCAAGTGTTGGAAGATATTCCGGTTGTTCGGGATTTTCCAGATGTCTTTCCGGAGGATTTGCCGGGAGTCCCACCGGAACGGAGGTCGAGTTTCGAATCGACCTAACCCCGGGAGCTAAACCCATTGCAAAGGCTCCCTATCGCTTGGCGACATCGGAGCTCCAAGAGTTAATGACACAATTGCAAGATCTTTTAGACAAGGGGTTCATACGTCCGAGTACTTCGCCATGGGGAGCACCGGTTCTTTTCGTGAAAAAGAAGGATGGAAGTCTTCGGATGTGTATCGACTATAGAGAGTTGAACCAGGTGACGGTTAAGAACCGTTACCCATTGCCTAGGATTGATGACCTATTCGATCAGTTGCAAGGTGCATCGTGGTTTTCAAAAATCGACTTACGGTCGGGTTATCATCAGTTGAAGGTAAGGGAAGAAGACATCCCCAAGACGGCATTTCGTACTAGATACGGGCATTATGAGTTCCTTGTGATGTCTTTCGGTTGACAAACGCCCCGGCAGTATTCATGGATTTGATGAATAGGGTGTGCCGACCCATGTTAGACCGATCTGTCATTGTATCATAGATGATATCCTTATTTATTCTAAAAATGAAGGTGATCATGCTTGTCACTTGCGTGAAGTTCTCGAAACGCTTCGTCGGGAGAAATTGTTCGCAAAATTCTCCAAGTGTGCCTTTTGGTTGCGAGAGGTACAATTCTTGGGTCATGTGGTAAACTCGGAGGGTATACACGTAGACCCCACAAAGATTCACGCGGTGACCAAATGGAGTCCACCCAAGACTCCCACAGAGATTAGAAGCTTTCTTGGGTTAGCCGGATACTACCGGAGATTCATTCAAGACTTTGCTAAGATTGCTTCTCCTTTAACCAAGCTTACCAAGAAAGAGGTGAAGTTCCTATGGGGTGAAGAGCAAGAGAAAGCCTTTCAAGAGTTGAAGTCGAAATTGACTCAAGCTCCGGTTTTGTCTTTACCCGAGGGAACCGACGATTTTGTGGTATACTCGGATGCTTCCTACTCCGGTTTGGGTTGTGTTCTAATGCAAAGGGGCAAGGTGATTGCTTATGCCTCGAGACAACTGAAAGTGCATGAAAGGAACTACCCAACCCATGATCTTGAACTAGCCGCGGTGGTGTTCGCGTTAAAGATTTGGAGGCATTATCTATATGGTGTAAAGTGTACGATTTACACGGACCATAAGAGTTTAAAGTACTTCCTTACGCAAAAGGAGTTAAACATGAGACAAAGGCGGTGGATGGAATTGCTAAAGGATTATGATTGTGAAATCCTATATCATCCGGGAAAGGCCAATGTCGTGGCTGACGCCTTGAGTCGAAAGGAGGATCATACTCCTATCAAAATAACCGCAATGAAGATAACCGTTATATCCGAAGTGGTTGAACGAATCAAGGAAGCACAAACTGAAGCGCTAAAGGAAGAAAATTTGAAGAAAAATCGAATCAAAGGTCAAACTCAAAACTTGGAAGATGATAGTCAAGGATTGAAAACAAGATGGGGTCGGGTTTGGATACCACCTACTTGTACCTTGAAGAATGATCTATTGGATGAAGCCCATAAATCCAAGTATTCAATTCACCCGGGAGCGACTAAGATGTATAGAGACCTTCGGGTTAACTATTGGTGGCCGGGCATGAAACGCGATATTGTCAAATACGTGGAGAAATGCTTAACTTGTTTGCAAGTGAAGGCGGAACATCAAAACCTCATGGTGAATTGCAACCGTTGGATATTCCGGAATGGAAATGGGAAAAGTTAACAGTGGATTTGATTACTAAACTTCCAAGAACGAAGAAAGGGTACGATGCGATATGGGTTGTTGTCGATCGATTGACCAAGAGCGCTCATTTCCTTCCTATTCGTGAGACTTACAATTCGGAGAAAATGGCGGAGGTTTACGTGAACGAAATAGTGTCACGACACGGGGTGCCCGTGTCGATTGTGTCCGATAGAGACACACGGTTTACTTCCAAGTTTTGGAGGAAATTTCAAGCGGAGATGGGGACAAAGCTATTGCTAAGCACGTCATACCATCCCCAAACCGACGGACAAAGTGAAAGAACCATTCAAACATTAGAAGATATGCTACGAGCGTGTGTTCTTGACTTTGGGGGTAGTTGGGATGAGTATTTGCCTTTGGCGGAATTTTCTTACAATAATAGCTACCACTCCACCATCGAGATGCCTCCGTATGAAGCTTTATATGGCAGAAAATGCCGAACTCCCATTTGTTGGGGAGAAATTGGTCCGCGGGAACTCGCGAGCCCGTGCGATGAAAAGACCGTCCGTTACGCGGATAAGCGTAGACGACCCATCGAGTTTGAGGTGGGCGATTTGGTTTTGTTAAAGGTTTCCCCATGGAAGGGTATTATACGATTCCGGAAGCGGGGAAAGTTGAGTCCGAGGTTTATCGGGCCATTTAAAATCATCGCACGTGTAGGTAAAGTTGCTTATCAGCTGGAATTGCCGGAAGAGCTTCAAGGAATTCACAACACGTTCCATGTATCTTACTTGAGGAAGTGTTTGGCTGACGAGTCGGCCTATGTCCCGTACGAGGATTGGAAGTTGATGACAGATTGAACTATATCGAGAAGCCGGTGGCTATCTTGGATAGAAAGGTCAAGCAACTGAGAAACAAGACACTCAATCAGGTGAAGGTGCAATGGAAGAATCGTAAGGGATCCGATGCCACTTGGGAATCGGAAGATGAAATGAGGAAGTCTTATCCTCATCTATTTGATTAGTATGTAAAGTTTCGGGACGAAACTCTCTTTAGAGGGAGAGACTTGTAACGACCCGAATTTCGTATTATGTAATTAAAATACAATTAATGTATCATGTGTTAAATATTGTAAATATTTAAGACTTAACTAGAAGATTTACTAGTTAGTTAATAGTGGTAGAAACATGAAAATGATACTAGAGGGGTGGATCTTGCCAATGATGAAACCTAAACATGGATATGTATGGCTTGCCATACATTTGGTGAGCATTGTCTTACTCACTCACGTTTCACACAAGAGAAGAGGAGAAGAAGGTTTTGTCATCTCATTTCTCAAATTGTTGGTGATTCAAGTGCAAGATCCGAAATTGAGCCCTAGAAATCATTCTTCATCTTATCAAGAGCTACAAGTAAGTGTTATTTGATGTTCTTGAGGTGGTAAAATCGTCACCACATGATGGGTGTAGAAATTGGTGGTTTAAACATGAAACCCTAGTGTTATAGTGCTAGATGATCATGTGTATGTGTGTATTATGGTAACTAGATGTGTAATTGCTCCTTAATTGAAGATTTACATGAACCATGGAAATGGGTTTAGTTACTAGAAGGTTAAACTAAGGATTCTTCATGTAAACTAGTTGCTAGTTGTAGAATCCATGTTCATTCTTGTAGAAATGTGATTATGTGCATAACATTTGGTTGAAATTGATGAATCACATGTGTGATATGTGATTTAGGTGTAAATTAGCTTGATGATGTTTAAAATGGGATTTGACCCTATAAGGGGCAAATTCGGTATGAAAAGGAAATTTGCGTTATGATAAGCAAATGGGATGGGTTGGGTCTAAGAACTCACCAAACATATGTAATATGTTATAATAGACCGGTTCCATGGTTGTCGGAACGGTCGGGAACTCTAAAGAACAAACGAACCATAAATGGGTTAATTAAGAATTAAATACCAAACAAATAGAAAAATTTTGGTATATTGCCAAGAGTCGGGTTAGACTCGTTGAAACTCCATGGGAATCACGTATATGATAAAATATGTTATTTCCGGGTGTTGGAACAATCGGGATCGAAAGGGGTGGTTCGGGAACGCGAAACGACCCTTAACGGGTCAAAATAAGGAGTTGCTGCAGGGACTACCGTAAGTTACGTCCATAAGGACGTAAGCTACGTCCTCTCCACCTGGGGACGTCCTGAGCTACTGCCTTACGTCCACAAATCAGGGGAGAAGGGTTAAGGACGTAAGTTACGTCCCATATATAAAAAAAAAATTTTTACCTCCGAGTTCTTTTGTTGTCTTCTCGCGTCCGAGACCGTTTAAACCCCCGTAAAGACCCTAAAATGAATGTTGGAATGTACTTACTTAGTTCCTATGAACTAATGGATGTCTAAACGTGTGTTTTCAGGTGTTACGGGACGGAAGGCTAAAGTGATCGATAGGGCATACAAGGATCGAACGGGACTTGCATACACGTTTTTTGTAGAAACTAACGCGTTAACATTATTTTGAAACTTCCTATCACGTGTGTATGTAAATGGATTGTTAAACTTCATTTTTGAGTGTCGGTTGACACGAAACACATATTTTGGGAGTTAAATGTTAATGAAATTTTCTGGGACCAAATTCCGCATGTTTATTTAACTTAAACGGACCCTTTGGAGGTCCGGGTGTTACAGTGCAAACCATGGCATTCATGAGACTGCCAACCGCAGACGCGTATGGAATTTGAGCCATCTCTGTTCTTTCTTCTTTAGATTAGGAGACTGATCTTTGGTAAGCTTTAAGTGACTTCCTAATGGTGTGTTTCTAGGCTTGGTCTTCTCATTAGTCATCTTGAATCTTTCCAACACTTTCCCGATGTATTTTTCTTGAGATAGTGTTAAAGAACCATCCTTTTTGTTTCTAATGATGCTCATCCCGAGTATCTGTTTGGCTGGACCCAGATCTTTCATCTCAAATTCTTTAGACATTTATTTCTTTAACTTGCTGATTTCTTTCATATCTGATCCTGCAATTAACATATCATCTACATAAAGTAGTAGAATGATATAGAGCTGTTGAACTTCTTCAGATAGCAGCAATGATCCATCTGACATTTCTTGTACCCTGACCTTTCTATGAAGTTATCAAACTTCAGGTACCACTGCCTGGGTGCCTGTTTTAGACCATACAAGCTCTTTTCCAATCTGCAGACCCAATTTTCTTTCCCGATAACCCGAACCCTTCAGGTTGTGCCATATAAATTCTTCTTCAAGATCACCATGTAGAAATGCTGTCTTAACGTCTAATTGTTCTAGATGTAAGCCTCTGCGGCTACAAGACTCAGAACCAATCTGATGGTTGTCATTTTCACAACTGGTGAGAAGATCTCATCATAATCAACCCCCATCTTTGCTGGAAACCCTGACTACCAAACGAGCTTTGTATCGTTTAGAACCATCATGTTCTTCCTTGACCCTGAAGACCCATTGTTTTGCAGAGTTCTTTTATCTGGCGGAAGCTGGTTAGTACCCATGTTTTATTTTCATCAAAGAACTTATCTCATCCTTCATAGCATGCTCCCACTGAAGCGAATCTTTCACCTTAATGGCTTCATTGGTTCACCATTTTCAGTTAAGAGAAGATAGTTGACTGAAGGAGTAAACCTCTCTGGTGGTTTGGAGACTCTGGTGGACCTCCTGACCCAATTTTGAGACTGGTCAGGATCCTGCGAGGGCTGTTTCGTCATCAGAGTCTGAACTCCCACTATCAGAAGCTCCCGCTGCTTCTTCATCTCCACCCATATCATCATCTTCAAACTCCAGAACTTCAGTTTCTGTATTTGATTCAGTAACTGGCTGTGTTTTATTTGCATCAGTTTTAAATTCAACGTGCTCTTTCTGGACTTGTGAGTTTGTTGTGATTCTGTCTTTGTATAACTCAGCCTCGTTGAATATGGCATGCTTACTTCTGACTACTTCTCTGCTTCAGAATCCCAAAGCCTGTAGCCCATACTATCTGACCCATATCTAATGAAAGTGTACTTCTTAGCTTTAGCATCAAGTTTGTCACCATCTTTCACCAGATCATAAGCACTGCACCCAAAAACTTTCAAGTGACCATATTTAACTACTTCCCCTTTCCATTCTTCTTCTGGTATCTTGAATCCCAACGGAACTGACAATCCCCGGTTGACTAAGTAAGCAGCAGTATTGACTGCATCAGCCCAAAACATCTTTGGAACCCCGCAATTAAGTCTCATACTTCTGGCTCTCTCATTTAAAGTTCTGTTCATCCTTTCTGCTTGTAACACCCGGAAGTTTGACTTTTTGAAGTGTCATGCGACTGGAGGTTCAGTTGCATGGAATTCATGCGACTGGAGGCCCAATCGTATGATGCTCGGACGATTGAAGGATCAAGCGCATGGAACCCATGCGACTGGAGGTCCAGTCGCATGGTGTTCATGTGACTGAAAGTCCAGTCGCCTGGACCCCGGGCGACTGAGCTGTAGCTATAAAGGAGGGGCAGCCCTCTTCTTCCCCCACACTTACACATTTTCAGTCGGGAAGAAAGAGCAGAGCAGGGAGAGAGCAGAAAGAAGAGAAAGAAAGAGAGAAGGTGGTGATTCGGGCTCAAGATTTGTCGAGTGGCTAGTCAAATCGAAGTCTTTATCTTCTCCTTGATAATATGAGTTCTAGGACCCCTCATTTACTTGTTTTCAAACGATTAGGGGCTGGAACACATTTAAACCGTTTTTGAAAAAGTGTATGTTTGACGCATTTGGGTGAAATCTTAAGTAATGTGTTTAAGGTATGATTTAGGACTTGCAAATGCTTGTATGATGTCCTAGTATAAATCCCTGAGGTTTAGGAGGGCTAATTGGGCTGGAAATGAGTTTAGAGGAGTTTGAAGGCCGTAGGTCGCGGCTGTTGTTCGTGATGAACTCCAGTCGCTGCCCAGTTAGGGCTAGAAGACTGAAGGGCCAGTCGCACGACTGAGGAAGGACTGATGTTCAATCGTACATTAAGGCTCAGACGCACGACTGGGGCTCAGTCGCACGACAGACCATGCGATTGAGGGATTCAGTCGCATAGGTCCATTCGCATAGTAGTTCAGTCGCATGACTGAGGGTTAGTCGCCTAGTAGTCCATTCGTATAGTGTTCATTCGCATGATAGGAGGTCCATTCGTACGATTGTATGCCCATTCGCATAGTTGTCCAATCGCAAGGTTCAGTCGCATGAAGGCCATGCGACTGGAGTATGTTCAATCGCCCAAATAGGGCTGATGTGAATGAGGAGAGATGGTATGTAGGACGTATGCATGATAAGTATGATGTGACCATATATGATGGTAATGACTGATGAATTGTAAATATCTACTTCCTTGTGTTGATGCGTGTTTATCTTTTAGTGACTTTACGTGAATGAATGAATGAATGACACGAATGTAATAAATAACGTAAAGTGAAAGATAATGAAAGAGGTACATGATGAATGAACGCGTGCATTAATGATGAACGAATGAAAGAGGAACATGATGAATGAATGCATGCGTTAATGAATGAATGAATGAATGAATGAATGAAAGTTTTGCATGGTTTAAGGGGCACGAGATGGATTTGACGGTTAAGAAGTCTTGGAAATGATGCTTTGTTTTAGTAACTAGGCCTATTACGAGCCTTAGGGTAGATATGGACAGTGAGCCATAGTTGCCTTAAGAAACGGGGCAGTGTCTTGTGTGACCTGTCACGGATAGCTGTTACAGCAGGAGTGGTGACGATCACTCGCGGGGTTAACGTGACCTCGGGAAGAGGTGTTGTCGGTCAATGGACAGAGAGCCATAGGGGAAACAAGGTTGTCGGTCTATGGACAAGAGCCATAGGGCAACCAGGTGTCGGTCTATGGACTGTGCCCTAGGGGCACCAGTTATCGGTCTATGGACTGAGAGCCATAGGGGCACCAGTATGTTACAGTATGCTTTGTCGGCTCATGGGTTGGAACCATGAAGGCAGAGACGAGAAGTGACCCTTAGAGATTTGCATGCTGACAATGAAAGTAATAAACGGAAGGAACATAATGATGACGTATGAAACGGATCCTCATCACTCGACCTCAGTAATCATGGCTGTGTGCCTTGAGAGGGTAAAGTGTGACCGGATCTAGAAAGAAGTAAAAGATAGAGGATGCGTGAAAGTAATGAACGTCCGAATAAATGAAATGAACGTAAGAATGAATGTAACGTACGTACAGATGATGTAACGAATGTATGAATGAAAGTAAGAACGTACGAACAAAAGAGAGTTAAGAAAGAACGTGAACGTTAACAATGAACGGTACACGACGAACGAAGTTAATGAATGATGATGAAGATAATAATAATATTACTACGTGTACGTATGTTGTATGATCGTATGTATGTAAGAACGGTTTTGATGGACAGTAAAGTACACTTTATTATAAAACTAGAACTCACTCAGCAACGCTGACTTTGATGTGTTTCCAGTTGGTAGGTATGTTACTGAGGATGGCACAGGGCGACTACTCAGTTGATGTGGCTGGCATCCATATTTTGACATGTCATTGTATTTTAAGAAGAAAACGAATGTTGTAAAGTTATGAAATGACATGTTTTAGTTATAAATGAAAATTTTTAATTTCCGCTGCAAAGTAATGTACATTTGAAATGTCTTTATGTGCGATGAATGACCACTGTGAGGTGCCCGGGAACGGGGCCTTACAAGTTGGTATCAGAGCCAAAGTTTAAGTGAAATGGGTAATTTTCAAAATAAACCTTAACTTAAACTGAAAATGGGATAGAAAGGGGTGGGATGCCAATCTAGAAAAAGTAAAGATAGAGGATGCGTGAAAGTAATGAACGTCCGAATAAATGAAATGAATGTAAGAATGAATGTAATGTACGTACAGATGAATGTAACGAATGTATGAATGAAAGTAAAACGTACGAACAAAAGAAAGAGTTAAGAAAGAACGTGAACGTTAACAATGAACGGTACACGAACGAAAGTTAATGAATGATGATGAAGATAATAATAATATTATCTACGTGTACGTATGTTGTATGATCGTATGTATGTAAGAACGGTTTTGATGGACAGTAAAGTACACTTTATTATAAAACTAGAACTCACTCAGCAACGCTGACTTTGATGTGTTTCCCGTTGGCAGGTATGTTGCTGAGGATGGCACAGGCGACTACTCAGTTGATGTGGCTGGCATCCATATTTTGACATGTCATTGTATTTTAAGAAGAAAACGAATGTTGAAAGTTATGAAATGACATGTTTTAGTTATAAATGAAAAATTTTAATTTCCGCTGCAAAGTAAATGTACGTTTGAAATGTCTTTATGCGCGATGAATGACCAACAGTGAGGTGCCCGGGAACGGGGCTTACAAGTTGGTATCAGAGCCAAAGTTTAAGTGAAATGGGTAAATTTTCAAAATAAACCTTAACTTAAACTGAAAATGGGACATAAAGGGGTGGGATGCCAATCTGAGTAGCTGCGTGCCATCAGGTATTTTCTTATATTAACTGGTAGTATGTGCGCATGTTGTGAGCTTATGTGTACTGCTAGGTTTAGATGCTAATGTAGTCAGGACAGTAATGCTCGGGGTACGAAGAATAAAGTAAGTGGCTAATCACAACTGGCCACTGTAATTAGGAACTTGCTATACTTGACATAAACTGAGCTATTCCCTTGAATGGCCGTGTTAGTGTTTGAATCTTTCAGTGTGTGATAGAGGATGGCTAGCGGCAGAACTCCTAAGGTTTTGCCAAATAGGGGCTGTGGTGGACGTGGTGCTGAACCGCGTGTCACGAGAGCATGTCTAGAGCAGCTGAAATGACACTTGAAGAGACTGAAGCCCCTCACCGGGAAGGCGGCGATGATAGTGCTAGTTTGAGGATCGCCATGAAAGAGGCTGTTGTTGAGGGAGTCCAACATGTCGTGCAGGCGATTCTGCCATCTATGGTGACTGAGGTAATTAGGGCGGTGAAGGAGACGATGGCTATTGAAGGAAGCACGAAGGGTAGCGGCGACATGAACTGGAATGGAAAGCGGTTCGGACGTGGCAGGGCCACTCCAAACAAAAGATTGCCAGGACGGAGGACCGGCGTGCAGCTTCGTCCGGTACGGGGATGAGGAAGTGTGGTAAGTGTGCCAAAGGGCACATTGGAGAAGATATGTGGAGACCAAACCTCTGCTCCATATGTGGACGCCAACATCCCGGGGAATGTAGATTGGGGACCAATATCTGTTTTTGATATGAAAGGCACGGTCACGTAGCCAGAGAGCGTGGGGTGGTACGGTGTTATAACTGCGGAGGAAGGGGTCACATAAGCAGGGATTGCAAGAAACCAAGGGCGGAGGGCGCAGGGCCTTCATGATGATGCCGGAGCAGGCTAGGATAGGCCCCGATATCGTGACAGGTATGTATCTAGTAATCATACTCTGCCTTCTGTGATGTTTGATTCCGTAGCTAGAAAAAGTTTTGTTTATGTTATTTTTCTGTGCTAAGTTGCCCATTAGGAGTGGGAGTATTGATAAGCCCTTTGATGTAAGAACCGTAAAGGTAACTCCATCAGGACTTCTGAGATGATAGGAGACCGCAAGGTGGAGTTAGAAGGTCACGGATACCCGGTTAGACTACTTGTGATAACCTTAGATGATTTTCGAATTGGTTCTTGGAATGGATGGGTTGGTGGACTTCGAGACAAGTACAGCGTGTCGCGAGGAGATGATTCGAGGATAGCGCCTGACGTGAGTTCGGTAACTGTTTATGGAAATCGGGTCACGACGATTCCGAGAGTAAACTCAGAGGCGGTTGCGGAAGAAGTGCACCAGACCATGCAGACGATCCTATCGTCTGTAGTGACCGAGGTGATAATGCTGTTAGAAATTATGAGAGACGGGAAGGGGGTAGACTTTCAGGTGAAAGAAGACAGCCCAAGACTGGAACGGTTTTCTTCGATGACGGAGAGAAAGAAGAAGGAGGAGGAGCTTGCGCCGGAGGAGCACGAGACTGTGAATACGGGACAATTTGATGATGCAAGTCCCCAACTTTTGATGGTGACGGCACTGCTGCTGCTCACCGATAGGTGAAGGGAATGGAAGCCGTGCTGAATATCAACGGGTGTCGGGAGGATCAGAAGGTGAAGTTTGCCGCTCACTCTTTAGTGGATTCAGCTTTGTGCTGGTGGGACAACATAGTCCAAGTTGAGGGTAGTCGGGCTATCGGAAGGACGAGATGGATAAGGTTGAAAAGGAGTCCTGCGATTCGAGGTGGGGACGATGACGCATCGGTAGTACACCACTAAATTCAACAAAGTGGCACAGCTGGTGCCGGATCAGGTGACACCTCCTTCGCGGGAGATCGAGAGGTACATGCAGAGCTTGTCGGCGGACATCCGTAGGCATATGATCACTGCCCAGCCAAGCACGTTCTGGTCGGCGGTAGATCTAGCGGGAAGGTTGTACGACGAACGGAAGGCGATGTCGATAACGGGCGAAGCAGAGGAGCGAGCTTATGTTAAGAAGGGAAAGGAAGGTGAGATAGTGATGGTGGAAAGGTGGCAGAAGGTAAGGTGATAAGGATCGATGATCGTGAGAGGATAACGGGAAGGGTTGAGGAATGCAAGAAGGGTAGTAGAGGTCATGAAGGGGAGTGCAAATGGTGATTTAACGTATGTTTTCAGTATGGGAAGGAGGGTCATAGGGCAAGGGATTGCCGTGTGGCTAAGTGCTACAATTCCGGTAAGGCTGGACATCTGAATAGGGATTGTAAGAAGTCAAAGGCGGGAAGTTCCGGTGCGGGGAAGGAAAACAGGGGTGAAGGCTACAGCTTTTGCCCTGGTCAAGTGGAGGGTAGAGCAGACTCCGCCCGACGACAGGTACGATTCCGGTAGTTTAATTTTGTGCACTTACGTCTCGAATGCGATGCTAGTGGCAGTTCGTTCCCACTACTCCCGTTGTAAGTTGCATGTTAAGAGAAGGAACATCGACGAGCCATTCAGTGTAGGGGATTGCATGATGCAATTGAGAAAGTTGTGTCACCCGTTTCTGAGGAACAGTTCCAGCCTGTGATTGGTTCATCGAACGACAACATATGCATAGTTTCGACGTTGTAGCAAACAAGTAGAATGGGAGGTCATAAGCGAAAGAAAAGGATAAATTGGTTTGGGCTACCAAAGAAGCCTATATGTTTATCTATCATAGTGTACCTGCAAGGAACCTGAGGAAAACCGATCTCGGTACAGTTTTATTTGGAACAACACCTAGCACGATTAATGAAAGCCTTTTTCATCAGTCGTTTGGTTTGCAAGAAGGTCATTATTCCTCCATAAAGAACATTAAACAAGGGCCGGAGTAAGCAGCAACTTTACGCAAAGTTGAAGGCCTTGTTCTTCAAGCACTAAAGCTGAAGGTTTTCAGCGATATTCTGAAGCTCAATGATTATGACGCCGAGCCTTTGCTCGAATATTGTAATGTAGTAACCGTATGGTACATGGCATGTTTGAAGTCGCAGGTGCTGGTCAAATGGACATTGATCAGTATGCATGGGTTGCCGATGTCGATCGTCAAAGATAGACCAGAAGTCGAATGTTGGTAAAGAACGTGGGGGCGATAGGATTCCAAGTGATAGACTGGAAAAGAGATGGGACAGTATTGCCCGCGAAGGTTTAAGGAACAACAGGTTTCGGGGACGAAACCCGTTTAAGGGGGGTGGACTTGTAACACCCGGAAGTTTGACTTTTTGGAGTGTCATGCGACTGGAGGTTCAGTCGCATGAATTCATGCTACTGGAGGCCCAATCGCATGATGCTCGGACGATTGAATGATCAAGCGCATGGAACCCATGCGACTGGAGTCGCATTGTGTTCATGCGACTGAAAGTCCAGTCGCCTGGACCCCGGGCGACTGAGCTGTAGCTATAAAGGAGGGGCAACCCTCTTCTTCCCCCACACTTGCACATTTTTAGTCGGGAAGAAAGAGCAGGGAGAGAGAGCAGAGAAAGAAGAGAAAGAAAGAGAAGGTGGTGATTCGGGCTCAAGATTTGTCGAGTGGCTAGTCAAATCGAAGCTCTTCATCTTCTCCTTGATAATGTGAGTTCTAGGACCCCTCATTTACTTGTTTTCAAACGATTTAGGGGCTGGAACACATTTAAACCCGTTTTTGAAAAAGTGTATGTTTGACCCATTTGGGTGAAATCTTGAGTAATGTGTTTAAGGTATGATTTAGGACTTGCAAATGCTTGTATGATGTCCTAGTATAAATCCCTGAGGTTTAGGAGGGCTAATTTGGGCTGGAAATGAGTTTAGAGGAGTTTGAAGGCCGTAGGTCGCGGCTGTTGTTCGTGATGAACTCCAGTCGTTGCCCAGTTAGGGCTAGATGACTGAAGGGCCAGTCGCACGACTGAGGAAGGACTGATGTTCAATCGTACGATTGAGGCTCAGACGCACGACTAGGGCTCAGTCACACGACAGACCATGCGATTGAGGGATTCAGTCGCATAGGTCCATTCGCATAGTAGTTCAGTCGCATGACTGAGGGTTAGTCGCCTAGTAGTCCATTCGTATAGTGTTCATTCGCACGATAGGAGGTCCATTCGTACGATTGTATGCCCATTCGCATAGTTGTCCAATCGCAAGGTTCAGTCGCATGAAGGCCATGCGACTGGAGTATGTTCAATCGCCCAAATAGGGCTGATGTGAATGAGGAGAGATAGGTATGTAGGACGTATGCATGATAAGTATGACGTGACCATATATGATGGTAATGACTGATGAATTGTAAATATCTATGTTCCTTGTGTTGATGCGTGTTTATCTTTTAGTGACTTTACGTGAATGAATAAATGAATGAAACGAACGTAATAAATAACGTAAAGTGAAAGATAATGAAAGAGGGACATGATGAATGAATGCATGCATTAATGAATGAACGAATGAAAGAGGAACATGATAATGAATGCATGCGTTAATGAATGAATGAATGAATGAATGAATGAAAGTCATGCATGGTCTAAGGGGCACGAGATGGATTTGACGGTTAACAAGTCTTGGAAATGATGCTTGGTTCTAGTAACTAGGCCTATTACGAGCCTTAGGGTAGATTATGAACAGTGAGCCATAGTTGCCTTAAGAACAACGGGGCAGTGTCTTTGTGACCTGTCACGGGATAGCTGTTACAGCAGGAGTGGTGACGATCACTCGCGGGGTTAACGTGACCCCGGGAAGAGGTGTTGTCGGTCTATGGACAGAGAGCCATAGGGGCAACAAGGTTGTCGGTCTATGGACAGAGAGCCATAGGGGCAACCAGGTGTCGGTCTATGGACTGTGAGCCATAGGGGCACCAGGTGTCGGTCTATGGACTGAGAGCCATAGGGGCACCAGTATGTTATAGTATGCTTTGTCGGCTCATGGGTTGGAACCATGAGGGCAGAGACGAGAAGTGACCCTTAGAGATTTGCATGCTTGACGAATGAAAGTAATGAACAGAAGGAACATAATGATGACGTATGAAACGGGATCCTCGTCACTCGACCTCAGTAATCATGGCTGTGTGCCTTGAAGAGGGAAAAGTGTGACCGGATCTAGAAAGAAGTAAAAGATAGAGGATGCGTGAAAGTAATGAACATCCGAATAAATGAAATTAACGTAAGAATGAATGTAACGTACATACAGATGAATGTAACGAATGTATGAATGAAAGTAAGAAACGTACGAACAAAAGAAAGAGTTAAGAAAGAACATGAACGTTAACAATGAACGGTACACGAACGAAAGTTAATGAATGAATGATGAAGATAATAATAATATTATCTACGTGTACGTATATTGTATGATCGTATGTATGTAAGAACGGTTTTGATGGACAGTAAAGTACACTTTATTATAAAACTAGAACTCACTCAGCAACGCTGGCTTTGATGTGTTTCCAGTTGGCAGGTATGTTGCTGAGGATGGCATAGGGCGACTACTCAGTTGATGGGGCTGGCATCCATATTTTGACATGTCATTGTATTTTGAGAAGAAAACGAATGTTGTAAAGTTATGAAATGACATGTTTTAGTTATAAATGAAAATTTTTAATTTCCGCTGCAAAGTAAATGTACGTTTGAAATGTTTTTATGTGCGATGAATGACCAACTGTGAGGTGCCCGGGAACGGGGCCTTACCCGTTTTGTTGAGGGGTGCCCGGAACTGTCTTTATCATCCGAATGCCATGTTCAGCACAATAATCAAGAAACTCAGTGCTGATGTACTCTCCTCCGTTGTCCGACTTCAAGCATTTTACCTTCAAATCAGTTTCCAATTCAATAACAGTTTTCCATTTCTTAAAAGTATCAAAAACATCAGATTTATTTTTAAGAAAATAAACCCATACCTTGCGTGTTGAATCGTCTATGAAGGTGACATAATAGTGAGCTCCTCCCACTGAAGAAACCGAGGTTGGTCCGAAGACATCAGTGTGAACAAGCTCCAATTTCTGAGCTTTTGGTGCCTTTCCTGTCTTCATAAATGATACCTTCTTCTTTTTCCCAAAGACACAAGGCTCACAGAATTCAGATTCAACCCTTTTGAGCTCGGGAAGCTTTCCTTTTGCAACGAGCATCTTCATTCCTTTTTCACTCATGTGACCAAGTCGTTGGTGCCATAGAGTAGATTGACTCGGTCCACTGGTCATTGAATTTACCCCATCCATTGGAACTTTAGCCATATAAAGAGTACCTCTCTTTTTACCCCTGGCGATGACAAGATTTCCTTTAACTACCTTCCATTGTCCCCCACCAAACATCACATCATATCCCTGATCATCCAACTGCCCAATAGAGATCAACTTCTTTTTCAGGCTAGGAATGACCCGAACATCCTTTAAAGTCCATGAGGTGCCTAGTGAGGTTTTCAGCTCAATATCTCCCAAACCTGTGACATTAAGAGTATGATTATTTGCCAAACGAACTTTACCAAAGTTACCTGTTCGTAGATTCTTCATCATCTTCATACTAGACGAGGCATGAAAAGATGCACCAGAATCCATAACCCATGACTCTGTTGAGTTTTCCACACAGCAGATAAGAGCATCATCGGAATCGGAATCAGTATCATCAGCAGCTACATTTACTTCCTTTTTATTTTTAGAAGTAGTCGGATTTGGGCATTGCTTTCTGAAGTGCCCAGTTTCTTTGCAGTTCCAGCACTGGATGTCTTTTCTGGGTTTTGACTGACCTCTTTTTCTGGATTTTGATCTTCCTCTACTAGCCCCCTTTCTTTCTTTCTTCCTCTCCCTTCAGCGCTTAGTAAAGCACTCGATGATTCCCCTGAGGCTCGCCTTCTGATATCCTCCCCCAAAATCAGATCCCGAACTGCATCAGTAGTAAGCTTAGTAGTTCCAGATGAACTACTAACTGCAGTAACAGTTCCCGACCAACTTTCTGGTAAAGAAGACAAAAGCAACAGTGCCTGAACCTCATCATCAAATTTAATATTAACCGACACTAACTGAGACATGATAGTGTTGAAATTGCTGATATGACTGGTAACGGATCCTCCCTCTTTCAGTCTCATATTTACTAGTTCTCTAATCAGAAAAACTTTGTTTGCAGCAGATGGCTTCTCATACATGTTTGACAGCGCATCCATAATGCCTTTAGCTGTCATCTCCTTCAGAATATTGAAAGCAACATTTTTTGATAATGAGAGTCTGATGACAGAAACAGCCTTCCTGTCAAGAGCAGCCCATTCAGCAGGTGTAGTCTTTTCTGGTTTCTGACCAACCAAAGTGGCTTCCAAATCCTTCTGAACCAGCAAATCCTCGATTTGCATCTTCCACCACACAAATCATGACCATCGAACTTTTCAATCTTTGTTTTCCCATCCTCAGCCATTATTCCAAACCACAGATGCTTAACAGTCGAGTCAGAACTGAGAATAGTGACAAACACAACAGTGGCCGACTGCCTGAACTTGAGTGTTGTTCTATTGACCACTATTATATGAAAACCAGTTCCAAAAAACCAAAAGCAAACGAGTTTGATAATGCACCTGAGTTTTGAATGCAGCAGACAAACAAACTACCCAGTAAAATTCGACAGAGAAACCCTAATTCGATAGCACAGGGTGGCGGCAGGAAAACCCTAATTCGACAGAATAGGGTGGCGGCGGCAGTGGCGGCGGCGGCGGCGGCGGCAGATCGGCGGCGACGGCAGATCGGCGGCGGCGGCAGATCGGCGGTGGCGGCGGAACCCTAATCGCCCAGTAATCTTCAAAAAAAAAAAATTTCGGGGCCCCGGCCCCGAACCCTGGAAGACAGGGGGAAGATTATAACAGTGATCAAGAGCCTGAAGCTCTGATACCAGTTGTTAGGGTTAACCCGCGCACAAACAATCAAACAAAAAACAGTAAACAATAAAGAACACGAGAGATTTATAGAGGTTCGGTTACGGTGTGCAACCTACGTCCTCTTGGGGCAACTAGGGTTTTCTTTTTATTGAGTGATAATGATTACAAGTATAAGAGAGATATATATAAACAATAATTAGGGTTTCACCCTTTAGTTAACATTCTAACTAAACTGGACCTAATTAGAACTTGGGCCGGCCGAGCCCAACTGTTCCAAATTAATCCACTCCGAAGCCTACACCCAACAGGAATTCGAATAAATTTTATGAAATTGAAATCTGAATTTTATTGGTCAATGTGTTTGGTTAATAAAGTAACTGAATTAAAATGAATTCCCTCAAATTCATCAAATGAAAGATTTCAAATTCCTTTCAAATTTTAAAGAATTTCAATTCCACCAAACGACACCACAGACCGCCACCTTCCACCCCCCACCCACCGCCAATCGTACCTGCCAACTACCCTTGCCGACACCTACAAAAGCCGCCATCGACCCACGACCGTCGTCGCCGCCGCCTCCCCCGCGCTCGCCGTTTGACACCTCACCCCTCTCCTGCTTGTTGTCAAAAACCGACACTGGCCGCCCCCCGTTGTCGTCAATCGACATCCGCCGCTGACCGTTCCCGTCACCGACAAATAATGATTGTGCCTGCGGTCGACATCGGACTGTTGGGCCCGACCCCAACTGTCCTCGTCGACCGCTTCGTTCTTGGGTGCGATTTGACGACCACTGTTGGTTGTCGGCCGCAGGCGTGATCGGTTAGTGGCGATGGTGGCGGAGACGGAGTACGGTTAGTTATCGGCGGCAAGGCGACACGCGGTCGGTGATATATAGCAGCGGTAGTGATAGATGGTGTCGGTTTGTAGGTTAGTCGATAATTAATAAATTCTAATTCCTTTATGAATATTTTTATACATAAAATGTATTTAGATTTTAAATTTTTAATAGATTTGAATTAACTTGAATTTCAGGGTGGTCTAATACTCTAACGCATAATTCCTCGTTTAAATTCGTAATTTCTTCTTCGATCTCATGTATATATATGTATATATGACGGCTTCCTTACTTTTAAGAATCAATGAAACATACAGGCAATGGGCAAGTTCATCTTAATCTACGTGGCATGAAATGAGTGGACTATGGGCTTCCACGTCATCTCAAAAGTTAGGAACATGTCAGGCCAATAATGTATGCATGATTACATTTTACTATTTAGAGTTGCCGTTTGAGTTTTGGTTTACTTGTCATCTCTTTCTGAGTTTCTGTAGTTGCTTAGCCCTTCTATATAATTTCCTTTTATCCTAACAAGTTCGTTTTTTTTTTTTTAAATATTAACTCAAAACATGGTCCTACTGATTAACAAACCTTTTTTAAAACTAATTTGTGTCAAGTTAAAACCCAATTTGCTCCTACTCTGTTTTCAGTTAAACATGTAGTATTGAAGATTTCATTCATATCCATACAAAAGCAAAAAACTTCTAATCAACTACTACTATTGATAACTGTTTATACCTACCTATATATTGCATAAATTAACCCCCCGACCTTATCGATGAAAGAGAAACACTATTTATAAGTTTTGAACATCGAGACGAGTAATCACTCATAACAATCTCATAATTCAAAATCATACGTTGATCATCACCATCTCCATTTGATGCCACAAACAACACTAGTACTACAATCAAGTGATCAACCATGTCCCCATAGAGAATCCGCATCAAGCGTCCATTTCCAACTCATCAAACCTTTCTCATATCATACAATTAACTAATTAATTAATTATACAATCCCCAAACACAAAAAGTTCCAAAGAGAAGTGTGTTTAGCGAAATTTTGATGCCTAAATAAGGTAGAGGATCGATGAGTTTGTGTGTGGATTATCAAGTTAAAATGCAAGTTGTGTTGTTTCTTGGAGTTTGGCCCCATTGCCATTGAGCCAAGTGAACTAACTCTTAACCAAAACTTTTAAATATAAGACAAATCATATCCAGTCATGGAGCTCGACAAAATTATTTACCTAATTAAAAAATAAACAATAAAAACGAGTATATTTTTATTTTAATTTAATTTGTATTTTGTTATATGTATTTGATGCTTTGCTTTGCTATTATTCAAAAAGTCAAAATTACAAGTCACAATGTCCAATATTATGATTATAAGTCAATCTCACTACTCTAATAAAATAGTAACTATGGTTGTCACATGTCATTTTTAATATCATCTAATGATACGTGTCAGCATTATATTCATTCTAATCAAATTTTTCCCGCTTCTCTCTCCTATTAAATAATCACATTAATTACTAATAATATTATCTATTTATTGTTACATTATAATTAGTATTTAATAAATTAAGAAAGATAAATTTTTATTAATGTTATTTCTATAGGGATAGTTTTTTCTAAAAAAAGATGTTTTTCTAAAAAATAAAATTATTTTTACGTAATATTTTAAAATTGGTTTTTAAAGTAATTTTTTAATAAAACAAAATAATTAAAATAGGGATTTATAGTAAAGAAATTTTTAAAAAAATTTTAATGTTGTTTAAAACAAAATGTCTAATTTATCTTTGAAAAAATAAAAAAAATTAAAAGGTTCATATTATTGTTTTATTACTTATAACTATTACTTATACATAATTTCAATATATCATGTTTTAGTCTATCATTTTAAATTTAATAATTTTTATTCAATTAATATTTTATTTATTTAACCCGTGTATTACACGGGTTTACTAAAGCTAGTTATATATATTAACTTTTCATTAAAACCAAGGTCGATGATGCTCCTCCCTTGATTCTAGCCTTCACCACTTATATGGTCTATGCATCTTACACTCCAGTTTTCCACACACATGCATGCATTATAAAGCTGTACGTTGGGCTTTAGATCTGGACCTTGCTTGCTCACTGTAATTACCAAGATAACCCTGGCATGCATGTAATGTAGTATAAGCATTAAGCAAAGATTTTATCTTTTATTTTATATATATATATATCTACCTACTCTAATAAAAAGGTATCTTAAGATGACACGTGGCAGCACCACAATCATTCTCATCAATTTTTCCGCCTCTCTCTCTTATTAAATAATACCTTAATTATTAATAATATTCCTTAACAACTTTTTAGATTTAATAAATTAAGAAATAAATCTATTTATTAATATTATTTCTAAATAAATATTTTTTTATAAAATAATATATTTTTCTAAAGCATTTTTTTTAAAATACAAATTTTTTTAAAATTGGTATTTTATAAAGTCACTTTTTAAAAACAAAAAATAATCAAATTTGAGAGTTATAATGGGAAAATTATTAAAAATAATATTTTTATACGATTTGTTTTTGTTATTTTTAGAAACAATTTAAAAATAAAATTTTAAAAAGTTGATATTATTATTTTATTATATGTTAAAATATCATTTTATAATTAATAAATATTATTATATTAATATTTTATTTATTCAACCTGTGTAATACACGGGTTTACTAAATTAGTATATATATATCTCTGGACCAAAATTAAGTGAGTGCGTCAAGTTTATATATTATATATTATGAATTGAATATCAGAAAATATAATTTTTCTTCTATCTTTTAGTCGGATTATCCCAGTTATAACATGACTAAGACGACGCGCGACAAATAAGATAAGTACAAACTAGAAATGGATGTCTTTCATAATATTTCACGTTACAATACTTGACTTTGTCGTAAATTTGCAGCATAGCTAAAATTCTTACCAACTATTAATCGACACAATTTCAATATAGTTAATTTAATAATATTAATTGCTCATAATCTACCTACTCTAATAAAAAGGTATTTTGGGATGACACGTGACAACACCACAATCATTCTCATCAAAATTTTCCTGCCTCTCTCTCCTATTAAATAATACCTTAATTAGTAATAATATTTCTTTAACACCTTTTTAGATTTAATAAATTAAGAAAGAGATCTATTTATTAATTTTATTTCTAAATAAATTTTTTTATAAAACAATAAAATTTTCTAAAGCATAAAACTTTTATAAAAATATAAATATTTTAAAATCCTTATTTTTAAAAATTCATTTTTGAAAACAAAATATAATCCAAATTGAGAGTTATAATAGGAAAATTTTGAGAAATGACATTTTTATACGATTTTTTTAGAACAAATATTTATTTTTTAAAAAAAGTTTATAAATAAAATTTTAAAAAGTTGATATTACTGTTTTATTATTAGAGTATCATTTTATAATTATTAAATTTTATTATATTAATATTTTATTTACTCAACCCGTGTAATACACGAGTTTACTAAAGCTAGTAATAAATAAAAGAGAAAAATTAAAAAATATATTTTTTGGGTAAGGGTTAAAAAAGAGTATTAAATTTAAATAGTAAATTCTATAAAATAAACCCATAATGATGAAATAACATTGTTTGCTTCTAGAATGTAAAACAGGATGATAAAATAGCAGCTAATTAATATAATGAATTAAAATAATGATAAAATAAAAAAAATGATCTAAAAACATATAATGAAAATGATAAATGTCTTATTATTATTTTTTGCTTGTCATTATGTTTTTTCTAAATATTATGTTTTGAGAAACATATTAGTAAAATAATATTAATGTGTACTTATAGGTGTAATCCACAAAAGTAAAATAACAACAAATTTATAGATTAAACAAACAAACAAACAAACACACACTCAGTATATCCCACTCAAGAGCAGGGTCTGGAAGGGGTGGGTGGTGACGAGTCTTTCCTCTATCTAATTTATATAGTATATAATAAAATAATATTAAATGATTAAAAGTAAAACATAAAACACAATGATTAATACGTATGACAAGTTATGAAAAATATTTGACATGATAACCTGATATATTTGAAACAATTACCATAATGTTATCTCCATTAAAAATAATAAAATGATACGCACATGTAAAGCTTAGAATCATGTTTAGTTTTTTTAGACTAAATATTTTATACTATAACATTGCCCATATATTTGTGGCAATATTGTTGCAGATTTTTAACCTTCTACAATAATTTTGAGACAAAGATTATCTTTTATTAATTAAATTTAACAGTTCACTTATTTATAAATTAGATAATAAAGAATAGGAATTATTTTGTTACATATATTTTTTTTCTTACAATCATTTTTATAATAAAGGGGGGCGCCCCCCCCCCCCCCCCCGCGGCCCCCGGCCCCCACTATCCTCCGCCATTGCACAAAGTTAAAGATTATTGGCAGGAAAAGAGGTGAAACGATTTTTCATATACTATTGTCTCGTTAAAGAACTAATTAAACATAGAAAAAATAAAACATGCAGCCTTACTACTATAAATTATAGTGACAAATGTAGTGATTGTATATCATATTCTAGAATTATATGTACGTATCACATATCGGTCAGCATTTTGACTACCGGTCAAAGGTTAAGATCGGTCAGCATATTAATTACTTATTCATGCAGCTGTCTATATATTTGGCATATATTTTTTTGGACAGCTGAAAATTTATAAAAAGGGCTAGCAAGTAGCTAAAAACCGCAAGAGCATCAGAAAGGAATAGAAACAGACAAAACACGGAACAATCAGGATAACAAGAAGGAAATCAAACTCCTAGCACGATGGTCTCCGTTCTTCAATTCCATTCTAGTTTTTATCCATAGCGAACCGAGGATCTTGATGTTTTCCATAATTTTAATAGGGGAGAGTGTTCATGATTAAAAATGATCTCATTACGCGCTTTCCAAATGCACCAACATGTCGTAAGAATAATAGCATGAATAACTCTTCTTTTCTCCTCATCATTAGCAGCAGTTTTGTGGACTTCCAGCAGATCCTTAAAGGTGAAGGCAAAAATTGAAGGAACGCCACACCATTGACTAACTTAAGCCCATATGAGATTCACAATCGAACAAGAGATAAACAAATGATCAACCGACTCCTCATGGTCGCCACATAACCTGCATAATAAGGAAGATACTGGAACATTTCTCTTTGCCAAAGCATCCAAGGTGGGGATTCTACCCATTTCAGCTCTCCAACATAGAATGTTAGCCTTTTTAGGGGCTAATTTATTCCACTGAAACGCATAGAATGGGTCATAGTGTCTAGATTGATGACATGATTTTTTAATGGAACGAACTCTAAAAATACTATCTTCCTTATCACCCCAACACCACTCATCATCCTTTTGGGACAATCTGACAGTCGCCAACAAGGCCAACAAATTTTCAAGCTCATTTGCTTCTAAGGGACCCAAGGAGCGTCGTTTCCAACGCCATGACCATCGAATTATTCCATTGCTTACCTGAACACAATCCTTAATGAGAACTGATTTTGTCTTTTCCATAGCAAAAAGAGAGGAAAACTGTTTGCTAAGGGTGTCGTCACCAACCCATCGGTCAAGCCAAAACCTTACATTATCGCCTTTCCCAACTTTCCCAACGATTAGTTTACTAAGGTCAATATTATATTGAAGGAGATCAATATGAACCTTAGAAATGGCCTTCCACACGCCTGGAATAGTCTTTTTGCAGTAATAAAATTCCACGATTTGGAGTTATGATGAATAGCCCATACGGCCATCCTCCAAAGCCTTGATTTCTCTGTTTTAAACCGCCACCACCAACGAGATAACATGGCCATATTTGAATACTTAAGCGATGCAATCCCCAAACCACCATGAGTCTTGGGAGCAGTAACTCTTTCCATGAGACCCAGTTTATTTTGAATCACTGCCATTACCTCCCCACAAAAAATTCCTTCTAATTTTATCCATATCATCTAATACTTTCTTCGGCGCTCTATATAAGGAGAAATAGTAAGTGGGCAGTGAGTCTAAAACCGATTGAATTAGAGATACCCTTCCCCAATTGATAAAGAATTTGCTTTCCAATTTGATAGACGGGATCGAAAAACATCCAAAACAGGCTCCAACTTTTAGCCAGATTCATGTTCGCACCAACCTGCATACCGAGGTAAGGGAAGTGGAATCCGCAGCCTTACAATGCAAATAGAGGCTAAATAATTCAGAGAGTCACTATCCACCCAATCCCATATAACTTGCTCTTTAGAAAATTGACCTTTAACCCGGAAACAAGATAGAAACCTATCAGATTCTTGATAGATTTCGAACATTCTGTTCCGAGAATTCCCCCAGGAATATGACATCATCTGCATAAAGAAAATGAGACAGACAAGGCCCGCTATTAGGCAAAGGAATACCGCGATACAGCCCCAGCAAACACGCTCGATTTATTGAAACCGATAAGGCATCCATAGCAATAATAAAAAGGAAGGGGATAAGGGATCACCCTGGCGAAGACCACGTGTACATTGGAACTCGCAAGTGGGACTACCATTGACGAGCACCGACGATCTAGCAGAGGATAAATATGATATATGAGTTGATTTTGTAGTTTTCAATCTTTGTTTACTGATGTAAATATATTTTGTTAAACTTTTCAAAGTAATTTTACTAATTTATGAGGAGGAAAAAGAAAACATTTACACCCACGATGTCTTTTCACTTTGTTCCAATAAAAAGTTTTCCCTTCCTTCAATAAAGATTTTGTTTTGCATGTATGTTTAAGACATAGGCGTAGGACATTGATTTAAAATATAAATATATTTTAATTAGATCTATATATTCGTTTCGCAATCTACATTGTAACCATACTAACCTCTCTCAGAAGAAAATTTTGCGAAAACTCTCTGGCTCAACTCCTAGTATTTTATTCGAAGTCAAATTAAATCCATGACCTCCCTATTTTTTAAAATAATATTAAATATCTTAACTTAATCACTTGGACTAAAAATCATTGATTCCACTTGATTTACCTAACAAAACTTCCAAAGTAAGAGAAATTCTTATATGCTTTTTTAAAAAAGAAGAAATTCTCAATTCTAAATTTTTATATTTAAAAAAAGTTTTTTTAACACCAAACACCACATCCATCCATGTAATTGCTATTTACTATAAAATTTACCCTGTGCAATGATGTAATGAAAACTTGTATATTATAGAATGAGTTCCTGTGTATTCAAAGTTATAAATGTAACATATGTAAAACATATCAGCACGTAATTTTTAATTAATAGATGAAAATTGATTCATTAATGCATGAAATGTAATGGGGGCTTTTATTTTTCTGGTGTAGTCATCGGTAACATTAAAAAAATAAAAATAATAATAATAATAATAATAATAATAATAATAATATAATAATAATAATAATAATAATAATAATAATAATTATTATTATTATTATTATTATTATTATTATTATTATATTATATTGTTATTATTATATTGTTATTATATTGTTGTTGCCGTCGTCGTTATTATTATTATTATTATTATTATTATTATTATTATTATTATTATTATTATTATTATTATATTATTTATTTATTTATTTATTATTTTTTATTTACATATTATCATGACCTCCCTAAGAAAAGGCAAGGAGCGAAACTCGAACTCGGGTGCATGGGGTTTGTAGCGAAAGGGGTGTTAACCACCCATGCTAAAACCACTATTTTATTTATTATTGTTTTATTACTTTATTCACGTTATAAAATGTCTTTTAAGTAAATATGCGTAACGTTAGTGTCGACTGAATTAAACATAATCACTTTCGGTATTCAATTTGTCTAGGGATTTATACAGACATATATGGCACAGGTATAATTAGTAAACTAATTTTTATACCTAATTGGAAATCACGTCTCATGCTTGACCCAATATCAATTGTGTAAGTGTGTAACTATCGGATAATTACACGTAAAATTATCTTGCAAAAGTACAGGTATTAGGTATGCTTGTTAGTTTGTTAAAAGATGCTCGTATAGATTTCCAGGTGCATTTGCATTTCTTATCATTGAAAGTTTTAGAGTAAATTACAAATTGTGTCCTTTATTAATTTATAAAATTGCATGGTATGTCCTTTAGTTTTAATAATTACATACGATGTCATTTTATTCAAAGAATTACACACATATTGTCCTTTACACTAACTATCATCTAAATGTACAGTTAACTCAATTATGTGCCCCCTCACATGAGAATATTTTTATCATTTTTTCACGTCTAATATATTAACAAAATTATAAAAATAAAAATTTTAAATAAAAAAATAAAATATATCGGACCGTTAGATAAGTCGGTGAAACCAATCACTCTTGATGTGTGTTCATTATACTAATCGTCAAAACTTTAATGATAATAACCTCCAATAACATTTACTAAAGTAAGAAGTCTAAGTCACAAATAATTTAGAAGGTCAGGAAATTAACAATAAACACCAAAAACACACGTAAATACTTTATAAACTACTCACAACAATAAATAATAAAAAATCAATAAGAAACACAAAATTGGAGATTACGTGTGATTCTATGAATTGCTTATATAATTGCAAAAGCAAGAAAATGAACTATGAGTCGCTCGTTAATCACACAAAAACATAAGTCAGAATTCAAAGAGTAACGAAATATAGGGATTTTAATCTTACCATCTTTGTTTGTTCGAGTTCAAGGGGTTTCAATGGTGTGTGAGATGTTATAGGTGGTGAAGATGACCGATATTAGGCTATTAAATAGAGGGGGATGATGGATTTAATGGTATTGAACGTAAGAAGAACGCGGGTTCATTAACTTACCCAACGGTCCGATATCTTTTAATTTTATTTTTCATATAAGATAATTATTTTTTTATTCGTTTAATATATTAGATGTGGAAAGAAAATGACAAAAATGCACCTCATGTGAAGATAAATAATAAGTTAACTGCACATTTAACTGAAAGATAGTGTAAAGGACAATAGATGTACACATATTTTAAAAAAAGGACATTGATTGTAATTATTAAAACTAAAGGTCATACCATGTAATTTCATGTATTAATAAAGGACACAATTTGTAGTTTACTCAAAGTTTTATATAATTTTATTTATTTATTAACTACAACAAATCGAAGTATATAATCATAAAATGTTTGAAACATCTAAACATGTAAATTTCATTTTTTTGGATGACAAGCATGTAAAAATAAAATTATGTAGAGTCGGGAACTTTTGTAATTAAGCTTTGGCTTGTATTTTAGGTTTTTTTAATATAACCTACATTAGTTTCGATTGAGCTTAAATTGACTGTTCACTATATATAGACAAATTACCATTTGCAGTGTTCCTGTTAGCCATCCTGGTCAAGGAAGGTTAAGACGGCGCCTCGCATATGGGTAGTAAGAGGGCGCTTAAGGCCTGACGGTGGGGCCTTATGGGGACGGGCCGGGTGTGGTACTGGTTCTCATTTCCTGGTTTGGATTTCAGTGAAAAAGCTTTGAAGCCGATATCAAAAGAGTTCCTTGCTTTCTGACCCCAAGTTTACCTCATTGGTAGGCTTTCCCCAACGGTACCACTATGCTCATAAAGAGTTTCTTTGTCGCGCCTTTCCTGTCACCAAAAACCTTCCCCGATTGACAGAACGTTTAGCTACTGACACTTGAAAAAGTCGATACAAATACATACTATGAAAAGTCTTTATCTTCACATAAGTAACCTTTACAATAAACCATTATGAAATAACGTCAAGAAAGAGTAAAAATAAATATCAATTTTTTTTCAGGTATGTTGCTAGGGTATGTGGTTTTTGAAAACATGTATATGGTTGTCGGTAATCGGGTGGGTATCACTTACAAATCCTATACACATACCCGAGGTACCCGTACCTTAAGTCGTCACCTATTTTAAGGTTTCAGTATCTCCATAGGGTACGAGTTCATTTGCATCCCTAAATTTCCTCGAGCTATACCTATAAATAATTTCTAAATAATAACTACAGTCTAAATTTTCCCGAGCTATATCTATATATAATTTCTAAATAATAACTTTAGTCTAACAATCTTCATAAGGAAAATCTCATAACTATGTCCTGATTTTTATTGACTCGTTAAAGCATTGTTTTCCCACTCTCTTACCAATAAAAACGAATGACACAATAGTTTATGGGAACCAAAGGCACTCTCTTACGAATAAAAACGAATGATACAATAGTTTATGGGAACCAAAGGCACGTGGCTTCTTGGTATGAACATGAGGCGTGCCTACGCACAAACCGACCTTAGGCGGTGATGGCTACAGCTTTTGTTACACAATGAGTGATCGATACCAACAGGCGAGAGCCTTATGTTGGCTCCTAAATCATTTCAATCATCATTTGTCTATATATTTTCAACATTGTATTTTGTTTATGGTGTCTTACCTTTTGTAATTTTTTTTTGTAAATGTTTCTTTATTTTTTCATATGCTTAAACTAGTTAATAAGATGAGGAAAACAACTTCTAGATGTTATTAACCTACATAATATGAGGATGTTTGGTCTAGGGGTAGCACCCTTGGTGGGGTTTACGGAGCAATGCCCCTAGCGGGGATCAAGCTGATTATTAACATAATAAGTTGCTACCGATCTTATGATTGATAAAAGTTTGTGTTAAGTTGATCATTATCATTAGTAGTAAACTGTCACTAATCATTAGTGGTAACTGTAACATCATACACATATCCCACATCGGCCGTGGACAGGAGAGATTCCTGGTTCATAAGGAATGTCTAGCCTCTAATATCAACAACGCGTTTTGGGCGTATTGGCTGTGGATGAGAGGAGAACTCCACAATTAAGCGTGCTCAGGTGGGAGCAATCCAGGGATGGGTGACCTCCCTGGAAAGTTTTCACCCGGGCAACCAAAAGCAAATCCGTGAGCTCCTCGTGGGCGAAACGGACAATATTGTTGGTGTGAGAGGCCGGGTGTTACAGAATGGTATCAGAGCCACTCCTGTGTCGTTCGGGGTGTGGGACATACCTCACCAAGGGTGGTGACTTCTCGGGCTCATCGAGGACGATGAGTCCAAACAGGGGGTGCTTGTGACACCCTACACATATCCCACATCGGCCGTGGACAGGAGAGATTCCTGGTTCATAAGAATATCTGGCCTCTAATATCAACAACGCGTTTTGGGCGTATTGGCTGTGGATGAGAGGAGAACTCCACAGTTAAGCGTGCTCAGGTGGGAGTAATCCAGGGATGGGTGACCTCCTTGGGAAGTTTTCACCCGGGCAACCAAAAGCAAATCCGTGAGCTCCTCGTGGGCGAAGCGGACAATATTGTTGGTGTGAGAGGCCGGGTGTTACAGTAACTAAGATCAATGATTATTTGGTCTATCAACCACAAGTTTGAATAAGCAAAATTGATGAGTAGAAGCTCATTAATAGTAAATTTAGTTAGTAACCAAATGGTCGTCAAATGTCAATAGTAACTCGTCGGTGTAACTGGTTAGAGTTAGGCAATATTACCAAGTCAGTAGCAACTATTCATTAACAATAACTAATGTATTGTTCACCTCTTATATTAACAGAAGTCTTTGGTCTTATAAAGTTATAACGTTTTAATAACATAGTTTGTTTGTGTATTCTGTAAGTCTAACATTGGTAGGGAGAGTGATGAAGTTTTCTTATATGGGGTTAAACCCTTCTCTATCTAGATGGGTGTGTTTGCGTGAGTAATTTGTTGGATGTGAACAAAATCTTAAATTAATGGACACCCCATCCTGGCAAAATCACTAATATATATCCTGATCATACGATTTAACTCGGGCTCTAAGATATTCATAACAGTGGGTTATGGTATGTATCATTCCCTTCATTATTATCAAATATCAATCCCTTTATATAGGGATGAAGTACAACCGAATCACCACAAATGGTGGAGATTATTGATAAGAAGATAAATACAAATCATACCAAACTAATAACAAACTATTATTCAAATACGTAGAGCTTATCGCTAATATTCCCCCGCAGTTTGAGCGGCAGTAGGACGAACACTCAAACTGGTTCGAAACTGCTGGAATAGGTATCGTGGAAGACCCTTCGTGAAAATATCCGCATATTGTAAGGAGGACGGAATATGAAGCACTCGAACAAGCCCAAGCCGAACCTTTTCGCGGACAAAGTGAATGTCAATTTCCACGTGCTTTGTCCTTTGGTGTTGCACAGGGTTTTCGGAGAGATATACCGCAGATACATTGTCACAATACACAACCGTAGCCTTCTGAATGGGAACATTGAGCTCACATAATAAGTTGCGCAACCAAGTGGTTTCGGAGACCGCATTAGCAACCCCGCGATACTCAGCTTCTGCACTGGATCGCGATATAGTTGGTTTTCGTTTTGACGACCACGAGACCAAGTTATCCCCCAGAAAAACACAGTATCCGGAGGTGGACCGGCGAGAGTCCGGGCAGCCACCCCAATCCGCATCAGAATACGCCATGAGAGTGTGAGAGGTAGAAACACCAAGTTGTAAACCATAATCGATTGTGCCTTGCAGGTAGCGCAGAATGCGTTTCATAAACTGAAAATGGGGCTCTCTTGGCGCATGCATGAAGAGACAAACTTGTTGAACTGCGTACGTGATATCGGGTCGGGTAAAAGTGAGGTATTGCAAGGCCCCCGCAAGGGTTCGATACAATGTCCCATCGGGAAGCAGGTCACCATCCGTGGCACTTAACTTGGCTGACGTATCGACAGGAGTGTAGCTTGGTTTACATGATTCCATTGAGGCGCGACGTAGTATGTCACGAGTGTAACCGGCTTGTGACAAAAATAACCCATTTTTATTCCTGGTCGCAGTAATACCCAAGAAGTGATGAAGGGCACCGAGATCAGTCATCGCGAACTCCCGTGATAATGTTTGAATGATGGTGCTCAAAAACATTGTGTCGGACGCGGTCAAGATGATATCGTCAACATATAATAGTAAATATGCAATATGTGGCCCTTGATGACAGATAAACAGAGAGGAATCGCTCACACTGCTATGAAACCCATGGGCAGTGATGTAGGTAGCAAACCGTGTATACCAAGCCCGAGGGGCCTGTTTTAGGCCATATAATGATTTTCGGAGGCGGCAGACATGTGTCGGTGCACTGGGATCTACAAATCCGGTGGCTGGTGCATGAATACTGTTTCAGCAAGATGGCCATGCAAAAACGCATTCTTTACATCAAGCTGATGAATGGGCCATGATCGAGACACGGCTAGGCTAAGCACTGTTCGGATTGTGGCGGGTTTGACCACCGGACTAAACGTCTCATGACAATCGATGCCCACAGTCTGAGACTTACCGTTCGCAACGAGACGAGCTTTGTACCTGTCAAGTGAGCCATCGGATTTAAACTTATGGCGGAAGAGCCATATGCACCGAACGATTGGCATATCAGCTGGTCTCGGAACTAAGTCCCATGTTTCATTCTCCTGTAATGCTCTAAATTCATCTTGCAAGGCTAGTAACCAATTAGGGTCCGACCGGGCTTGGGTGTATGAGGTGGGGATCGGTGAGATGGGCTGCGTAGTGGTGGTGTGTAGGTTAAGGCGAGTGGTGGGTTTGAAGATTCCAGATTTAGCTCGGGTTTGCATAGGATGGGTGGAGTTGAAGGTGGTGGCAGCGGGTGTGGGTGATGGCGGTGGTATCGGTGGTGGATCGGGAGAGGCAGTGGGGTGGGAGTTGGGTGAAGGTGTGCGAGTTGGAGCAGAGTGGGCTGGTGGGGAATTGGGCGGTGTATAGGCAGGGTGTGTTGGGGATGCGGTGGTTGACGTTGCGGGTGGACGAATTGGGATGGGATTGGATCATCAAGGGAGGAGGATGATTGTGGATGTGTGACATCGGAGAACGGGAATGAACACTCATCAAAGGTGACATGGCGGGAGAGATGGACCTTACCGGTAGTCGGGTCGTAGCAACGGTAACCCCGAAAATTTTCAGGGTAGCCAAGAAACACGCACTTGACTGACCGGTTATGAAGTTTGTGAGGTGTGGTGGCGGACATGTTCGGATAGCAAGCGCATCCAAAGGCTCGGAGGTGGTCATACGTTGGGTGACGGCGGTACAAGGCAAAGGCAGGAGTGGAGTAGTTAAGGCGTTTATTAGGCAAGATATTGTGAAGGTAGGTGGCTGTGTGGAGAGCTTCTACCCAGAAGGAGTGGGGTAGATTGGCATGGGTTAGAAGAGTGCGAATAATGTCATTTAAACGCCGAAGCATTCTTTCGGCCCTACCATTCTGCTGAGATGTTTGAGGGCATGAGAAACAAAAGAGAAGGCCATGGGTGTGAGCAAATCGTTTGAATTCATGATTGTCGAACTCCCCACCAAGATCACATTGAAAGGTCTTAATCTTGCAATTAAATTATGTGTATATAAGCGCATGGAATTTTTGAAAATTAGGGAATGTTTCCGATTTATATTTTAGAGGGTAAACCCATACATAATGAGTGAAGTTGTCAATTAACACCATATAGTATTTGTATCCCGATTTGCTTGTAATTGGTGATGTCCAAAGATCACAATGGATTAAATCAAACGGGGCAAAAGTAATTGAATATGAATCATAAAAAGGTAATCGCACATGTTTGGATAATTGACAAGAGTTGCATAGACTAGACATAAAAGGTTTACTAAAAGTAATAGCAAAACGAGATTTTAAAAGAGATAAAACTGGAGCTCCGGGGTGGCCGAGACGGGCATGCCAATGTTCTGGAGACGAAGCAAGGCAGGCTGTAGTGGGTGTGGACGCCGTGAACGGGTAGAGGTCACCCGAGCTATTGTGGCGGGAAAGAAGAGCTCCACTCTTGAGATCCTTCACAGAAAAACCATATGGGTCAAATTCAACAGAAGCCTGGTTATCAATAGTAAATCGTTGAACAGATAATAAATTTTTGATGATGTTCGGGGCAAGCAGGATGTTGTGTAGGGTGTAAGATCGGTTTTGGGTTGTGTGTGTGGTGTGGCCGGACCCATGAATTGGTAGACTAGACCCATTACCAACGAATATAGAGTTTATAGGAGAAGAAAACAAGGAAGATGTAATCTTACGTGGATCCGAGGTGAGATGAGAAGAAGCACCGTGTCCATGTACCAGGCTTGATCAGCATCATTTAAATGAACCTGCTACAGTGTTTGAGCCAAGCCGGATGGAGTGTAGTCTGAGAACCCGGCAAAAGGAGTATGTGGATCTGCAGGTTGGGTCGGTTGTGTCGCTGGATTAGGTGGGGCTGTAGGGGTGGGCTGGCCATAAGTGGTGATGGACTGGGCCCATATGTGGTATTCGCCCATGTTTGTGTTTGGGGAGTGGCGGGTCGAGAAGGATACGGGGATGGTGGTGGTGTCCAAGTTGCATGAGGTCCGTATCCTTGCTGTGATGTCCAAGAGGTAGGCCAAGGTTGTTGTGGTGCGCCAAGATAGCCTCGTCCTCGTCCTCTGGAGTTGCGACCTCGACCACGACCATAGGACCCGCGGCCGCGATGGTTGTGGTCGGTGGACGGTTGCCTGGATGTTGAGAAGAGTCACCGGGGGTCATGGATGGTTGTCGATTACTCTGTTGTGATGCATAAAGCGAGCCGGATGCTATGGCATCAAAACTCGGGCGGAAGACCGCGTACTAGTTGAAGTACTAGACGCGATTCAGTGACGGGATTGTCCACATCACCAAGCTGGTCTGCCAAGTCTTTAAGTTTTTGGCAATATGTCTCCAAAGAGGAGCATGCACTAAGAGTCAAATTGGAGAACTCTTGTTCAAGAGCCGCTGCCCGTGAGCCTTTGTTGTTAAGAAAGATGGTCCTGAGCTTATTCCATGTGGTTTGAGCGGCGGTGTCGTTGTCGAGAACGCACACTAACAATTCATCTGACAAGGTACTATAAATCCATTGAAGAAGCAGTGCGTCGATCTCGACCCACTGAGCATAAGCCGCGTCGGTCTCAATCGGGGGAGTGGTTCCATCAATGTGATCTAAGACCTTGTATGCTTTAGCATGGAGCTTGAATAGCTTGGTCCATGAAGAATACGTGACCTTTGTTCCGTCAAGAGTGTGGATCTTTGTTTGGATGTTAGTCACCGAGTATGTAGGGTGTATAGATGGTGAAGCCGTAGCTTTGGTTTGTTCCGGTACAGGCGTTGGTGTGGTGGTTGATTCATCGGAGTCTGACATGGTTAAGCCGTGGCTTAATTCCGAGACTCAATTCTGGATTTCGGATCAAGCTCTGATACCATAACAGTGGGTTATGGTATGTATCATTCCCCTCATTATTATCAAATATCAATCCCTTTATATAGGGATGAAGTACAACCGAATCATCACAAATGGTGGAGATTATTGATAAGAAGATAAATACAAATCATACCAAACTAATAACAAACTATTATTCAAATACGTAGAGCTTATCGCTAATAATTCATTCTTTATTTTCTTTGACTTATTGGATATAAATTTGTGAATACCAATGAATTTTGTCAAATTAAACTAAAATTGTCTAGTATTTATACGTTTGTAGTATGTAAGAGATTGGTTAATATGAAGAAGAAGCCGTTAAAAACCGTTACAAAAATGCATTCTTCTAGCTAGTTTGTTGATATACGATGACACTAGGAAGGAAAATACATGAATATGTTAAAAATAAAACTGATGACTGGTTTCACTTAAATTGTTCAAGGTAACAATAATTAAACTACTTTGTAACTTGATAATTAAAAATGAAAAAAATAGAATATCTTAATTAATATATAAGGAATTTAGTTTGTTACAGAAAATCATAATATATAATGCAGTCTCGCGCGTATACCAAGTAGTAATAACTAAATAAGAGAAAAAAAATACGGAGGGGAGGAAAGATTGGTTAGAGCAATGATAGATGATGAGAAAATGGAATTAATCCGCATGGAAATGAGTAATTAATTAAATCATAATATCCTGGAATATTATCAAAAATAAGATTAAGAAAACAATTAAGAGATGTTGGGAGAAAGTATTCGATCAAGATCTATTGTGAAAAGGAGGGCCAAGTTGCAGAAGCAGCACCAACATGTTACATGTACAGTGGGGTTTATTATGTTATCCTCCAAGAAGACCTCATGACGCTTTTAATTCAGCTCGCATTTTCATGACTTTTTTATTTATTTATTTATTATTTTTTTACTGAATACGATGCCTAATTAAACAATGAAATTCATGGTACTGTTTTAGGCTTATAATATTATATTGTATACGCCGGTAATCTTTTCGCATAAGCTTCTCTTTGAAGCAAGAGATGTTTGTCTTTCCGCTCTGTTCTACCACAGTAATTATTGCTTGTCACCCATGCAAGTTGCCATTTTACCCAGTTACTGTCTTCCAAGATATTTTCCATGCATTCCCCTCCGCTTATACTTACTTATATGTTTAACGAGGGACA
This sequence comes from Flaveria linearis, assembly GCA_024085815.1. NCBI lineage: Eukaryota > Viridiplantae > Streptophyta > Magnoliopsida > Asterales > Asteraceae > Flaveria > Flaveria linearis. Next base: position 963,342 of record CM044013.1, read on the forward strand.
CGACACGTGGTATTTATATAAATTTTAATAAAGCCTTGTCAAATGCCCACAATAACCTCAGTTGGACTTGCATTCAAAATAGAAAATGGTTTGTGACTATCATAGTATGATTTCTACATTCATTTTAACGTGTATTAAATAAACGCAGCCTAAAATTATATTCAATTCTTTTGTTTCTAGTCAATTTTAATGACTTGTAAGTTGTAACTAGTTACACTAGTTACATATACAAAGGCCATGTAACTAGTTAAAATTTAATCTTTTTTATTAGCCGTTGTGTTTTTTGCTTCTCATACACTCAAAATATCTTTTTGAATCTAGTGTAAATATTTCTTTTAAATTAAAGTATATTGCATTTATATTAAGATTTCAATTGAATAAGACATAAAGAGCCAATTAAAAGGAGATTTTCATTTCCATGAAGTTTGTATAAAAACTGTCAAAACATTAACCTTAAAAACAAAATAAATAAATCCTAATATAAGAGTTGTACAATTGCAACTCGTCAATAATGCATGAAAATTGATAGTTACAACCATTATAGCTATCAAGAGTTACTTCCATATAATAATTAAGTTACTACCGATGTTCAAATCATAATAGTTATAAAGTTGTTATATATTATCAGTAATAACTAAGTTACGTATTGCCAATCATATAGTTCCTACCGAAGCTCATAGTTACTACCATATTAGTTTCTACGCGAAGATCAAAGTTATTTATCATGGCTAGCATCACCATCGATGTATCAATTACTACCAAAGGGCATGCAGGTTACTACTAATCATGGTTTTCTATCAATGATCGGTAACAACTTGCTTTTGTTTTATCACTTCCCTCTCTTTTCAACAAAATCATGCAACCATCTAGCACAAGCCTTTGCCCTTTGGACCATATTAGAGGTGTTGCACCTTGGACCCCATTGAGGTTCTGTCCAGAACCATCAAGGCTTCCCTTATTGACCAGAAATCATAATAAACTTGTTTTAGTGTGACTGCACACATTCTAAGTCCTATCAATGTATATATTTTAACTAATAATAAAATCATCAAGTGTTTCATTACCGGTTAAAAATGTAACTATTTAATTAAAGCTAATGTATAAGTTACACCTATATAAGTATTATGTAATTTTTCACGTTTCTCAATATAATTATATGGTTGTGGAAAATGTTATTAGAGCGTGGAGACTTTAAATCTCTCATGAAACTATTAAAATTCCATTAGATTTAAAAGAAATAAAAATTGTAATATACAAGATTACATTTGAGTGTGTAAAAGATATTTCATGTCTAAAAAACACCTACTTTGCTGATAATATATTTTTATTGCTTGTCTAGATTAGTAGCTTGTTGAATTTAAATTCTCAGTCTCTAGAATATAAATAAGCCATCTTACCATCATAATTTCAGTTCATGTCATGTAAATCAACCGAGTAAAACAAATTTGAAAAAAGAAGCAATTTAGCATGTCTACCTTGCTCCATTTTGACAATACAATTACATTACAAAATTTAACCTTGTGATTTTTTCTCTACTAACATACAAAGATATTTTAGAAATTATAAAAGATATTAAAAGTGACATTTATCTCATAAATTAGAAGAATATTATAAATGATATTTATGCATGCATATGAACCGAACAAATATGCACAATATTAGTTCGTTTATACTTAACCAAACAAAAAAACATACATGAACACTTAAATAAAGAGAATTTTTTGTTCATTAAGAAATTCTAAACAAGGGGTTCACGTATAGAAAGAAACATAAATGAACTTTATTGTATGGATCCGGTTCAAATACAAAGTCAATATTATGTAAAAAGTGTGAGAAGCAATCAGGGAGTGACATGTGGCATATTTTTAAAAATAGAGGGAGGGGTATTTTAGGAAGTGTAATTTATTAAGATGAAGGTGTGTCATATATCGACTGTTTCTGTACGATTGAGGTTTTCAACAGAATTTTCAATTTATCGTTGAAGATTCAAACAATCGAATCGTTGAAATTTTCAATTGATCAATCGTTGAAGATTCAAACAATCGAATTTTCAATTTCAATCGTTGAAGATTGCTTTACATCAATTAGTTCAGCGATGTCGACGAGAGATGATCAGTTTGGTACGTATGAGGACGATTATATACTGTAATTGAAATAGTATGTTAATTTTCGCATCGTAATTTTGTTGTTTTGATCATCGTTGTGTCTATACTGTATGATTTCTGTAAATTTTGTTATTGATTGACATCATCATTGTGTCATAGGTATCATCATTGTGTCATAGGTATCATCATTGTGTCTTTTGTATCGTCATTGTGTCTATACTGTTAGATTACTCTGGACATTATCAAACTGATTGTGTCAGGTTTAGAGGTTCATTGTGTCAGGTTTAGAGGTTTAGAGGTTCATTGTGTCAAGCAAGCATGATTGTGTCAGGTTTAGATGTTCATTGTGTCAAGCAAGCATGATTGTGTCAAAATCTATCTTTGTATCATCTCTTTGTGAAGGTGCATTGTGTCATGTTTTAGGGATTCATTGTGTCATAAAAGCTGCTTATAATGTGTCTTTTATGAAGGTTCATTGTGCCATGAAAGCTGCTTATAATGTGTCTTTTGTAAAGGTTTATTGTGTCATGTTTGGGGATTTATTGTGTCTTTTGTATTGTCATTGTGTCAGAATAAAACAATTATTGTTAATCAATTGGTTACGAACAAAGACAAATTGTGTTTTTGCAGAGTTACCTGGAGGGAGCGAACGAAATGAAGCAAAATTCAGTGTACCTGTTAAGCAAAAGACAAAAGGTAGGCCGAAAAGAATGAAGTCAGCTCGTGAGTTAGCCATCGAACAAGCAGGAAAAAAGTTGAGAAATTGTGGGTTTTGCAAACAACCTGGTCACGTTATACGCAGTTGTAGTTTATATCTTCAAAGTATTAAGGATAAACAAGTTTCAAACAGCTCAACAGTTGATTCTATGCCTATTCAAGAATAGGATTCATTGTGTCATAAGATTTATTGTGTCATATACTCATTGTGTCATTATATTCATTGTGTCATTATATTCATTGTGTCATAATACTCATTGTGTCATGTTTGAAGAGTTTTGTTTACGTTTGATTTTGACGATAAACAAGTTACCAAAATACTATTGTGTTATGTAAAGCAACATATAGCAACAAATATTAACATGCCAACAAATATCAAAATATAATAATATGCCAACATACCAAATTACTATTGTTTCAAATTACCATTGTGTCAAACTACCATTGTGTCAAACTACGATTGTGTTAAATTACCATTGTTTCAAACAACCATTGTGTCAAACAACGAATGTGTCAAACAACCATTGTGTCAAACAACCATTGTGTCAAACAACCATTGTGTCAAACAACTATTGTGTCAAACAACCATTGTGTCAAACAACCATTGTGTCAAACAACCATTGTGTCAAATTACTTTTTTTCCCCTCCGCCTGTTAGCAGTTTTCCACTTATTTATATTTTTGCCACCGCGTTTTTTGTCACACCCCCGACCGACGGCGGAATCATCGGAGCGGACGAGGGAATGATTGATTGTTCATAACTCATGATTGTCTAATAGTGTAAATAATATTAAAATCAGATTACAGGATAACATAATTTAACAGATACAAATACAACAGTTAAAGTCACAAATAGTAATTGTCTTTTGTTTTGACTAAGTCCGGGTCTTATATGAGCATGTAGAAGTCCACTAACTTGCTTAACCTGAAATCATATGAGAAAATAAAGTCAGCTAACGAATTAGCTGGTGAGTAATCACAGTTTTGAGTATACATATAGATTGATTGATTGATTAAGAATAATCCAATTCACAAGGTAACGTTAAGACTTATATTGCAATAGTAAAGCATATAGATAAACTGACACAATAACAACCCCTTGACTTGACACTTGCATATAATAGACTCCACACATACACCATAGATTGACTCCTGCCTCTGGCACAATCACCACTCGTAAGCCATATGGGGTGGGTTATCCAAAACCAGTAGATTTACCATTGATACCAGGATTGATTGATTGAATTAGGGTTTTACTGTCGTCCAGTTTACCATAGTATGTTCACATAATTGCAAGTAATAACATAACCTGTCTTGAATTGAATTTAGAATGAAATAACAATAGAATATCTTGATTGAATATATTGTATCACATGATTTCCCCCAAATAGGAAATGATATAAAAAGGGGATATGAATACTCACTTGATTGATGAGATTGGATTTTGAACGTGATAGATTTGACACCTACAATTTCCTTATGATTAACCTAAGGAACGGTGTCTCGAATTAGAATAATAGTATTTGAGAATTTGGGAATGTATTAGGGTTTCCATTTGGTTTTGAATGGTAGTTTAAATAAACTAATTTTATTTAGTTTGAATGTCTTGAAATAAAATGAATTTATTGAATGTGATTACGTTAGAATTTAATAATGTATTTGTATCAATACTCGTAATTGTTTGGTTTATTGTTAAAGTGTGGAAAAATAAACAAATAATTATTATTTTAATTAATTATGTTAATTAATTAAAGTATTTAATTATTTAAATGAAAAATGTTTTTGGAATGATTTAAATATAAAACTTTTATATTTAATCATGATTTAAACAATAATACATTGATATTATTTGAACCCATAATAACTTAGTGATGTTAACCATTGTTTAAAGTCTTATTTTTATAAGAAAAATTAAACTAGTTATTTCATTTATTTAAAACAAATAATAAAATAAATAAATAAAATGTTGAAATAATTTCAGAAAATAATTGGGTGGTTTTAAAAAATTTTAATGTTTGTAAAAACATTTTTATGATTTTTAGGAATTTTTTCGGAATTTTTAAAGGCTTAAAAAGGCCAAAAAAATAGTGTGAGGTGGCACGGATTCGAACCCGTGACCTCCTGCTTGAAATGTGAGTGATGAACCGGTGAACCAAAGGGCCTAAGCCGCGATAGGATTCTGTTTCAAATTGTTTTAAACACCATTCCATTCGAACCCCAATTCCCAATCGAGCCCTAGGTTCGAATCCCACCCAATTAAGGTTCAATTCGTTTTCAAATGCATCTGCAATCATAGGGCTTTGATTGCCCGTGTATAATCGAGTATGTATGTATGTTCAATTACCTATATAGTGTTCGATTGAAGCTAAACCTGATGAAGAACAGGTCGCGGCACTCGTGCTGTTCGATTGATGCTCAAACAGCGTTTATAATCAAATTAATTTCAAGGGAAGCTTCGAATGGTGATCTGGAAGGAAAGCCCTTTGTTAATTTTGAAGTTTGAAGCTCGAAGGAGGGTGAACACGTCAGTTGCAGGTCCGCGGTTATGGTGTTCGAATGGTGGTCTTTTTTTGTTGATTTTTGATGCAATTATACTCGGTGTTAAGTTTTAAACGATTAAAAGTTCATTAGTGCGGGATTTCTTTGATTATTAAAATGTGTAGTGCGATCTGGTCGTGTAAAGTTTGCCGACAACGCGTCAACAGGGATCGATCGCACTATCGACTTCCAATTTTTCAATTCAAAGTGGGGCATGGTTCGAATCACGCATGCGAGGCTGTCGGGAGTTTTAAATTTGATTGAAATCGAGTGTTTTGGAGGGTTGTGGCTTGCCGAAGAGTGGCCGGAAGGTGGTCGGAAAAACGGGCCGGCGAGGGGAGAAAGAAAGCAGTTGGTTTTTTATATATACACCACTGGTCCCTCGACTTTTAGATTATTGTTATTTTATGTGAAAAAACTTCATTTAAAGTTTCGAAATTGACACAAATACCCTCTGGACTTTATTATTATTATTATTGTTATTATCATCATCATCATCATCATTATTATTATTATTATTATTATTATTATTATTATTATTATTATTATTATTATTATTATTTATTTAAAAAAAAACTTTAACACGCAATCACCCATGAGTTTTATGATTCACGACAATGGTCCTTACGAGATCAAACGACGTAAATTTTAATTACTGTAAAATACGAGATGTTACATTTTTTTCACCATTGATCTATTTTAATGAGTTGATCCAATGGGCAGAATTACTTCTCACCCTTTTTAGAAAATATAGCCTTCGTAGCATATCCTCTCCCTTAATATGTTGAATTATTGTAATTTAAGGATCCGGTTCAAATACAAAGTCAATATTATTTAAAAAGTGTGAGAAGCAACCAGGGAGTGACATGTGGCATATTTTAAAAATAGAAGGAGGGGTATTTTAGGAAGTGTAATTTATTAAGATGAAGGTGTGCCATATATCGACTGTTTCTGTACGATTGAGGTTTTCAACAGAATTTTCAATTTATCGTTGAAGATTCAAACAATCGAATCGTTGAAATTTTCAATTGATCAATCGTTGAAGATTCAAACAATCGAATTTTCAATTTCAATCATTGAAGATTGCTTTACATCAATTAGTTCAGTGATGTCGACGAGAGATGATCAGTTTGGTACGTATGAGGACGATTATATACTGTAACTGAAATAGTATGTTAATTTTCGCACCGTAATTTTATCGTTTTGATCATCATTGTGTCTATACTGTATGATTTCTCTGAATTTTGTTATTGATTGACATCATCATAGTGTCATAGGTATCATCGTTGTGTCTTTTGTATCGTCATTGTGTCTATACTGTTGGATTACTCTGGACATTATCAAACTGATTGTGTCAGGTTTAGAGGATCATTGTGTCAGGTTTAGAGGATCATTGTGTCAGGTTTAGAGGTTCATTGTGTCAAGCAAGCATGATTGTGTCAGGTTTAGAGGATCATTGTGTCAGGTTTAGAGGTTCATTGTGTCAAGCAAGCATGATTGTGTCAGGTTTAGAGGTTCATTGTGTCAAGCAAGCATGATTGTGTCAAAATCTATCTTTGTGTCATCTCTTTGTGAAGGTGCATTGTGTCATGTTTGGGGATTCATTGTGTCATGAAAGCTGCTTATAATGTGTCTTTTATAAAGGTTCATTGTGTCATGAAAGCTGCTTATAATGTGTCTTTTGTAAAGGTTCATTGTGTCATGATTGGGGATTCATTGTGTCTTTTATATTGTCATTGTGTCAGAATAAAACAATTATTGTTAATCAATTGGTTACGAACAAAGACAAAATTGTGTTTTTGCAGAGTTCCTGTTAAATTGAAGCAAAATTCAGTGTTCCTGTTAAGCAAAAGACAAAAGGTAGGTCGAAAAGAATGAAGTTAGCTCGTGAGTTAGCCATCGAACAAGCAGGAAAAAAGTTGAGAAATTGTGGGTTTTGCAAACAACCTGGTCACGTTATACGCAGTTGTAGTTTATATCTTCAAAGCATTAAGGATAAACAAGTTTCAAATAGCTCAACAGTTAATTCTATGCCTATTCAAGAATAGGATTCATTATGTCATAAGATTTATTGTGTCATTATATTCATTGTGTCATTATATTCATTGTGTCATAATACTCATTGTGTCATGTTTGAATAGTTTTGTTTACGTTTGATTTTGACGATAAACAAGTTACCAAAATACTATTGTGTAATGTAAAGCAACATATAGCAACAAATATTAACATGCCAACAAATAGCAAAATAATAATATGCCAACATACCAAATTACTATTGTTTCAAATTACCATTGTGTCAAACTACCATTGTGTCAAACTACGATTGTGTTAAATTACCATTGTTTCAAACAACAATTGTGTCAAACAACTATTGTGTCAAACAACCATTGTGTCAAACAACCATTGTGTCAAACAACCATTGTGTCAAACAACCATTGTGTCAAACAACCATTGTGTCAAACAACCATTGTGTCAAACAACCATTGAGTCAAACAACCATTGTGTTAAATTACTTTTTTGCCCCTCCGCTTGTTAGCAGTTTTCCACTTATTTACATTTTTACCACCGCGTTTTTTTAACCATTGATCTATTTTAATGAGTTAATCCAATGGCCAGAATTACTTTTCACCATTTTTAGGAAATATAGCTTTTGTAGCATATCCTCTCCCTTATTGTATAGTAATTGTGTCTAGAACCTTTTGGTTATTTAAAAGTAAAAAGAAACATAAACCAACATCCAACCGACTAGTTATGTGTTTGTTTAGGGTCCTAATATATAAACATGTTAAAACAGTCTGACGAAGCAGAAACAGAAGAAAAGGGTAGTGTAGTATGGTAGAGCTGTGTAGGTATATATAGTCGAGTAGCGTAGGAGTATTTTGGGTGACCGGCCGGGCTAATGTAATGTAAATGTAATGTAAATGTAAATGTAATGGTAATCGATCTTTTAGAAAAAGAGATCGAAAGGAGCCGTGACATTACGTTGACTGCGTTTTGTCTGTTGACCCAACGACAGTGGAGGACCCGTCAAGGGGTGATGTGGGCTCCTGCCTTTATTATACCCTTGCACGTGTTCCCAGTCACACGTGGCACTCATGTACGTACGTGTTTCCTAGCTCTTCACTTTTTCACCCTAGCTACAGCTACCTCAAGGCAAATATTGGACGGACTACATGTCCAGCTATTACTATTACTACCCAATAAACACCATTCAACTCCTATCGCTAAATCAAAACGGCCACTGAATAATCTTTTACTGCTCTTCAAAACACCATGAACGTAAGTGCAAATACTTGATGTAGTTTTCTTCACCCTCTTTTCTTTTCAATTTAGAATAACTATTTTCAAACATATTTTTCCATTTATAATTTTCAACTTATATATAATGTATTTTAAAATACAGAATATATTATTGCGGATATGATTATTTTAATCTAGCTATGTTTCGGCATAAATTTTAATTAAAACAGACCGCGCCGAATAGATTATTTCGTTCTATCTTCACGGTTTAACATCCCGTTGCAATGCTCTTTGATAACATGTGTAAACAAGCCGAGTCGAGTTCGAGCTTTCTTAGGTTTAAACTTGGCTCATTTTGGTTTTAAAAACCTCGAGCTTGGCTCGTTTCTAGTCTGATTTTTAAAATTCGAGCTCACTCATTAGAAAATTTTCATGCTCGAGCTTCTCGTTTATTATTAAATTATACAGATTTGTTTTTTTTATAATTACTATTATATTTATTTATAATCATACTTTTTATATATAACATAACATAATATATATTATTTAATTATTTTTATCATACTTGTATATCTCATAATATGATTTATGTAAATATCTATTCATATATATTTAAATATTTAAATAAAAAATTGAGTAAATTGTCATTTTTGTCCGTGTAATTTGGTAAAAATTACCACCATCATCCAATAATTTGTTTTCTCGCATCTAAGTCTCTTTCGTTTACAAATCTTATCATTTTCATCCAGTCCGTTGACTACATCCAACATTCTTCGTTAAATGTGGGGTATATAGGTCATTTTACATATATGTTTTATTTTTCTTTTTTAAACCTGATTTAATATATCTCTTTTAAATATATTTCTACCTTAGTCCATGTGGTTTGGGCGTGTTTGCCAATTCAATCCAAAAAACCCACCACCTCGTCATAAAACACCACTTCACCACCACCCGTGATGGAAGTATGGGACCACCACACCACCACCACGAACAAAACCACCACACCACCACCTCATCACAAGAACCATAAAACCATCACCACCACCCTATCATAAAACCACTAACACCACACCAGACCGTCGCCACCATCATACACAAGATCTACGCCATCACCACATACGCTAGATAACCACCACCATGTAGACACTAGAAACCAACCGTCAATCTTGAACTTGTAAGAAACCATTTTGAAAATGCATATGGAACCCTTGAAAACGAGTATTGTAGATGTATTAGTAGGGTTTGATATGCGTTTTTAAAGCGATATGTTACAACTTTAATATTGATTGTCGATTTTTAGGATTTACATGATAGCGACGATCCGGTGTGCGTGGTGGTGGTGGGCGGTCTTGTATGGTGTTGGTGGCTCTGATATGGGGTGGTGGTGGTGGTGGTTTGGTGGTTCTTATGACGGGTGGTGGTGCGGTGGTTCTTTTTGGACTAAATTGGCAAACATGCCCAAACCACATGGACTAAAATAGCAATGTTTTTAAAGAGGCTATCTTAAATCAGGTTTAAGAAACAAGGAAAAGAAGACATATATGTAATATGACCAATATACCTCTCATTTAGCGAAGAATTTTGGATGGAGTTAACAGACTAGATGAATATGACAAGATTTGTAAACAATAGTGATCCAGATACGAGAAAACAAACTATTTGATGAAAATGTCAATTTTCAACAAAACACATGGACGAAAAAGGCAATTTACTATAAAAAATTATATAAAACGAGCTCGTTTGGGCTCGCGAGCCGGCTCGATCTCGATTATAAAACTCTGGCTCGAGCTCGTTTAGTAAATGAGCAATAATGTGAGCTTGGGCTCGGGCTCGAGCTCGAGCTCGTTTAAGCTCGATTCAAATCGTGCTTTTTTTAGACGATCTCGAGTAGCTTGTGAGTCCTCTTGGCTTGTTTATACCCCTATCTTTAATAAATTTTAGAGTTAATTACACAAATAGTCCCTGTGGTTTAGCGCGGATCCCAGGTTTGGGTACTAACCTTTTTAGTAACAACTATGGGTATTGTACTTTAAAAATCATAACAGAGTAAAGTATTAGGCCTAACGCCCGTTTGTTTTTTGTAACGCCCCAAAATTTCCCAAAACAAGCCATTTAATAATAATGGGCTTTTAAGGGTTAATTTAAGAAATAAAGGGGTAAATTGGTGAGCTATGGATAAAATTAGTCTTAATGGGCTAGACTTGATGGGTTTAAGGGCCCTAATCAGCCCTTAAACATGCATGATCAGATACATCTCCTCACTTCAACCCTAGCCACCAAAATTTCATAAAGAGAGAAAGTAGAGAGAGAAAGTGGGAAGAACTCAAGATTTGAGCTTGGAAGATTGAAGGATTGAAGAGCTGGGTGTTTGGAGCATCAAAACCCAAGGAAATAGCAACAAAACAAGGTAAGAATCGACCTCTAAGACCTTCTGTAGATCAAACCCGTATTCTAGGGTTTTGGGGTTTTGAAAAGTTTAAAGAAACACATAAAGGTCGAATTTTTACGTATAAAAACGTGTAAAAAGCTTAGATATGGTTTCATGGAAGGTAAACTAAGGATTTTGACGTAAAAAGTTAAGATTTTGGGTTAAAAATGGGCTGGATCTGAGTTTATATTCATCCAGCGAAACTGGACCCCGATCCAGCGAAACTGAGTATTTCATCTAGCGAAACTGCTTAGTTATACTGCGAATCTGAGGGGTTTCCAGCGAAACTACAGTTTCGCTGATAAGTTCGCCAAGTACTTCGACTGACCTTAGATATTTCGAAAGTAGGAAATTCCAACGAAAGTTGGGCGCTCAAGGCAGCGAATCTGTCTAGCGAAACTAGCAGAAGTGCTGCCCAGCGAAACTGCAAGCGAAACTGCAGTTTCGCTACAGCGAAACTATGGGCGAAACTATGAAAAAAATGACGTTTTTGCATGTTAACTTTCGTGCAGCTAGAGTATTCAGGCTATAGCCCAAGTGACTTAGAATTTAAGCTACTTGGACGAGTTTAGGTGAGTTCTAGATCCCCCTATTTATTACATGCTTTAAATGTTTTGGGGCGGTATGCATACTAAGATATATACTTTTTGTAATCAGCTCTTTTAGAGTAAAGTTTTACTTACTATCTTATATGGGAAACGGGATTTTCTAACGAATTGATAACGTGTTTTTCTTATCGAGATATAACCTTGCAGTGATGGATTGCCTTCGAGATGTGTTGTGTTATATTATATATATATAACTTAAATAAGAAAGTGAAACGTAAAGAAAGGTTATGTGGCCCATAACGTGTACCTGGATAAAGTAAAGTCTTGCAAGTAAAGTCCTGCAGGCAAGGGATAAAGTAAAGACTTGCAAGCAATGGCTAAAGGAGGGTTGCATTTGTTGTGCCCTCACCCGGATAAAGTAATGCTCAAAGAGGCAGGTCTGTAAGCCCTGAATTGGCATGACAATAATGGCCCGATCGAGTACGACTGTAAGCCCTTAATTGGCATGTCGGTAAAGTCCTAGGCGAGCCTAGGCACCGATTGTGACGGAGAATTGACGGATAAAAGTCCTAGGCGAGCCTAGGCACCGATTGTGACGGAGAATTGACGGATAAAAGTCCTAGGCGAGCCTAGGCACCGATTGTGACGGAGAATTGACGGATAAAGAAGAGTAATAAATAATGAGAAATGAAAAGCAATGATAAAGTATCGATAAAGTGATAGCCTGTATGTATTGAGGTTTGATAGATGAGAACTATTTTCAACTGCTAAAGCTAATACCTTTACAAAAGTAATTTACAAGAAAACCTAGAATTCACTCAGCGAAGCTGACTTTTGTATGCATATCAGTTGACAGGTAAGAGTTAGAGCAATGGAATAGAGGCATGGGACTGAAGCTTCTTGGCACTAGAAGACTGGCATCCCGGATGAAGAAAAGCTAAACAAAGAACTCCTAAATAGTTTTGTGGATTAAAGACAATGTTTATATTTTACTTGTAATGAATTGAAATGACAGTATTTTTCCGCTGCAATATATATTTTATACGTATATGAGTAAATGAATGTTTTAAATCGATGTTTTGCTGTGAATGACCAACTGTGAGGCTCCCCTGAGAGAGGTGGGCCTTACATTTTTAACAGAATACCCCCCCACGTGACAAGCACGTGAGGGCATTTTAGTCAATTTATGTACCACTTTAATAAACCCACCTTCAAAAGCATCTTCTTCTTCCTTTACACCAACCGAAACACTCGGGAGAAGGAAGGGTGCCCCCTAGGGTTCCGGTGACCGGAGCCGCGCCGGCGAGCCTCCGCCGGCGAGTGAGGGCGAGTGGAGCACACAAAAAGGAAGGTCCTGACTCCCTGATCATGATGGTGACGGTGGTTTAGCTGTTTCGCGTAGTGGTGACGAATATGAGTCACGAAAGAAGAGATGGTGGTGGATGAGATGTTGGCAGCTGCCTCGTGCGGCGGTGATAGTGGCCACGGCCACCCTTATCGGCGGCAATAGTCGCTGGGGTGATGTTTCAAGGGCTCTTGAAGACGATAAGGGTGCAAGCCCACAACAGTGACAAGGTAACGGTGATGGTGGGTTGCGGTTACGTGGCGGTGGTGGTCATGGTGGTGGGTGCAAGGTAGGGTCCCGGCCAAACTCCGGCCAACCCCAAGCGATGATGGCTAGGGTTCCGACAAGGCCAACCGGCGAGTGATAAGCATGGTTGGGTACACCCCAACGAGATGGTGATATTGGTGATGGTGGCTAAGGCGGACTGGCAAAGATTGGGGATAATAACCTATGAAGGCGGCGAGAATTAGGGTTCCGGCTAGATTTCCGACCGAACTCTGGGTGGCCTATAACCGAGCAGTTCCTCATCTGCATGTACATAAATTGACTAAAATGCCCTCACGTGCTTGTCACGTGGGGGGTATTCTGTTAAAAACAAACGGGCGTTAGGCCTAATACTTTACTCTGTTATGATTTTTAAAGTACAATACCCATAGTTGTTACTAAAAAAGGTTAGTACTCAAACTTGGGATCCGCGCTAAACCACAGGGACTATTTGTGTAATTAACTCTAATTTTTATTCACTTAAAGTTTTTTGATTGTTTTTCTCACAAATTATTTTTGTTGAGTTTTTTAAAATTCTTTTACGTCATTTTAAACTTATATTTTACAACGATACAAATTTTTCTTGTTTTCCAAATATATCGTAGCGAAATTTCTTTTTTTTTGTATCTACGTTTGATTTTCAAATTTTCAATGACAGTCTACCATAATGCATGACCTATATTTACTAGTTTGATTTATATTGAGAAGAAACTATTGGCGGACGTATCGCATGAAGAGGGGCAAAACGCCGCTATAAAAAAATTCAGTTATATATAAGTAAAAATCATAACCATCTCTTATGAAATTTTACAGTCGTCCTCACCTTTGAAATTAAAGAAATAACAAAATTATGTTTTCTCACTAACCAGTGTTTCTAACCTAGTAGAATTTTTGCAATTTCACTCCTAAATAATCAAGTAGCTAGTACGAATAAAAATATATATATATACATATATATATATATATGTATGTATATGTATGTATATATATAGGTAGAGGTTCTAATAAAAAATAAGTTTTGCCTAAGTAGGCTAAGAAGGAATAAGGAGATTACATGTGGCACTCTTCAAATTAGGGTTAGCATTATGGTCCTAAAACACTCTCATTAGTCCCGTTTGTATTTTATCAAAATACAGCACAAATTCAAGTGCAATGTGCTGTTTTATTAAATACATCATATTATCATACTTGATCATGATGGATATGCAGCCCTTGAGATTCATTATTCATTAACGCTTGTACCCCATACATCCTACTTTGTTGGGGGTTCTCTTTCTCATGGTTCATCTTGCATCTGTCAAACCATCACTGAAGTAGCAGCACTTGAATATATACACACACACACAAATATTTATATTTTGCTGGTCAAAAGAGTCAAAATTGGAATTCTCAAATCAAAATTGGACTACAATTTCTCAAACTCTCTCTTTTTCTCTTCGGTGAACCACCAGAAAGTTGTCGGCAAAGGTATTGTTGGTGATGGTTGGGATCGGTGGTCGGCTGTTCACAGTGAGTCAGAATTTGCAGCGATAATGGTTGGTTTCACAAACTCAGCGTGTATCGGTCGAAATCGAAGGTGCTGTGTTGGTCGGAGATTGCAGCGGATGGTGGTGAGTTGGATTTCTTCGGTGATGCTTGTGATGATTGGTCTCGGTGATGGGTGTGAGTTGTATCAACATACCAACGGTGTTGTTCGTTAACGATTCTAAAAAGTAAACCTAGAGCTTTGTGCTGTTTTATAAATACAGCACAGCTTTGTGCTGTTTTATGAAACACAGCACAGCTTTGTGCTGTTTTATGAAACACAGCACAGCTTTGTGCTGTTTTATGAACACACCACAGCTTTGTGCTGTTTTATGAAACACACCACAGCTTTGTGCTGTTTTATGAAACACAGCATAGCTTTGTGCTGTTTTATGAAACACAGCACTTCTTTGTGCTGTTTTATGAAACACAGCACAGCTTTGTGCTGTTTTATGAAACACAGCACAGCTTTGTGCTGTTTTATGAAACATAGCACAGCTTTGTGTTGTTTTATGAAACACAGCACAGCTTTGTGCTGTTTTATGAAATACAGCACAGCTTTGTGCTGTTTTATGAAATACAGCACATCTTTGTGCTGTTTTATGAAATACAGCACAGCTTTGTGCTGTTTTATAAAATACAGCACAAAAACGTTAAAAATGTAGCACTGTCACACCCTCATTTTCCACGTACGGGGTTTTACCGTCAGGCGTGTGACATAACCAGGATCTCAGATAAGCATTAGTTACACCAAACGACTCGATAATTACAAATCATATAAGTTGCTTAATATTAAGGAAACAGACCAATTGTATTTAAGTAATGCGGAAGCGATTACAGTGAAACATTCAACAATAGTTTTGAAACACACAAACATGTGTCCAAACCAGTTTACGTAAAGTAAATGCAAATTAAATCTTGAAAACAGTTTGTAGTGAATACAGAATGACATGCTGTAGATGCTGTGCTCCTAAACGTGCCACATCATTGTCCTGAGAGAAAACATGCAAAAATCTCAGTACAAGACTGGTGAGTTCACAGGTTTATCAGAAAACAGTAATTATCAGTAATGAAGTTCCCGGATTATAAAATCCGTCAAGTATGTAATTCCCGGATTATGTAATCCGTCAAGTATGTAATCCCCGGATTATGTAATCCGTCAAGTATAATGAAATCCCCGGATTTATTAATCCGGTCAGTATAAATGCAAATTCCCGGATTTATAAATAAAGCATATAATGGGTAGCTAGTCCATAATGATCACTATGTGTATGAAGGCGCGACCGAACTGACATGTAATCAAATAAATAAACAGGCCCGGATGTGGATCACACACCACAACACTTGTAATTAGGCTAACCGTTCACCCGTTTGACGAACGTTGTGCTAGCGCGACTAGCCCGGGTGGGGTATGTCAATCCCAGTAGTACTACTAACAATTACCTCGTTAAGTCCATATTAACGGTCCGTTGGGCAAGTATACACCATAGTATCAAGTATATGCAATATTACAAAATCCAATGTAATGTAAAGTTTATAAAAACAGCATGTTTCTCTCCCCCAAAAAGAGTATAAAGTAAAAGTGGGGCTGTAAACTCACCTTGAATTGATGTAATGTATATGAACAAGAACTTCAAAGAATTAGGCAATGCACGGTCAAGCACGATCGATACCTATTATTAATTATAACTAAGTCTTTAAAATGTGTTTATTGCGAATTAATATATTTGGTAAGTTTCGGGTTGGTTTGGTTTGACGTACACGACGTGATATACTAACAATACCATGTATTAATAATATTATCAATATTGATATTAATGATAACAATGGTATAATTATAATGTTAATAATTTTATTTGTGAATAGTTTGTGAAATTATTACATATAATTCTTACCATTAACATAATTAATCCGTTAATTAAATAATATAAGGTTCATTAATATCTTGATGATTATTGTTTAAAGTCCATTTTATAAAATAAATATTTTATATCATTTGAAATAACTTTATAAATAATTAAATAAATAGGCTTTTAAAGAAATATTTTTCCAGAAAATAATTATATAATTTCTGAAATAAACAAAGTTTATAAAAACTGTTTATATAATTTTTAGAAATTTTTCCGTATTTTTAAAAGGTTCAAAAGGCCTTTAAAAAAATAAAAGAGGTTGCCCGGGTTCGAACCCGGGACCTCAGGGGTGGCATGGAAGCAGGGAACCAGTGAACCAAGGCCGCAGCCGCGGTAAACATTGGTTCCAATTTGTTTTAAACAGACCCGTAAGCCCTTCCCCAAATCAAGAACCCTAATTTACAATTCGTGATCAATTGACCATTGATTCGAAGTTGTTAATGAAATTAAACATAGGGCTTTTGTTCCCTATGTGAAACCGAGTGTATAGGTATGTTAAATTACCCGATTTGTGTTCGAATTGAAGGTGAATGGTACGATGAACAGGTCGCGGTTTGCCTCGAATCAAACGATGTATAAACGGATATGGAATTCGAATTAACTTTGCAGGGAGCTTCTCCACTTAATGATGATCAATAGCCCTCTATCAATCTCGATCAATATTGCTCGGAAGATGGAGTTCTAGTGAGTTGCAGGTCGCGGGTATTGGTGGTGTTCGAACGAGGGATTTGTGTACATTTTATACTAAATTGGACTTAGTGGAACATCATGATCGATTATCCTTTCGTTAGTGCAGAATTACTTTTGATTATTATTAGTTTTAGTGCCGCATTTTGTGAGTGGGTCGGCCGACCTTCGGTCGAAGGTGGAAACCACACCAAACCGACACCATTTTCAAATTGTCAAGACCCCACGAGTTCGATTCATTCACTAGATTGTGTCGGGGTGGTTTATTGGATCAAAAATCGAGCGGATTGCGGCCTTTGGAGTCGCCGGAGGGCCACCGGAATAGTGGCCAGCGGCGAGGAGAGGGTGACGGGCGGGGGGGGGGTTTTTAAAAGAAATTTACACGTTTGGTCCCTGGAGTTTAGTACTGTTATTATTTTATGCCAAAGCTTTTAAATCAAGTTTAAAAAATACAGAATTAACCCCTGTACTTTAATTCTAAATTGTTATTATTGTTAATTATTATTATTATTATTGTTATTGTTATTATTATTGTTTTTGTTAGTATTATTATCATTATTAACATTATTATTATTAATATTATATTACTTATTCATTAAATAATTATATACAAGTTTTAGAATTTTTAAATTTTAATTCCTAAATTTTACCGAAATTTTCCGGGTTGTCACATCATCCCCTTGTTAGAGGAATTTTCGTCCCGAAAATTGGAACACTGGAGTAAATAAACTAGTATGCAGAGAATTCGGTTTAACCGATGAATAAACTATGAAAATACAGGAGGACAGTTAATACACACAGTGAGTTAACGAGCTTAATGCAATCTGTCATACTAGTTAGTGACAGATGTCACACACCATCACATTCACTACATGATCTTCAACAAGAAGAATCTTAGGTTTCCTTTCTGATTTGGGAATATCTTGAATGTTTCTAGCACTTTTGTTTATCAGAAGGTGACCATGAAACCATCTATATTATCTGAGCTATCACACACACATGAACTTTATGAGGTAGAACAAATGTGAAAATAGACCCACACTGTTCTTTGCTTGATTTCATGAGATGTCACAGTATCCCTTAGTTGAGAAGATTTCGTCCTGTAATTTAGTTGGAGTTAGGTTCCGAAGGTGTATCCACGAACAAGTGTGGATATTTAGACTTCATCTGATCCTCCCGTTCCCATGTAAATTCCGGTCCCCGTTTAGAGTTCCATCTTACGCGCACAATGGGAATTTTGCTACGCTTTAGCGTCTTGACCTCTCGATCCATGATCTCCACTGGTTCTTCGATGAAATGTAGTTGATCATCTATCTTTAATTCCTCCAAAGGCACGATCAATGATTCATCCGACAGACATTTCCTCAGATTGGATACGTGAAATACATCATGTATCCTTCTGAGTTCTTCAGGTAAATTCAACTGATAGGCTACTGGGCCAACCCGTTTTACAATCTCGAATGGACCCACGTATCTTGGGCTTAACTTCCCACGCTTTCCAAAGCGTATTACACCTTTCCAGGGTGAGACTTTCAACAGTACTTTGTCACCCACCCGAAACTCCAATGGCTTCCGGCGCTTGTCGGCGTAACTCTTTTGTCGATCACGTGCTGTCGCCATACGGTTACGAATTTGCACAATCTTCTCAGTCGTTTCGTGCACCAGTTCAGGTCCTGTAAGTTGGCTTTCTCCTACTTCTACCCAACAGATAGGTGATCGGCACTTTCGTCCATACAATGCCTCAAATGGAGCTGCCTTGATCGAAGTGTGATAACTGTTATTATAGGAGAACTCAACTAATGGTAGATGAGTTTCCCAACTGCTGCCAAAATCGATCACACAGGCACGCAACATGTCTTCCAGTGTTTGGATTGTACGCTCACTTTGACCATCGGTCTGCGGGTGATATGCAGTACTCATATCCAGCCGCGTTCCTAATGATCGTTGTAATGATTGCCAGAAGTGAGAAGTGAACCGAGCGTCACGATCAGAAATGATAGATATTGGTACGCCATGCCGAGAGACTATTTCCCTTAAATAGATACGTGTTAGCTTCTCCATTCGATCAGTCTCTCGGATTGCCAGAAAGTGTGCGGATTTCGTTAAGCGATCTACTATAACCCAAATGGTATCGCATCCGCTGGGAGTTCTGGGTAACTTCGTGATGAAGTCCATTGAGATCTGCTCCCATTTCCACACTGGAATTTCCGGTTGTTGGAGTAAACCGGATGGTCTCTGGTATTCCACTTTAACCTTGGAACAAGTTAGGCATCGGCTTACGTACGTGGCTATCTCCGCCTTCATTTTCGGCCACCAGTAAAATTCTTTCAGGTCCTGATACATCTTGTCTGAACCTGGATGGATCGAGTAACGTGACTTATGAGCTTCATCCATTATCAGCTCTCGCAAGTTCCCGTACTGTGGTACCCAGATCCGTTTCATAAAGTAGCGGATTCCATCAGCTTTAACCTCCAATTGTTTCTCCATGCCTCGCATGGATTCTGCTTTGAAATTCTCCGACTTCAAAGCCTCAGATTGGGCAGCTTTGATTTGCATTGGTAGGTCAGAGTGGATAGTCATTTGTAATGCGCGCACCCGACGAGGCTTTAGGGTTTCCTTACGACTAAGGGCATCAGCTACTACATTAGCCTTACCCGGATGGTACTTGATCACACAGTCATAATCATTGAGTAATTCTAACCATCGTCTTTGTCGCATATTCAGCTCCTTCTGGTTAAATATGTGCTGGAGGCTCTTATGATCTGTATAGATTGTGCACCTGGTTCCGTATAGGTAGTGCCTCCAAATTTTCAAGGCAAACACTACAGCTCCTAGTTCCAGATCATGCGTTGTATAGTTCTTCTCATGCACCTTGAGCTGTCTAGATGCATAAGCTATGACTTTGTCACGTTGCATCAATACACACCCCAAACCTTGGATGGATGCATCACAGTAAACAACAAAGTCATCAGTTCCTTCTGGTAAAGCTAGGATTGGTGCGCTGCAGAGTTTGTCTTTAAGCGCCTGAAACGCTGTCTCCTCTTTGCTACCCCACTTATAAATTGTTCCCTTATGAGTCAGGGCAGTCAAAGGTTGTGCCAATTTAGAAAATCCTTCAATAAATCTTCGGTAATAGCCTGCCAAACCAAGGAATTGTCGCACCTCAGTAGGCGTCTTTGGTGCCGGCCAATCCTTGATTGCTTTAATCTTTGAAGGATCAACATGTATTCCCTTTTCATTCACCACGTGCCCAAGGAATTGCACTTCACGCATCCAGAAGTCACATTTTGAGAACTTTGCGTAAAGCTGTTCATCTCTTAGCAATTCCAGTATGGTTCTCAAATGTTCCTCATGATCTTCCTTATTACGGGAGTAGATTAGTATGTCATCAATGAAGACAATGACAAACTTATCCAGATAAGGTTTGCAGACACGATTCATGAGGTCCATGAAAACTGCTGGGGCATTAGTCAGCCCAAAAGGCATTACAGTGAACTCGTAGTGCCCATAGCGTGTTCGAAACGCAGTCTTGGAGATGTCTTCTTCTCGAACCCTCAACTGATGATAACCTGATCTCAAGTCAATCTTGGAATAGTAGCTAGATCCTTGCAATTGGTCGAACAAATCATCAATGCGTGGGAGTGGATACCTATTCTTGATTGTCACCTTGTTCAGTTCGCGGTAGTCAATACACATCCTGAAGGTTCCATCTTTCTTTTTAACGAAAAGCACTGGAGCTCCCCAAGGTGAAGAGCTGGGACGTATGAATCCTTTGTCTAACAACTCTTGCAATTGCTTAGACAGCTCTTGTAGTTCGTTCGGTGCCAAACGGTACGGCGCCCGAGCGATTGGAGTTGCTCCTGGTGCTAGTTCAATTTGGAATTCTACCTGTCTGTGTGGAGGAAGGCCAGGTAGGTCTTCGGGAAATACCTCAGGAAAGTCTCTAACAACAGGAATATCTTCAACTCGCCTTTCATCCGCCTTCGTTCAGTAACAAGTGCCAACAGGGCAAGGTGTCCTTTTCTGAGACATTTCTGAGCCTTCAAATATGATATGATGCCGACTACCACACCCACCTTTTCACCTTCCACAATAAGAATTTCATCGTCCGAAATAGGTAACTTGATCAGCTTCTCCTTGTAGACGATCTCAGCACTATTCTGGGATAACCAATCCATCCCGACGACTACATCAAAGCTTCCTAGTGTGACAGGAATAAGGTCTATGTTGAAGGTGTGTCCGGTTAAGCCTAGCTTACAGTTTTTAAACACTTGTGTTGCTGTTATCGTCCTACCATCGGCTATTTCTATGGCATAATTAGAACTCAAATCAGTAGGCACCATCCCTAGTGTTTTACTAAACTTGGTGGACACATAACTCTTATCAGCACCAGAGTCAAATAAACAGAGGCATAACACCCATTAATAGAGAATCTACCAGATACTACAGTAGGGTCGTTTCGAGCCTCACCTGAGCCCATGATGAAGACTCTACCTCTGCCACCGCCACCACCATTGTTGTTGTTCTTGGGCTTATCAGCAGCACCATTATCACCATTCTTTTTCAGTCTCGGGCAATCCCTTTTAAAGTGTCCGGGTTGACCACATTCATAGCACACAGTCTGATTGTGGTTCTGCTGTTGTTGAGGTGCTTTTCCCGAGAGATTCACCCGGCAATACTTGGCAACATGCCCGAACTTCCCACACCTTTCACACGTGCTCTTTGTGCACTGCCCAGTATGATGGAGCTGACATTTGTTGCACTTTGGGAGATTTCCCTGATAGCCGCCCGAATGAGAGGATTGGGACTGATTAAACTTCTTGTGTTGAGGTTGATAAGTGGAGGATGAAGATTGCTTTCCGCTGGTAGATGGTTCCCATTTTCTCTTGTTATTGTGGGAACCAGATGCAGCACCTCGCGGGGGCAGTTTTCCTTGCGCGACAGCCTGGTCAGTCAACTTGTGGGCTAGTTGAACTGCTTCCTGAATGGTAGCTGGTCTAGCAGTGGTGACCATGCTCTGGATTTCAGGTACCAGTCCGTCGATGTATCTTTCAACCCGTTTGTAAGCCGGGTTAATCATAGTGGGGCACAGAGTAGCCAACTCGTGAGAACGAGTTGTGTAAGCTTCAATCTCAGAACCTACCATCTTCAGGTTCCAAAATTCAGTCTCCAGTTTTTGTACTTCGTCTCGTGAACAGTACTCCTCTTTCAGCAGATTCTTGAATTCTACCCATGTTATGGCGTTTGCAGCTCCAATGCCCAGCATCTGAACTTGTGTGTTCCACCAGCTCAGAGCAGCACCATCCAGTGTGCCAGCAGCATATTTTACCCTATTCCCAGCAGGGCAGTTGCAGATTTCGAACACCGATTCTAGCTTTTCGAACCAACGGAGCAGTCCCACCGCTCCCTCGGTTCCATTGAACGGATTGGGCTTGCAGTCCATAAAGGACTTGTAGGTGCAAGTCGGTTGACCAATAGGGTTCTGCTGGGGAGGGGGTTGGTTTGCCAACGCTGCGGTGATGCTATGATTGATTATCGCTGCCAACTCTGCAGGCGTCATTGAGATGTTACCTCTCCCGCGTCCTCTTCCATACATTCTTTACATTACCAAATATCAAAAGCTATTAGTCATATGAAAATAGACCTTTTGTCTTGGAATGGAAAGGAAAAGAAATTCAAGGGTAGATAAGCTAGAGAATCAGTCCGAATCCGTGGGATTAACGCAAATGTCATAGTTTGAATTACGTCCAAATTCAGGTAAGTGTGAGCATTCCTACAAATAGAACTAATTAATAGTTTCCACATCAGTGGCTATGTTCTATGATAACCGAGGCTTTCTTGCTCAACGTGTAGGAATGATGACTTATACTGACTGCAATGTTACCACCCGACCAGATTCACCGGACTTAGCATGCACGACAAATACAATTACGTGTGCACCCGTAATGGTAATTTGCTTTGCATGATCACCCCGGCTCCTCCTATCAGGCTAACATGTCTTACAGTGGTCATCAATGATAGAAGTTCCGAGTGTATTCGTTTGATTCGAGAATCAAGCGAGTACGTTGACTAACCAAAGTATTGGGTCAATCACAACTTTGTTGAAGACATGCGTACCTATAAGCAGATACTCATCCCAAGAGTTCCCAGGTAAGGTAAACAGGTCCATCGGTTGATTTGGATATATGCGAATACCTTGCCTAGACAGAACACCCCGAGATACCGGCATCTTACTCTTCCAGCATTGCATGTGTTCAAGTTGTAAGACACAGACTTTGACGAGACTTTGAAACCATTAATAACAATCGAGGTTTTGGAGTTTGAAATCACTTGAATTAGGCACTCAAACCCTCTCGTGACTCACAGCACAGGGATATGTTAGGGCAAAAGTTTTCAGGCAACTAGATTAAGTAAACATAGCTTAGGAATCTATGTGTGTGTAACTAATGCAAATCCAGCTATAGTCTAAAATGCAATGCAAATGAGATGCAAGTCCATTTTAGTTCGCTATAACTAATGCTCTGATACCAATCTGTCACACCCTCATTTTCCACGTACGGGGTTTTACCGTCAGGCGTGTGACATAACCAGGATCTCAGATAAGCATTAGTTACACCAAACGACTCGATAATTACAAATCATATAAGTTGCTTAATATTAAGGAAACAGACCAATTGTATTTAAGTAATGCGGAAGCGATTACAGTGAAACATTCAACAATAGTTTTGAAACACACAAACATGTGTCCAAACCAGTTTACGTAAAGTAAATGCAAATTAAATCTTGAAAACAGTTTGTAGTGAATACAGAATGACATGTTGTAGATGATGTGCTCCTAAACGTGCCACATCATTGTCCTGAGAGAAAACATGCAAAAATCTCAGTACAAGACTGGTGAGTTCACAGGTTTATCAGAAAACAGTAATTATCAGTAATGAAGTTCCCGGATTATAAATCCTCAAGTATGTAATTCCCGGATTATGTAATCCGTCAAGTATGTAATCCCCGGATTATGTAATCCGTCAAGTATAATGAAATCCCCGGATTTATTAATCCGGTCAGTATAATGCAAATTCCCGGATTTATAAATAAAGCATATAATGGGTAGCTAGTCCATAATGATCACTATGTGTATGAAGGCGCGGCCGAACTGACATGTAATCAAATAAATAAACAGGCCCGGATGTGGATCACACACCACAACACTTGTAATTAGGCTAACCGTTCACCCGTTTGACGAACGTTGTGCTAGCGCGACTAGCCCGGGTGGGTATGTCAATCCCAGTAGTACTACTAACAATTACCTCGTTAAGTCCATATTAACGGTCCGTTGGGCAAGTATACACCATAGTATCAAGTATATGCAATATTACAAAAATCCAATGTAATGTAAAGTTTATAAAAACAGCATGTTTCTCTCCCCCAAAAAGAGTATAAAGTAAAAGTGGGGCTGTAAACTCACCTTGAATTGATGTAATGTATATGAACAAGAACTTCAAAGAATTAGGCAATGCACGGTCAAGCACGATCGATACCTATTATTAATTATAACTAAGTCTTTAAAATGTGTTTATTGCGAATTAATATATTTGGTAAGTTTCGGGTTGGTTTGGTTTGACGTACACGACGTGATATACTAACAATACCATGTATTAATAATATTATCAATATTGATATTAATGATAACAATGGTATAATTATAATGTTAATAATTTTATTTGTGAATAGTTTGTGAAATTATTACATATAATTCTTACCATTAACATAATTAATCCGTAATTAATAATATAAGGTTCATTAATATCTTGATGATTATTGTTTAAAGTCCATTTTATAAAATAAATATTTTATATCATTTGAAATAACTTTATAATAATTAAATAAATAGGCTTTTAAAGAAATATTTTTCCAGAAAATAATTATATAATTTCTGAAATAAACAAAGTTTATAAAAACTGTTTATATAATTTTTAGAAATTTTCCGTATTTTTAAAGGTTCAAAAGGCCTTTAAAAATAAAAGAGGTTGCCCGGGTTCGAACCCGGGACCTCAGGGGTGGCATGGAAGCAGGGAACCAGTGAACCAAGGCCGCAGCCGCGGTAAACATTGGTTCCAATTTGTTTTAAACAGACCCGTAAGCCCTTCCCCAAATCAAGAACCCTAATTACAATTCTTGATCAATTGACCATTGATTCGAAGTTGTTAATGAAATTAAACATAGGGCTTTTGTTCCCTATGTGAAACGAGTGTATAGGTATGTTAAATTACCCGATTTGTGTTCGAATTGAAGGTGAATGGTACGATGAACAGGTCGCGGTTTGCCTCGAATCAAACGATGTATAAACGGATATGGAATTCGAATTAACTTTGCAGGGAGCTTCTCCACTTAATGTGATCAATAGCCCTCTATCAATCTCGATCAATATTGCTCGGAAGATGGAGTTCTAGTGAGTTGCAGGTCGCGGGTATGGTGGTGTTCGAACGAGGGATTTGTGTACATTTTATACTAAATTGGACTTAGTGGAACATCATGATCGATTATCCTTTCGTTAGTGCAGAATTACTTTTGATTATTATTAGTTTTAGTGCCGCATTTTGTGAGTGGGTCGGCCGACCTTCGGTCGAAGGTGGAAACCACACCAAACCGACACCATTTTCAAATTGTCAAGACCCCACGAGTTCGATTCATTCACTAGATTGTGTCGGGGTGGTTTATTGGATCAAAAATCGAGCGGATTGCGGCCTTTGGAGTCGCCGGAGGGCCACCGGAATAGTGGCCGGCGGCGAGGAGAGGGTGACGGGGGGGGTGGGGTTTTTAAAAGAAATTTACACGTTTGGTCCCTGGAGTTTAGTACTGTTATTATTTTATGCCAAAGCTTTTAAATCAAGTTTAAAAAATACAGAATTAACCCCTGTACTTTAATTCTAAATTGTTATTATTGTTAATTATTATTATTATTATTGTTATTGTTATTATTATTGTTTTTGTTAGTATTATTATCATTATTAACATTATTATTATTAATATTATATTACTTATTCATTAAATAATTATATACAAGTTTTAGAATTTTTAAATTTTAATTCCTAATTTTACCGAAATTTTCCGGGTTGTCACATCATCCCCTTGTTAGAGGAATTTTCGTCCCGAAAATTGGAACACTGGAGTAAATAAACTAGTATGCAGAGAATTCGGTTTAACCGATGAATAAACTATGAAAATACAGGAGGACAGTTAATACACACAGTGAGTTAACGAGCTTAATGCAATCTGTCATACTAGTTAGTGACAGATGTCACACACCATCACATTCACTACATGATCTTCAACAAGAAGAATCTTAGGTTTCCTTTCTGATTTGGGAATATCTTGAATGTTTCTAGCACTTTTGTTTATCAGAAGGTGACCATGAAACCATCTATATTATCTGAGCTATCACACACACATGAACTTTATGAGGTAGAACAAATGTGAAAATAGACCCACACTGTTCTTTGCTTGATTTCATGAGATGTCACAGTATCCCTTAGTTGAGAAGATTTCGTCCTGTAATTTAGTTGGAGTTAGGTTCCGAAGGTGTATCCACGAACAAGTGTGGATATTTAGACTTCATCTGATCCTCCCGTTCCCATGTAAATTCCGGTCCCCGTTTAGAGTTCCATCTTACGCGCACAATGGGAATTTTGCTACGCTTTAGCGTCTTGACCTCTCGATCCATGATCTCCACTGGTTCTTCGATGAAATGTAGTTGATCATCTATCTTTAATTCCTCCAAAGGCACGATCAATGATTCATCCGACAGACATTTCCTCAGATTGGATACGTGAAATACATCATGTATCCCTCTGAGTTCTTCAGGTAAATTCAACTGATAGGCTACTGGGCCAACCCGTTTTACAATCTCGAATGGACCCACCTATCTTGGGCTTAACTTCCCACGCTTTCCAAAGCGTATTACACCTTTCCAGGGTGAGACTTTCAACAGTACTTTGTCACCCACCCGAAACTCCAATGGCTTCCGGCGCTTGTCGGCGTAACTCTTTTGTCGATCACGTGCTGCCGCCATACGGTTACGAATTTGCACAATCTTCTCAGTCGTTTCGTGCACCAGTTCAGGTCCTGTAAGTTGGCTTTCTCCTACTTCTACCCAACAGATAGGTGATCGGCACTTTCGTCCATACAATGCCTCAAATGGAGCTGCCTTGATCGAAGTGTGATAACTGTTATTATAGGAGAACTCAACTAATGGTAGATGAGTTTCCCAACTGCTGCCAAATCGATCACACAGGCACGCAACATGTCTTCCAGTGTTTGGATTGTACGCTCACTTTGACCATCGGTCTGCGGGTGATATGCAGTACTCATATCCAGCCGCGTTCCTAATGATCGTTGTAATGATTGCCAGAAGTGAGAAGTGAACCGAGCGTCACGATCAGAAATGATAGATATTGGTACGCCATGCCGAGAGACTATTTCCCTTAAATAGATACGTGTTAGCTTCTCCATTCGATCAGTCTCTCGGATTGCCAGAAAGTGTGCGGATTTCGTTAAGCGATCTACTATAACCCAAATGGTATCGCATCCGCTGGGAGTTCTGGGTAACTTCGTGATGAAGTCCATTGAGATCTGCTCCCATTTCCACACTGGAATTTCGGTTGTTGGAGTAAACCGGATGGTCTCTGGTATTCCACTTTAACCTTGGAACAAGTTAGGCATCGGCTTACGTACGTGGCTATCTCCGCCTTCATTTTCGGCCACCAGTAAAATTCTTTCAGGTCCTGATACATCTTGTCTGAACCTGGATGGATCGAGTAACGTGACTTATGAGCTTCATCCATTATCAGCTCTCGCAAGTTCCCGTACTGTGGTACCCAGATCCGTTTCATAAAGTAGCGGATTCCATCAGCTTTAACCTCCAATTGTTTCTCCATGCCTCGCATGGATTCTGCTTTGAAATTCTCCGTCTTCAAAGCCTCAGATTGGGCAGCTTTGATTTGCATTGGTAGGTCAGAGTGGATAGTCATTTGTAATGCGCGCACCCGACGAGGCTTTAGGGTTTCCTTACGACTAAGGGCATCAGCTACTACATTAGCCTTACCCGGATGGTACTTGATCACACAGTCATAATCATTGAGTAATTCTAACCATCGTCTTTGTCGCATATTCAGTTCCTTCTGGTTAAATATGTGCTGGAGGCTCTTATGATCTGTATAGATTGTGCACCTGGTTCCGTATAGGTAGTGCCTCCAATTTTCAAGGCAAACACTACAGCTCCTAGTTCCAGATCATGCGTTGTATAGTTCTTCTCATGCACCTTGAGCTGTCTAGATGCATAAGCTATGACTTTGTCACGTTGCATCAATACACACCCCAAACCTTGGATGGATGCATCACAGTAAACAACAAAGTCATCAGTTCCTTCTGGTAAAGCTAGGATTGGTGCGCTGCAGAGTTTGTCTTTAAGCGCCTGAAACGCTGTCTCCTCTTTGCTACCCCACTTATAAATTGTTCCCTTATGAGTCAGGGCAGTCAAAGGTTGTGCCAATTTAGAAAATCCTTCAATAAATCTTCGGTAATAGCCTGCCAAACCAAGGAATTGTCGCACCTCAGTAGGCGTCTTTGGTGCCGGCCAATCCTTGATTGCTTTAATCTTTGAAGGATCAACATGTATTCCCTTTTCATTCACCACGTGCCCAAGGAATTGCACTTCACGCATCCAGAAGTCACATTTTGAGAACTTTGCGTAAAGTGTTCATCTCTTAGCAATTCCAGTATGGTTCTCAAATGTTCCTCATGATCTTCCTTATTACGGGAGTAGATTAGTATGTCATCAATGAAGACAATGACAAACTTATCCAGATAAGGTTTGCAGACACGGTTCATGAGGTCCATGAAAACTGCTGGGGCATTAGTCAGCCCAAAAGGCATTACAGTGAACTCGTAGTGCCCATAGCGTGTTCGAAACGCAGTCTTGGAGATGTCTTCTTCTCGAACCCTCAACTGATGATAACCTGATCTCAAGTCAATCTTGGAATAGTAGCTAGATCCTTGCAATTGGTCGAACAAATCATCAATGCGTGGGAGTGGATACCTATTCTTGATTGTCACCTTGTTCAGTTCGCGGTAGTCAATACACATCCTGAAGGTTCCATCTTTCTTTTTAACGAAAAGCACTGGAGCTCCCCAAGGTGAAGAGCTGGGACGTATGAATCCTTTGTCTAACAACTCTTGCAATTGCTTAGACAGCTCTTGTAGTTCGTTCGGTGCCAAACGGTACGGCGCCCGAGCGATTGGAGTTGCTCCTGGTGCTAGTTCAATTTGAAATTCTACCTGTCTGTGTGGAGGAAGGCCAGGTAGGTCTTCGGGAAATACCTCAGGAAAGTCTCTAACAACAGGAATATCTTCAACTCGCCTTTCATCCGCCTTCGGTTCAGTAACAAGTGCCAACAAGGCAAGGTGTCCTTTTCTGAGACATTTCTGAGCCTTCAAATATGATATGATGCCGACTACCGCACCCACCTTTTCACCTTCCACAATAAGAATTTCATCGTCCGAAATAGGTAACTTGATCAGCTTCTCCTTGCAGACGATCTCAGCACTATTCTGGGATAACCAATCCATCCCGACGACTACATCAAAGCTTCCTAGTGTGACAGGAATAAGGTCTATGTTGAAGGTGTGTCCGGTTAAGCCTAGCTTACAGTTTTTAAACACTTGTGTTGCTGTTATCGTCCTACCATCGGCTATTTCTATGGCATAATTAGAACTCAAATCAGTAGGCACCATCCCTAGTGTTTTACTAAACTTGGTGGACACATAACTCTTATCAGCACCAGAGTCAAATAAAACAGAGGCATAACACCCATTAATAGAGAATCTACCAGATACTACAGTAGGGTCGTTTCGAGCCTCACCTGAGCCCATGATGAAGACTCTGCCTCTGCCACCGCCACCACCATTGTTGTTGTTCTTGGGCTTATCAGCAGCACCATTATCACCATTCTTTTTCAGTCTCGGGCAATCCCTTTTAAAGTGTCCGGGTTGACCACATTCATAGCACACAGTCTGATTGTGGTTCTGCTGTTGTTGAGGTGCTTTTCCCGAGAGATTCACCCGGCAATACTTGGCAACATGCCCGAACTTCCCACACCTTTCACACGTGCTCTTTGTGCACTGCCCAGTATGATGGAGCTGACATTTGTTGCACTTTGGGAGATTTCCCTGATAGCCGCCCGAATGAGAGGATTGGGACTGATTAAACTTCTTGTGTTGAGGTTGATAAGTGGAGGATGAAGATTGCTTTCCGCTGGTAGATGGTTCCCATTTCTCTTGTTATTGTGGGAACCAGATGCAGCACCTCGCGGGGCAGTTTTCCTTGCGCGACAGCCTGGTCAGTCAACTTGTGGGCTAGTTGAACTGCTTCCTGAATGGTAGCTGGTCTAGCAGTGGTGACCATGCTCTGGATTTCAGGTACCAGTCCGTCGATGTATCTTTCAACCCGTTTGTAAGCCGGGTTAATCATAGTGGGGCACAGAGTAGCCAACTCGTGAGAACGAGTTGTGTAAGCTTCAATTTCAGAACCTACCATCTTCAGGTTCCAAAATTCAGTCTCCAGTTTTTGTATTTCGTCTCGTGAACAGTACTCCTCTTTCAGCAGATTCTTGAATTCTACCCATGTTATGGCGTTTGCAGCTCCAATGCCCAGCATCTGAACTTGTGTGTTCCACCAGCTCAGAGCAGCACCATCCAGTGTGCCAGCAGCATATTTTACCCTATTCCCAGCAGGGCAGTTGCAGATTTCGAACACCGATTCTAGCTTTTCGAACCAACGGAGCAGTCCCACCGCTCCCTCGGTTCCATTGAACGGATTGGGCTTGCAGTCCATAAAGGACTTGTAGGTGCAAGTTGGTTGACCAATAGGGTTCTGCTGTGGAGGGGGTTGGTTTGCCAACGCTGCGGTGATGCTATGATTGATTATCGCTGCCAACTCTGCAGGCGTCATTGAGATGTTACCTCTCCCGCGTCCTCTTCCAGACATTCTTTACATTACCAATATCAAAAGCTATTAGTCATATGAAAATAGACCTTTTGTCTTGGAATGGAAAGGAAAAGAAATTCAAGGGTAGATAAGCTAGAGAATCAGTCCGAATCCGTGGGATTAACGCAAATGTCATAGTTTGAATTACGTCCAAATTCAAGGTAAGTGTGAGCATTCCTACAAATAGAACTAATTAATAGTTTCCACATCAGTGGCTATGTTCTATGAGAACCGAGGCTTTCTTGCTCAACGTGTAGGAATGATGACTTATACTGACTGCAATGTTACCACCCGACCAGATTCACCGGACTTAGCATGCACGACAAATTACAATTACGTGTGCACCCGTAATGGTAATTTGCTTTGCATGATCACCCCGGCTCCTCCTATCAGGCTAACATATCTTACAGTGGTCATCAATGATAGAAGTTCCGAGTGTATTCGTTTGATTCGAGAATCAAAGCGAGTACGTTGACTAATCAAAGTATTGGGTCAATCACAACTTTGTTGAAGACATGCGTACCTATAAGCAGATACTCATCCCAAGGTTCCCAGGTAAGGTAAACAGGTCCATCGGTTGATTTGGATATATGCGAATACCTTGCCTAGACAGAACACCCCGAGATACAGGCATCTTACTCTTCCAGCATTGCATGTGTTCAAGTTGTAAGACACAGACTTTGACGAGACTTTGAAACCATTAATAACAATCGAGGTTTTGGAGTTTGAAATCACTTGAATTAGGCACTCAAACCCTCCGTGACTCACAGCACAGGGATATGTTAAGGCAAAAGTTTTCAGGCAACTAGATTAAGTAAACATAGCTTAGGAATCTATGTGTGTGTAACTAATGCAAATCCAGCTATAGTCTAAAATGCAATGCAAATGAGATGCAAGTCCATTTTAGTTCGCTATAACTAATGCTCTGATACCAATCTGTCACACCCTCATTTTCCACGTACGGGGTTTTACCGTCAGGCGTGTGACATAACCAGGATCTCAGATAAGCATTAGTTACACCAAACGACTCGATAATTACAAATCATATAAGTTGCTTAATATTAAGGAAACAGACCAATTGTATTTAAGTAATGCGGAAGCGATACAGTGAAACATTCAACAATAGTTTTGAAACACACAAACATGTGTCCAAACCAGTTTACGTAAAGTAAATGCAAATTAAATCTTGAAAACAGTTTGTAGTGAATACAGAATGACATGCTGTAGATGCTGTGCTCCTAAACGTGCCACATCATTGTCCTGAGAGAAAACATGCAAAAATCTCAGTACAAGACTGGTGAGTTCACAGGTTTATCAGAAAACAGTAATTATCAGTAATGAAGTTCCCGGATTATAAAATCCGTCAAGTATGTAATTCCCGGATTATGTAATCCGTCAAGTATGTAATCCCCGGATTATGTAATCCGTCAAGTATAATGAAATCCCCGGATTTATTAATCCGGTCAGTATAAATGCAAATTCCCGGATTTATAAATAAAGCATATAATGGGTAGCTAGTCCATAATGATCACTATGTGTATGAAGGCGCGGCCGAACTGACATGTAATCAAATAAATAAACAGGCCCGGATGTGGATCACACACCACAACACTTGTAATTAGGCTAACCGTTCACCGTTTGACGAACGTTGTGCTAGCGCGACTAGCCCGGGTGGGGATGTCAATCCCAGTAGTACTACTAACAATTACCTCGTTAAGTCCATATTAACGGTCCGTTGGGCAAGTATACACCATAGTATCAAGTATATGCAGTATTACAAAATCCAATGTAATGTAAAGTTTATAAAAACAGCATGTTTCTCTCCCCCAAAAAGAGTATAAAGTAAAAGTGGGGCTGTAAACTCACCTTGAATTGATGTAATGTATAGAACAAGAACTTCAAAGAATTAGGCAATGCACGGTCAAGCACGATCGATACCTATTATTAATTATAACTAAGTCTTTAAAATGTGTTTATTGCGAATTAATATATTTGGTAAGTTTCGGGTTGGTTTGGTTTGACGTACACGACGTGATATACTAACAATACCATGTATTAATAATATTATCAATATTGATATTAATGATAACAATGGTATAATTATAATGTTAATAATTTTATTTGTGAATAGTTTGTAAAATTATTACATATAATTCTTACCATTAACATAATTAATCCGTAATTAAATACTATAAGGTTCATTAATATCTTGATGATTATTGTTTAAAGCCCATTTTATAAAATAAATATTTTATATCATTTGAAATAACTTTATAAATAATTAAATAAATAGGCTTTTAAAGAAATATTTTTCCAGAAAATAATTATATAATTTCTGAAATAAACAAAGTTTATAAAAACTGTTTATATAATTTTTAGAAATTTTCCGTATTTTTAAAAGTTTCAAAAGGCCTTTAAAAAATAAAAGAGGTTGCCCGGTTCGAACCCGGGACCTCAGGAGTGGCATGGAAGCAGGGAACCAGTGAACCAAGGCCGCAGCCGCGGTAAACATTGGTTCCAATTTGTTTTAAACAGACCCGTAAGCCCTTCCCCAAATCAAGACCCTAATTTACAATTCTTGATCAATTGACCATTGATTCGAAGTTGTTAATGAAATTAAACATAGGGCTTTTGTTCCCTATGTGAAACCGAGTGTATAGGTATGTTAAATTACCCGATTTGTGTTCGAATTGAAGGTGAATGGTACGATGAACAGGTCGCGGTTTGCCTCGAATCAAACGATGTATAAACGGATATGGAATTCGAATTAACTTTGCAGGGAGCTTCTCCACTTAATGATGATCAATAGCCCTCTATCAATCTCGATCAATATTGCTCGGAAGATGGAGTTCTAGTAAGTTGCAGGTCGCGGGTATTGGTGGTGTTCGAACGAGGGATTTGTGTACATTTTATACTAAATTGGACTTAGTGGAACATCATGATCGATTATCCTTTCGTTAGTGCAGAATTACTTTTGATTATATTAGCTTTAGTGCCGCATTTTGTGAGTGGGTCAGCCGACCTTCGGTCGAAGGTGGAAACCACACCAAACCGACACCATTTTCAAATTGTCAAGACCCCACGAGTTCGATTCATTCACTAGATTGTGTCGGGTGGTTTATTGGATCAAAATCGAGCGAATTGCGGCCTTTGGAGTCGCCGGAGGGCCACCGGAATAGTTGCCGGCGGCGAGGAGAGGGTGACGGGCGGGGGGTGGGGTTTTTAAAAGAAATTTACACGTTTGGTCCCTGGAGTTTAGTACTGTTATTATTTTATGCCAAAGCTTTTAAATCAAGTTTAAAAAATACAGAATTAACCCCTGTACTTTAATTCTAAATTGTTATTATTGTTAATTATTATTATTGTTATTGTATTATTATTGTTTTTGTTAGTATTATTATCATTATTAACATTATTATTATTAATATTATATTACTTATTCATTAAATAATTATATACAAGTTTTAGAATTTTTAAATTTTAATTCCTAAATTTTACCGAAATTTTCCGGGTTGTCACAGCTTGAGTCTCAGCCCCCTTGGTGCTTACCAACAATCCAGTTGTGGCGCATAGGTACGAGTCTTACGCCTTCTGCTCGGTTCTGTTCTACACCCTTTTTTGTTTTTGATTGATTTATTTTTATAATATGTTGTATTTACTCATAAATAATAATAAAAATACTTTGTTTTTATGCTTTAACTTTTAAAATAAAATTTTTAATATATGTTACGACATACTTATTTTTTTATATATCTTACATATAAGGGACGTTTGGTTCGCGGAATTTGTTGAAATTGGAATTGAAATTAGAATTTGAATTGGAATTCGAATGAATTATATTTGGAATTCAATATTTTTCAAAGGATTTGTAATTCAATGGAATTGGAATCTATAAAGGGAATTTAAAGAATTTGAATCTATAAAGGATTGAAATCTATAAATGGAATTGGAATCTATAAGGTAATTTAAATTTCAAATGCACTTCTTATGACAGAACACTTATAAAAGAATTTGAATCTATCACCCAATACAAGCTGACACTACCTCAATGACCACCGATCATCGCCGCTACATACCACCGACCACCATCGCCGTCGCTGTCACCGCCGACAATCGACCGCGACCACAAACCACGCCTGTTGCCGAAAACCGACTGCCGCCCGCCATCACCGCCGCCAATCGACCGCCACCAACCGATAATGCCCGTCGTCGAGACACGGTTCGACAATGAAGGTCAGTGACAGTTGATGAATAGGGGTGGCGGTGGTCGGCGTTTAGGTTTTGCGGCATCGGTAGCGGTTGGTAGGCCGCGATCGAGGTAGGCCGCGATCGAGGGATGCGGTCTGACGGCGACGGGTGACAATTGGCGATCGGGGGTGGGGGCAGCGACAGTCGGGGTTGTCGGCGGTCAGGGTCGGTGGCGGTCGACGAGGGACGACGATGGTCGGGGGCGGCAGTTGGTGGACAATGATGGCGGTCAATGGTCGGGGGCGTCGGCAGTCGGTTGGCGGTGGGCGGGGCGGTAGGCGATGGTCGGGGGCGGCATTCAGCGGCCGAGGGCATCGGTGGTTGGGGTTGGCGGGGGGCGACGGTGGTCGGAGGTCGGGGTCGTCTGTAGTGTCGGTTGGCGGTGGGCGGGGTGGTAGGTGCCGGTTGGCGGTGGAGGCGAGAATCGGTGGAATTTGAAATCCTTAAATATTTGGAAAGATTTTGAAATCCTTCATTTGAAGAAATTTGAGAGAATTAATTTCAATTTTAATTCTAATTTCTTTCTCAACCAAACACGTTAAGAATGGAATTCAAATTTTAATTCCAACGTATTGCTACCAACCAAACACAATGACTATCGAAATTCAGATTCCAATTCCATTAAATTTCTGCATACCAAAAGCATCTAAGTTTTAATCAAAATTAAGTCAATTCAAATATAAATATCTTTCTTCTTTTTTATTAATTCAATTTTGTGTTTCGTGACGCATACTTTTTTAATAAACATTACAAGTTACGATATTGATTTTTTTTTAAAAGTGTTTCGTATTTTTTGACCAACTATTCCTTTGCTTTATTATTTTATTATTCATTTTTACATATTTATACATGCTAATGCTTAATTTAATGACAAATTGAATTATAATAATCAAAATATAACATGTTGGTCAATAATAATACATATTATCAGTTTGATCAATAATAATCTAAACTTTTATTTTTGTTACCGATGATAATTTTAGAAGCATGATAATCATTCTACACTTGATTTTCACTTTATTTTATTGTACGTTTCCCTAATACATTCGTAATCATAATCGTGAGCAAAATAGAGAGAAAATATGTTGTAAATAAATAGTTAATTATACTATTAGGATTGCCTTTAATAATAAAAATGAAAGATAAGATTATCATTAATCAAACATATAATATGGATTATTACCAGCTAATATTTCATAATCTGAATTATTAAAATCCAGTTTGTCAAATTTTATTTTGGTTTCGATATAATTGTATTAAAAGTCGACCCACAGTTATATATTTATTTTTAAAATTTAAGCCGGTTCACTTTTATAACTTTTGATGTGTGATGCATCATGCATACTTATTTTTATTTCAGTTGTAAATAATTAATTTTGTTTAGATCAAACCATGTCAGATTTAATTCATTTTTATGTTTTTAACAGGAAAAAAAAAACATAAAGTAAGGGGTTGTTTCCGGCTAACCCGGCTGACCGCTGATTCGGTCAGCCGGTCCAGCCTGTTTGATGTTGCTGATATCGTGTCTGACAGGGTCCTGGTCGGCTGACCCAAACCTAGGTTAAAAGCTTTGACCCGGCTGACCCGCTCCTCGTCGACCGTCTCCTCCGCGACCGGCGACCCTCTTCTCGGCGACCGTCACCTCCACCGGCGACCCTCTCCCCTCCGGCGAGCACCTCTCCTCCACGATAGCGACCAGAAGGACGAGGGGTTTTACTCCGGCGAGCACCTCTCCTGCACGATGACACCATCGTCACTATCGAACTCAGAAGGACGAGGCCCGTCAAATAGGTGTTTTACTCGATGGGGCTACCATAGGTGGCCGGAAACCGCCCTGAATCGGAGAAGGGGGAGGGGGTAAGAGGTTGCCGCCTCTCTCTCTTTCTTTCTCTAACTTCTATTAAGCTCTAGAATGAGAGAAAAGTGGTTTATAGGTGGTTTAGATGGATGAGTTTCGTACCGGGTTGGTTCGTATCACGCTCGAAATCGTCTCATTTTGTATTTTAGATTTTATTTTACGATGATATTAATCATTAATATTAAAAATATTTAAAGAATAATAGTTGATTATGATTCTAGTTGATTAGAAAATATACGTTTTTTTTCCGTCAAAAGATATATTGTTACGTAAATACTGAATCGATTTGGTTCTAGTCAGATACTGAATCAAACAGCCAAGTTTCAGTCAGATGCATACCCAGTCAGAACTTCTAACTGGGTCAGCTTCTGACTCAGTCAAATCTTACTGAGTCAGTGTAATCAAATAGCGCCTAAGTCTATGTTTTGTATGCATACGAAGTTCTCGTCTAGCTTATAGCGCGGCTTATTTCCACTATAGTTTGATTTTAAAAGGTTAGCCGTATTTGAAAATGATGGTCGAAAAGAAAGCATATTTTAGGTGACGTTTTGTCATCACTAGTCTAACATTTATCGTTAAAATAATAACATATTTTTTAAAATTTGAGAATGATATATTAAAAAGAATATTTAATCTATAATAAATTATTCTAGATTTAACATCTAACCTTTACTTGTTTTAAAGCGGATGATATTTTGGTCTTTTTAATACTAAGATGATTGTGATATTTTTTTAATGATTTGTAATATGTATTTTCATAGTATTTTTCGTTTTAAATCATTTCGAGTTGTTTTTGTTATTGTTTTTATATTATATATATACTTCTTGTTATTTTATTATTATGTTTTTATAATTATAAGTATACAATAATATTATTTCACTAGTATGTTTTTCAAAACGTATACTATTAAGGATATATAACACAATAAGAGCAAGAAAAACAATGAGAAATTTTATTATTGTTTTAAATTTATTAATGAATTAGCTGTAATTTATCATTGTATTTATGTAACATCGCGTATTTTCATTAAAAAAATGTTAATTTTTGTAAACAATTAAATATAAGATGTTGATGTTAAAAATTACAATAACCATAACCATAATAATAATAATAATAATAATAATAATAATAATATAATAATAATAATAATAATAATAATGATAATAATAATAATAATAAAAATAATGACAATGATTTATAAAAAAAATAATAATCATAATAATGAAAAAAGTGCAGGGGTTATTTGGTATTTTTAAAACTTAAAAACTAAGTTTTAAACATAAAATATCAAAACTTAAAACCACAGGGACCCAATGTGTATTTTTTTAAACACCCCAAACCTCCCTCCCCGTCGACCCACTGCCTGTTCTCCGGCCAACTCCGGCCGCTTCTCCGGCGAAGCCAACACACCACAAAACACGCGATTCAACCCAATCAGATGTGCCCGACAAACTCTCGTGATTGATTCGAACCATGCCCCACTTTGAATTGAAAATTTTGAAAGTCGATAGTGCGATCGATCCCTGTTCACGCGTTGTCGGTTAACTTTACACGACCAAATCGCACTACACATTTTATAATCGAAAGTAAACCCGCACTAACGAACGTGTGACCATTTATAGACATCCATCGACTTCAATTTCATCAAGAACCATCAAACATTAACCCATTCGAACCCCTTGAATTCGCGACCTGCAACTCCAATTAAACCCTATCTCCGATCAATTTTATCCAAAATTAACATAAGGCTTTGCTTCCAAATCGTCATTCGAAGATTCCCTCAAGTTTAATTTGATTTTAAACACTGTTTGAGCATCGTTCGGTTGGTACACTGTCGCGGGTCTGTTCTTCATTCCGTTCATCTTCAATCCGTCACCATATAGGTAATTGAACGTATATACATACTCGAATTTACACGGGCAATCAAAGCCCTATGATTATTACAGTAAACATCATCAAATTGGGGATCGATTTTGGGTTGATTTGATCTAGGGTTCATAGGGTATTTGGGGTAATGGGTTAAGAGGATTAAAACCAAATGGAACCCAAACCAAACACGGCCAAGGCCTTTAGTCTACCGGTTCCACACTCAAACTCTAACCTTGAGGTCTCGGGTTCGAGACCCGTCACCTACATATTTTTTTAAACCTCTTTTTAAGCCTCTAAAAATTATAAAAAAAAATCTAAAAATTATAAAAATAATTTTTCAAACATTAAAATTTTTAAAACAATTTAATTATCTTCTGAAATTTATTTTTAACATTTTATCTATTTTAATAAATGTTTTAAATAAATAAAATTACAAATAATACAAAATTATTTATACGAAAGTGGACTCTTAATAATAACTTAATTTATTAAATTATTATTCGACACTATATCATTTTTTAATTATTCAAGATAATTGCAAATATATGTATTTTATAAGTTTATTTACAAAAGTCGTTTTGTGTTATTTAAATAAGTAAATATATTAATTAATTATCATGTAATTGATTAATAAAATTAAATATTTTTCCCACACATTAACAATAAATCAAACAGATACGTAAACCGATACGTTTATTTTAAATTTTAAACATAATCATTTTCAATAATTCATTTCAATTATTTCAAACATTTTTAACTAAATAAATTAGTTTATTTAAACTACCATTCCAAAAACTAAATGGAAACCCTAATACATTCCCAAATTCTCAAATACTATTATTCTAATTCGAGACACCGTTCCTTAGGTTAATCATAAGGAAATTGTAGGTGTCAAATCTATCACGTTCAAATTCAATCTCATCAATCAAGTGAGTATTCATATCCCCTTTTTATATCATTTCTTATTTGGGGAAATCATGTGATACAATATATTCAATCATGATATTCTATTGTTATTTCATTCTAAATTCAATTCAAGACAGGTTATGTTATTACTTGCAATTATGTGAACATACTGTGATAAACTGGACGACAGTAAAACCCTAACTCAATCAATCAATCAATCCTGGCAACAATGTAGATCTACTGGTTTGGATAACCCACCCCATATGAATAGTCGAGTGGTGATGTGCCAGAGGCAGGAGTTAAACTATGGTGTATGTGTGGAGTCTATTATTTGCAAGTGTCAAGTCAAGGGGTTGTTATTGTGTAACTTTATCTATATGTTTTACTATTGCAATATAAGTCTTAACGTTACCTTGTGAATTGGATTATTCTCAATCAATCAATCAATCTATATGTATATTCAAAACTATGACTACTCACCAGTTAATTCGTTAGCTGACTTTATTTTCTCACATGATTTCAGGTTAAGCAAGATAGTGGACTTCTACCTGCTCATTTAAGACCCGAACTTAGTTAAAATAAAAGACAATTACTATTGTGGTTTCAATTGTTGTATTTGTGTATGTTGGACTTATATTATCTTGTAATCTGATTTTAATATTATTTCCACTATTAGACAACCATGTGTTATGAACAATCAATCATTCCCTCGTTCGCTCCGATGATTCCGCCGTCGGTCGGGGTGTGACATTTTAAATACTAAAAATACACAACAATGTTATTTTATCACTATATTTTTTAGAATTGATTATTTTAGAAAAAAATAATAGTATTTAAAAAGACACAATAACAAATAAAAAGACACAATGAGATGCATTGAAAACACAATCAGTAGAAAAATCATATGAGCCTAAAAATGTCAAAAATATTATTATATAACGATACCTTATTTGTTTTAAAGATAAAAATATTAGTTTTTATGGTGTAATTTTTATAAAAAAATAATATCGTAATATAAAAGTTATGAATGTTATGAAGGAACTTGAAAATTTTTCAACCAAATGGTGATGACTAAAATGCATCTTTAACAAACTAGTTTCCTACAATTTGATCTTAACTATTGTTTAAGAATTGATTGTTAAAATTGTTTTTATACTTTTTTCTAGTTTTAATACCTTTTCTGTTTAAACTCTTCCCTTATATTTGAATGTTTAAACTCTTCCCTTATATTTGAATGTTTAAACTGATCATGCTTAAGAAAAATATTATAGTCGTACGACTATAAACATATTTTAAGGACTTGGTTATTATAAAGTTCAATTTGCAATTGTATAAATACATTGATGTAATTGCGTTAAAATATAAATCTGGTTAACAGAGAAAGTAGAGTTATTAATTAATTAAAAGGATAAGAAAACAAATATTTTGTCACATCACTTATCAAATGTCATTTTTAAGACAGGCGAAAACTGGTACGCAAGTTGTTTGTTTTTCTCTTTCTAGAGTGTAAGTCAATGAGGCAAAAGAAAACGCCAACAAGTGGGAGGGGTCGGAACCGGGTCGGTGTCAGTGGAAACATGCCGATTATTTTCTAAGGTGTTCGTGTTGTAGAAGCTGATGGACAGATGTTTGGTAACACCGCCCCTCACCCTTTGTAACGAAGCCGGTCTACGAGAAGAAACTAAGGCTACCTCCTCCTTTAGATCAATTGATAAAAGGAGAAAATACAAAACAAACAAACAAACAAACAAACCCAGTATATCCCACTCAAGAGTAGGGTCTGGGGGGTAGGTGTAGGCGAGTCTTTCCTCTATCTTGTTAGATAGAGAGACCGCTTCCAAAGAGACCCCCGACTCGATAGCAAAAGGAGAAAATAGTTAATCACATATATAGATGGTCTCAACTCTCAAGGGTAATTCAGATTGCAAGTTTATTCCAACTTTTATTTACACATGTCTTGTAATTGAAAAATAGATGGTTCTACGAATAATTACTAAATTGTTATTTTATGTTTTAACACTATATATATATAGCCATATTATAGGGAATTTAAAAAAATTCACACCCTTTAACAAACAAACTTAACGTCCACTCACATCAGAGTGCACTTGTCTTACGGTCTAACGAACCGTAAGAATTAAACATTTAAACTTGTAATCTCACAAATCTGAGGTCGACCTTGCGATATAGGTTAACCTAGGGAGCATTTGTGTAATTAACTCAAGAAAAATCATCATGTAACATTTTATTGGTGTTTCATATTTTATGTAAAACAAATTTATACCATATAGTCTAGCTAGACGTGAAACCATAGTCGCATATGCTCATGTTTGTTTTTGTTTGCGTATCATACTACCTTTTAAAATTTCTTATATGCTTATGATATGGGACAACATATCAAATTTCGCTCATTTATTGTCATCCGACATGAACCTTTGTAAGACGTCCTACTAGCTTACGAACTTTATATTTGTTATGGTTTTGTTCTTTTATCCTACATATGTGTGTGTTATGGTTTAATTTTCTTTTATCCTATATATTGTTCTCCGTATAACATAGCTTATTTGAATTGTGAT
>CM044013.1:1006242-1133742 GCA_024085815.1 Flaveria linearis
TCTTCATCTTCTCCAAAGTCGATATCGCTTTTGGATCTGCAACAAACCATTGATTCCACAAAATGTAACCTCAAGTCTTCCATTCGCCTTGAATCATTTTCATGGAAGATTCTCTCTTCAAGATCCCCAAACAATGAACTAAACATGGCGTCAACAGCTCAACACAAGAAAAACCCTACCATCGATGTTAGCAGCTAAGCTCCACAACCTCACTATTCCACCACCATCATCAGCCGATCATGACTTTGATTTCGACGACATATTCGGCCCCAATTTATCATCTTCAACAAATCCAAACCCTAACCCTCATCACAACCCTAATTGTTCATCGGGGACCCCCAAATCATCCACAATCGGTCCACTCCTTCATTGGCCCTTCTCCTCGTACACCCTTTCTAAATCTCTTCCTTTTCAGCATGAGTTTGATCCTGAGAGCTCCGGAGAAGATGATGGATGTGATTAAAGTTGATAAGGTTCAGGAAGAAGAGGGATTTGGAGTTGGAGAAAAGGGGGATTTGAAGCAGATTGGGCCTGGGGATTTTGAGATCATGAGGGTATTGGTAAAGGGTCTTTTGGGAAGGTGTTTCAGGTGAGAAGGAAGGATAAAGTAGCATCAATGGCGATGGAGATGGGATATTCGCCATGAAAGTGATGAGGAGGAAGGATACCATTATCAAAAATAATCATGTGGATTATATGAAAGCTGAAAGGGATATACTTACAAAAGTTGTTCATCCCTTCATTGTGCAGCTTTGTTACTCCTTTCAGGTACTCTCTTTGGTTATTTTTGGTACTTATTAATCACTTTTCTTATGAGGGTTTGTTTCAGATTCATTGGTTGTTGGAATTGAATATGTTTTGCATGATTACAGACAAAAACAAAGCTGTATTGATATGGATTTCATCAATGGAGGTCATCTTTTCTTTCATCTATACAGACAAGGGATCTTTAGGTACATGTTCATACATCTTGTGGATGATTTATAATGATGTACGATTATCTTCATTATGTGGAAGATTTGTATTAATGTGGTGGCGGTGGTGTGTGGTGGTGGTGGCGGTAAGTGGTGTGTGGTGGAGATGGTGATATTTTTATAACCCTTAGGGGTATTTGGTCTTTTTAAAAAATCTAACAGAAAATGTTAACACCGTTAGTCAAAATGACTGAAACAGATAATTTTTTTAAAATTTGGTACTCAAATGGAGACAAATAAACGTTAATACTCAAGTGGAGTCAATTTGCAAAACACATGGACCAAAACCGAGATTTACTCTAAAAATAAAAATAATAATAACAATAATAAAAACAGTAATAAAAACAGTAATAATAACAATAAGAACAAGAATAACAACAACAACAACACAATAATAATAATAATAATAATAATAATAATAATAATAATAATAATAATAATATAATAATAATAATAATAATAATAATAATAATAATAATAATAATAAAAAATGATATAAAAGGATATAAAAGTACAATGCGTCTAATATATACATATAATGATAAATTAACAATAAATTAGTACCCAAACCTGAAATCCGAGAGAGAATTAAATCAATCCATCCCAATGTAGAGTTTAGAAGACCCAGGGGCTGGGCTCATAACTCACAATAGGCTTTACATTTGACCTGCTTAGTCGGCAATGTGTGGGCCTCCAACTCAATTCACAAACTCAAATTCACGTGATCCCCCACACATCTTCCTATTTCACTATTCTATTTCTTTTCACCGCCATCCTCCAAACATAATCATCCATACATTTTGCCTTGTTTTTTTACCAATCTTTTATATCGAATTATCCTTTTTAGTTTGACTTGCTTGTTATAAAATCTTCTAAAAAGAATGTTGTTGTTTATTTAACTATTTCAATACACGTGAGATTTATATAAACTTATCTTCAAAATAAGGGTTTATAGTTAACATTTATATATATATATATATATATATATATATATTATATATATGCGAAATGAATGACAATTAATGGAGAATATGAAGTGAAGAGATCAAGATATCTTAAATGTATGTTATCTCATCTTTTGTATATATAATATGTAAATGTAAATTAGAGTTTTCACCAATTCTATTTTCCTTGCATTTGTCATTTGAACCTTTACTCTTCAACGTGCAACGCATGTTAAAGTATT
This sequence comes from Flaveria linearis, assembly GCA_024085815.1. Taxonomy (NCBI): domain Eukaryota; kingdom Viridiplantae; phylum Streptophyta; class Magnoliopsida; order Asterales; family Asteraceae; genus Flaveria; species Flaveria linearis. Next base: position 1,008,403 of record CM044013.1, read on the forward strand.
TAAGACGATATATTTTCTTATTTAATCAACTATTAGTCTATTAATAATCGATGTGAGATTTACTTATAATAAACAACAAATTTCTATATATATTTTTGAAAAGTTATTTAACCACTTTGTTGTTTAAAGGAGAGTGAATGAGTAAACCCCAAAAGGGAAATTCATAAGCTTAAATAAAAGACATAGTTGAATTAGTACTTGTTTAGTTGGAAATAATATCAATCTGTATACCATGTTTACTTATATATATACACTAGCTTTAATAAACCCGTGTATTACACGGTGTGAAAAAAATAAAATATTAATAGAATAAAAATTATTAATTATAAAGCGATATACTAAGACATGATATCATGGGAATTACGTATGAGTAAAATATATAAGTAATAAAATAATAATATGAACTTTTAAAATTGTTTTGTTTTTTCAAAGATAAATTAAACATTTTGTTTCAATATAACGTTTTAAAAAAATTTATTTTTAAAAATGTTCTTACTATAACTCCCTATTTTAATTATTTTTATTTTATAAAAAATTATTTAAGAAAAACCAATTTTAAAATATTTTGTATAATAGTTGATTTTTTGAAAATAAAAAGTATTTCTATAAAAAAACATTAATAAAAAGTTCTCTTTCTTAATTTATTAAAAAATTAATTATAATGTAAAAATAAATAATATTATTAGTAATTAATGTGGTTATTTAATAGGAGAGATAAGCGGGAAAAATTTGATGAGAATGAATGTGGTGTTGACATGTGGCACCCCAATTTACCCTTTATTAGAGTAGGAAGATTAGTTAATGTGGTAAGTTGTTCTTAAACTTATGTAGTAAGCCACGAATATTTGTTTTTTTCTTTTTTTTTTTTTGTTTTCTATTTGGCTTTACTTTTGTATTATGTGTTGGCCAACATCTTACCTTTCATTTACGTTATGGCCTTTACGGGAAAAAAACGAAGAAGAATTATAATAATGGCGTGATGTAGAGTTCGTCACGTGACTTACTATAGGTCCCAAACACAATCATCCGCACACTACACGCTCATGTGCGTATATAAAAGTTTTAAGAAATCATTCAACCATCATTTGATACATTGCAATTCGGCAATTCCTCTAGTTAACTTCCACCAACATTTTGGTAATCTGTATGGTGTTTTTAACTATGTAGTGATTAGTGAATTTACATTAATTAGTTTAATGAGAAGGAATGCTAATACAAAGACCCAAATTAATATTGTAAGAAGGTAAAAGACTCATTGAATATTATTGATAGTTTTGATTACAATATATATAGAATATAATGCAAACTCTAAAATTTAACTAATACCGTGGGCTCATACTAGTAACACTAATAATATTGTCTAATACTCCCCACAGTCGTAGCGGAAGTAACCTGATGCTATGACCGGAAAACCTAAAAAACAAAAACAATAATAGTATAATAAACATGATTCCATCGACTTGACTATCCATAGCATTCCCAACAAAACAATATTGTAATTGATATTGTCATCATATTTGGTTGATTGTGTTATTCATAGTTTGTTTGATACTTCATGGTTCTTGATTCTTGAAATAATAAGTTGAGACCGGGCGACCTTAGTCGTTGTCGATGTATCAAGGCTAGCAACCGGCACTCTCTTGGATCCGAAGATCAAGAGATGACATAAGTAGATATAAAAAAATAAAGCAAGACCGGCCAGTGACCGTGGTCAGGTGGCGGTCTCTTGTATCCGTAGATCTAAAAATAATAGAAATATTTAATCAACAGTAGTTGAGATCGATGGCCGTGGACCTTGTCTTTGATGCGGCTAAATCACCGATAAACGGAAAAAATAAAAAGAACAAAGAAAACACAGTGACTGTTGTAAATTAGGAGCCATAATCCAAAAGCAAACCAAGAGAATGGATATGGGTAATAGGTTTGAATCCTCAACCGCTAACGAAACTTTATTTACATAAACTATAAAATTGATAACAAACGAAAGAGAAGACGAAGGTGGGACAGGGCGGCGGCGGGCACCGCCCTGTCTAGGGTTTAAACTCGGTGGCGACGACTGGTGTTTGTATGTTTTTGTGGTGGTACAGCGGAGAAAAAGATAACCAGAACCCCAAGACTCTAATACCATATGTATTATGATAGTTTTGATTACAATATATAAAATATATAATACAAATTCTAACATGATACCGTAGACTCACACTATATAATAACATTGTCTAATAAATATATATCGGGCACAAACTCCTAATAGACTCACGATATATATAATAAGCGTTGGAATAAAAACCGAAACAAATAGACAAACTTATCATTAACATTAACACAAATATAATATAAATCTCCTCCAGCTAGCCGATTCAAATTAGTGTAGCACTAAATTGTAACCCCCTCTCATGCAACACTTGCCATGCATCTTCATGTTCTTGCTTTTGTAAATTCCAACTAGCTTTTGAGATTAACCTGATAATAATAAGCGCATCTGCGCGCTATCTAGATTGTTAGTATCGTGATATCACAGATCAATATATATCACCATTCAAAATATACTCTTCAATATTTGTTACCCAGAGCATGCACCCCCACAGGTTCAAGGTGAGGATCGATCGGCCGAAACACACCGGTGGTTTCCAGTGTGGAGGGTACGCACTGCACGACGAGTAGGCTAGCTCATGGCCTCATGGGTATACAAGCTTCTTGCTCTTTCCGTGTATACGCAGCTTTTTTTGGTCCCCCAACGATTGTTAAACATTTTCTTAAGAATTTTTTTAATAGCATTATACATACACCCTACACTCTTACTATCATCAATACTATACTAAAATATATATACAATGAATATATATACTACGATATTATTCAAGAACATACATCCGGCTCCGACGACAATTCATCTGAATCAACTGGCGTATGCAGAATTTTGGCTCAAAATGCAAGCCATGTTAGCTGAAGTTGAGGAAACCAATCAATCATTAAAAACATATAGATATATATATATACATGCATTCGCCATGATCGTGAGGCAGCTAGCAAACCCTTCATGACCGATTACTTTGTTGAGGATCCAAAATACAATGCTAATACGTTTGAAAAAAGTTTTGTATGTCAAATGAATTAGTTTTTAAAAGTACTGGTTACAATGTAAGTGCAAGATCCGAGTATCTTCAAGTAGATTGCAATCGTTAACCCTCTTGACGAATTCGATGAATACTTAGCTATGGCATGTTAAAAGCTAAATGGGGTGTTATTCGGTGACCAATAATAGCTTTTAAAAGGGAAGGGAGATGATAAGGAACGTGATGTACGCTTGTCGTTTATATAATTTTTTACTCTAATAAAAAAGTAAATAAGCAGACACACATGTCAACATTATATTCATTCTCGTTAAAGTTTTTTCGGTTCTCTCTTTTATTAAATGATTACATTATTTATAAATAATATTTAAATCATTAAAAATAGTTTTCTAAAAATTAAAAAAAGATCTTTTATTACTTTTATTTATAAATAAACAAATTTTATTAAATAAGAAAATTTTCCAAAACATAAAACTTTTATAAAATATACGAAATATTTCATATTGCAGTTTTTAAAATGAAAAAAAATTATAAAAAATAAATAAAATTGAGAGTTATAATAAGAAAATGTGACAACTCAGAAAATCTCATGATTTATATATATAAATCTAGTATTTATGTGATTATACAAAATTGTTTCTATATTTTTATTATTATTGATAATAATATTAATAATAAAAATATAAATAACAATAATAATAATAATAACAATAACAATAATAATATTGTTAAAAATAATAGAAATAATAACAATAATAATATTAATATTAATATATTAAAAATAATAATGTTAATAATGATAATATTAATAATAATGAAAATATTGTTATTAATAATATTTATAAAATTATTAAATTGATTTAATAAAGTCCAGGGGTTGTTTGGTAATTTTTGAAACATGTTTTACAAACTTATAACATAAAATGTTAACATGTTAAACCACAGGGACCACTTCTGTAATTTCGTTTAAACACCCAACCCGCCGCCCGATTCCCCGACCACCGCCGGCCACTTCTCCGGCGGCCCCCGGCGATTCCAAACGCCATTATAAACTCGGTTTTAACCCCAAAAATCAGTCCCAAACGTTTCTAGAACGATAATCGAACTCGTACCCCACTTGAATTTGAATAATCGAGTCGATTAGGTGCGATTACCACTAAACCGAATTATTTCGGCCGACCACCACTACCAAAATGCACTGAACAATAAACAATACTCAAATTGATTGAGCACTAACGATCTTCTGGTTATTTAAAAACTTCCCTCGACTTTCATTTGAGCTAAAAACATACAAACATATCAATTTAATTCCTCCTTGTGTTCGGACCTGCAACTTATTCGATTTCCACCTTCGGGGTTGTATTTCACGAAACCAACAGAAGGCTTTTAATCATTAGTATCATTGGAAGCTTCCTGTGTAATTAATTCGATTATCATCAGTGTTTGATTATTGTTTGGATTTTACGTTAGCCGCGACGTTCTTCGTGGTGTTCATCATCAATTCGACTTCTTTCTGGTAAATTAAACACACCTACAAACTCGTTTTTATGCATAGATTAAAAGCCCTATGGTTAATTTCATTATCATAACCGATTGGTGGATCAATTTGATACCAATCGAATTAGGGTTCATCGATTTGGGGATTCATTTAAGTTTGTTGTTAAAACTAGTTGGAAACAGATCCTAACGCGGCCTTGTGCCTCTGGTTCAGCGGTTCGGGTGTGGGAGTGTATGTTTGTGGTCACGGGTTCGAACCCGGCCACCAACAATTATTTTTTTTAAGCTCTTTTTAGCCCTTTAAAAATACAGAAAAATTATTAAAAATTATAAAAATAATTATTATAAACTTTGTTCATTTTAAAAGTTATATAATTATTTCTGGAAAATTATTTCTTTAAAACCTTATTTATTTATTTAGTTAATTATTACAAATGTTATAAAATATATTTATAAATGTTATAAATAGCCATTTTTATAAAAATAGACTCTAAATAATAATTAAATTATTAATTATTATTAGACGTTATATTGTCTGTAATTATGGATAAAAATGATTTTATAAATTAAATCATAAAATCATACTAAATAATACATGATTACTAAAAATCATAAATAGATTTTTAAATAAAATAATAACATAGATTATTACACATAAATAATGTTTATACATGATATAAATATGGATAACATAATTAATAATTAAATAATTTATATTATTTATTGAACATAAATCTATTATGTTATGATTATTAATTATTGAACATAATTAATAATTAGATAAATTATATTATGTTTTATCATGTAGATATGTTATAATTTAATGATATGTTATTATTCATTATTTATACATAATCTATGTTTAGTTATAAAAACATTATCATATAAATATAATGTCTAGATAAATTTTGTCTATTTACAAAATCTTACAAAATTAAATATAAATTTATTTAACGTCTAAGATTTATTTGGAACATAATGATATGTTAAAAATCATTATTAATCTAATTAAATATTAGGAAATGTAAATCTTTAGTTATAAAGAATTAACAAAATAACTAAATGATTTAATTATATGTTTATAACAAATCCGCGAAAACCAAATTCTAGATCAATTGAACACCAGGTTCAAGATCTAACTTATTTAGGTTTTGGATTTGTATCTGTTTGCTGACGTAAAATATAATTCCTTAGCAGGAATTTACTAGGTTGTCAACACCACACAAGGACTGAGGTGAGTTCATAACTATTCCCCCTTTTAATCATTTAAATATTTTGGGGCTGGAATACATGTTGTACATAAATTTTCCAAATTATTTTATGTATTATGTTGAATAATAATTGATCACATTTATGATTACATATGGTTACTATGAAATCCTTCTCTGTATACTGGACTATAAATAAGCAGGGATCTTTTGAATAGTACTATCGGGGAGTGACTTACCCCCACAAAGGTATGGACATGTGATCCATATCAGATGCACAAAGATCTTGTTGTCATTTGGGATGACTGTTTCTGTAGTGAGAAGGCAGATGTGCACTTTATATAGTTTGCATTATAGTTCCACATACAACTCATTTGAGGATAAATGTAAAGGAGGATTTGCTCCCTCTGATTTGAAATTATTATAATAATATAATATACACATGAAAAGGATATTAAACTATGGTACATGGATAAATTCTATGTGAAGGACTTGTTGGGCTTGTACATAGTGGGTATGTGGGATAGCGGGTTCACCTAAATAAAAAGGGTTCCAACAGGCTATTCATATACCGGTGAGTAAATTAAACTCACACTTTTACAGTAAATCCTAATTAAGGATAATTGATGATTTATCATTATGTCTTACTTACCTATGAACTCACCAACCCTGTGTTGACACTTGATTTACATGTATTCTCAGGTATCTACTAGGAGCTTATGGACATACACGTAGGATCATATAAAAGCTCAAGATACCTATTGATTATTATTGAATTATGATTAAGAAATGTTGTCAAGAAAACAATCTATCTTTTATTTCCGCTGCTCTGATTATTAAACTATCTAAACACGAGGATGCGACGAGGATGCGATTCGAATAAGGTAATTAACGCGGGACGTCATGACACGAAATTTAGGTAAAATCAAATGCACACAATCCCTAGCATGCATTCTATATGACGGGGGACGTCATGAACGAGAAGTTTGCATGTATTATATCTCTGTAACATCCCGTAATTTTTTTTATAAAACAATTACGTTTAATACGTACTAATTCCAATAATTACAAAATTTATAATAATAATCATAATAATAATAATAATAGTAATAATTATAATAATAATAATAATAATAATAATAGCAACGATTTTAAAAAAAATGTATAAAAATTAGATTTATAAAGTCCAGGGGTTGTTCTGTTATTTCTGAAACTTCAAAAGAAACATTATTACATAAAATGTAAACTCTGAAAACCACAGGGACCAAATGTGTAAAATGTTTAAAACTTACCCCATTTCCCCGTCGACCCTTCTCGCCGTCCGGCCACTATTCCGGCCAAAACTCCGGCGAAGCCGAAACCACCAAATTACACGGTTTTGATCAAATCAAACCGCCCCGACACCTTCACATGCACGATTCGAACCTAACACCTATAATAATTCGAAAATCAAATCGGTAGTGCGATCTAAACCGACCCACGTTCATGGTCGGTAACTTTACAGCCTCAAAATCGCACTAAGACTCAACAATAATCGAATAAAACCAACCTACTCGATGCTATAATAATCCTAATCAGTCTATGCTTTCAATTGCACCTTAAATCATCAAAAACACCCAATTCGATCATCGTTTCCATCATCGACCTGCAACTCAATCGATATCTATCCTACGAGTTTCAATTCACAAAATTAACAGGGGGCTTTCGATCATAAGCATCACTTACAGCTACCTGTACATTAATTTGATTATAATCAAAGTTTGATCATCATTTGGTTTCAAGTAAAGTCGCGACCTGTTCTTGATCATCTATATCATCAATTCGATTCGAATAAGGTAATTAAACATATCTATATAGTCGGTTTAACATGGGGATTAAAAGACCTAAGCTTAATTTGGTTATTAACAACGGATTGATCTTCAATTTGGATCAAATCGAATTAGGGTTCTTCGGGAATTGGGGGTTTCTGGAAACAGTGTTAAAATTTAATTAAAACCGTGTTTATTCGCGGCTAAGTCCTTTGATTCAGTGGTATGTGTTTAAACTGGGCTACGTGATGATCCCGATTGACTGAGGCATGGATTGGTTTGGTTGTAAACTATACGTATACGCTTTGTGGATCTTGTTACATCACATCAAACTATTTACACTTTGGAAATGTTTTCTCTACAGTCATCAATTCCCGTGGAACCGATGTATAGGTTTGTCTGTAGCCATTTATGTACTGGTAAAACCGCTTATACATAAGTTGCGGTAGCTCACATCAAACTTATATTACGTTATTCTTTGGAATGATGCTAAGGAAAATTAAGATGTTATGTAACTAGTTTAAGTATTATTCAAAGTATATCGTGGATGTGGTGGGAACGCTGCGGGGAACCCTATATATAAACATCACCGGTATACTAAGAATGTGCTTAAACTAGGCTACATAATGATCTTGATGGACCGAAGCATGGGTTATTGGAACTTGATAAGTAGAACCACATGTGATTCTTTTTATACTTTGATTCCTATCAAAGCACACCCAAATCTTAAATCATAGTCAAGGCATTGCGTGCCTAAATTAAATAATTTTCAAAATGAGCTTTGACTCGTTATTCGTGGTTTTCAAAATCTCGACAAAATCTATGCCTCACCACCCAATACATGCAATGTTGGAAGAGTGGGATGAGTATCTGCTTATCGGAACGCATGTCTTCAACAAAGATGTGGGTGACTTAAAACTTTGGTTAGTTAACGTACTCGCTTTGGTTTACGAATCAAACGTTTACACACGGAACATCTCATTATTATTATGCCAAATTCCCGATGGTCGTTTCCATGTTGAATAGCTCATATTACCCAAATCTCATAAAATATCTTAATGATATTTCAAAATGTCTACTCGTCAAAACATACCTGATCTGGAAACTCTAGTCATAAGATTGTTACTATTATAGCACGTGAGTTATACCAATCCTCCTAAATCATCTGAATCAAGACGTGAACCCTGCTCAAATCTCTATTTGTCCTAACCCTCCACGTGCTTGTAACTACAAGCATTTCAGTTCTTGCAACCCCACTAAGTTCAGTGGAACCGAAGGAGCTACCGGATTAATACAGTGGTTCGGAAGCTTCGAGAACACTTTCCTAAACACTGAATGGCCTTCAAAACTTTAAACCGTTACTTATGGTTCTCCAATCCTCTTAAGGATGTATCCCATAACTAAGAACAGGCAGTGCTGTAGAAAGAATTCCTACATCTCGGGGTACTTTGTCTAGGCAAAGTGTAAATGGTGATTTGATTCGATCATTGAATTCATTTACTTAACTCAAAACTCTGAGATGAGCTATCACTGATAAGTACGTGTGTCTTCAATAAGGTTATGGCTAACCTCATATCTTGAGAAGTCCATGAATTCCCTTCGATTGTGAATCGAATGTTCACATCTCATTGTAATGTCGAATCATTCTTGTCCTTGATTTCGTCTTCCTGATTTAAATTATTCAAGATTTGAACACCATCATAACAAATTCTGCAATCTCGAATTTCGATCTTAAGCTTGTAAGCACGATCTTTCCTTCGTTATACTAATGTAACTTTAAATTTTTCTGAATTCCTAATTGATATTAATTTCCTTTCGTCGTTAAGTCAAGCTTCATACTGCTTGCACCGTGGGAAATGCAAGAGTTTGCAAGTCAACCTATGACTAAGAACACTCAAATCTCCTAAATGATTCTATCTCATCCAAGCAGGGGAGATTCCTTTACTTTGATGATTTTCTATTACGATAAATGGTTTTCCATTTGTTTGTTTGTGAAATTTCATCCTCTGGATTAGGGTGACTTCCTTATCCTGAGGGTTGACTTCAATTATTCTCATTAAAACTTACATTTCACAAATGACATGAGCTCACCAAAATAAGATTGAAACCCGTATTTTGGTGATAAATGTCAACCTTTGATTGTTTCTTGTTATTATCAAGATAGGCATGAAGTCCATATCTTGATGACTAATCTCAATTCTTGGTCATCAACTTACCATGATTGTAACCAAGTGACAAGACGCATGAAGTAACTTGAAGGGTGAACCAATGTTGGTGATTCGACCTATCAAGCCAAAGCACGATCTCTGAACCTGAAAGGAGACCCGATCGTATTAAGTTGATTTGATTCCAAGCTTGGAGCACTTAAAACCCTTAAATCGATTTCTCTCCCTTTGTCCTCATATTTTGACCTAGCTATATGGAAACGTTTATTCCTTTCATTTTGAGTTATCATCAAAACGTGATTGTGCGATAGTAGCCTTCCTAAACAATTCCTCCGCTGAAGATATTATCACTCATGAACATGATTCTAGTCATATAAATGTTCTCAGCTGAACTCATAGTTTGTTGAACTGCGTATGTAAACTTACTTAGATATTGCTACCTTGCAAAACATGTTTACAAATACCTTTCCTAGTATTCGCGTCACTCCTTGAACCGCTTTGAATCCTTAACCTTGAAAATCATTAAAATTCTATCTTGAATTTGAACAACAAGACTCTAAAAGAGAAGTTCTGAAGAGAGTTACCAGCAAAGAGAGGAATTACTTTTAAAACTGAGTTATTTGGAGCCAAAACATTCTTAATATATGTTGAACCCGTGTTCAGCAAAGATGAGGAGAAAATTGGTGTTAATTACATGGGCATGGAAATCACTGATCAGGTGAAAAAGAGAGAAAAGATGGCAAAACTAAGGGAAGAAATAGCTGTGCAGAAGGCCAAAGAGAAAGAACTTAATAAAACTGTTCATATTACAGAGGAAACGATGAGAGCAAAACAAATGCTAGCAACCATGTCACACGAAATAAGATCTCCATTATCAGGGGTCATTAGCATAGCAGAAATTCTATCAACAACAAAACTTGATAAAGATCAGAAACAACTTTTGAGTGTCATGTTGTCTTCTGGTGATCTAGTCCTTCAGCTTATTAGTGACATCCTCGACTTTTCTAAAGTTGAAGTCAGGAGTTCTGAGGTTGGAGGCCATAAAATTTAGGCCAAGAAGAGGTGATGTCCCAGTGGAGGTTAATGGTGATGTTTTACGGATTAGACGAATTCTCACCCACTTGATCAGCAATGCTATCAAGTTTACCCACCAAGGAAAGGTTCAGAGTAATCTTCACGTAATAGCAAACCCAATATCTCACAATGTCGAGAAATTAACCTGCATCTGTTTCAAATATTCGTACACCGTGGTATGACGTTAAAACATCAATCGTTATTTTGAATGATTGATTCATTTCGTTATGAACTTATTCCAAGATCTTCGTATAGCGTATTATTCTTAGACCGATGGTTGGTCAAAGGAGAAATACATATTCACAAGATATGTGTTAAGGTCGTTTCATATGGTAACGTTTGGGATTCTTAAATTCCGACGGATAACCTTTCTTATCATTGTTGGTCTTATCTTGATTTCTACACATCGCCTTACCACGAAATTACATTCTGGAAGTTGTGACTATAAGTCTAACATACCATGGTAACTCGTCATCGTGTTCTAACATTCCATATGCCAAATCTCAAATAGAATCTCGTGATTCTATGGAAGAGTTCAAATTGGCATACATTATGTCAAGAATCTTGTAAAAGATTCTATACAAATGAAACAAAGCCGGATACCTATTGTCAAAGTCTGCTGGGAATCTAAAAGTGTCCCAGAGTTTACATGGGAACGTGAGGACCAAAGGAAAACCAAGTACTCATGTCTATTCGTTTCAGTCTCCTCGTGATTAAAATTTCGGGACGAATTTCCTAAAGCAGGGGAGACTGTAACATCCCGTAATTTTTTTTATAAAACAATTACGTTTAATACGTACTAATTCCAATAATTACAAAATTAATATAATAATAATCATAATAATAATATAATAATAGTAATTATAATATAATAATAATAATAAATAATAGCAACGATTTATAAAAAAAATGTATAAAAATTAGATTTATAAAGTCCAGGGGTTGTTCTGTTATTTCTGAAACTTCAAAAGAAACATTATTACATAAAATGTAAACTCTGAAAACCACAGGGACCAAATGTGTAAAATGTTTAAAACTTACCCCATTCCCCCGTCGACCCTTCTCGCTGTCCGGCCACTATTCCGGCCAAAACTCCGGCGAAGCCGAAACCACCAAATTACACGGTTTTGATCAAATCAAACCGCCCCGACACCTTCACATGCACGATTCGAACCTAACACCTATAATAATTCGAAAATCAAATCGGTAGTGCGATCTAAACCGACCCACGTTCATGGTCGGTAACTTTACAGCCTCAAAATCGCACTAAGACTCAACAATAATCGAATAAAACCAACCTACTCGATGCTATAAATAATCCTAATCAGTCTATGCTTTCAATTGCACCTTAAATCATCAAAAACACCCAATTCGATCATCGTTTCCATCATCGACCTGCAACTCAATCGATATCTATCCTACGAGTTTCAATTCACAAAATTAACAGGGGGCTTTCGATCATAAGCATCACTTACAGCTACCTGTACAATTAATTTGATTATAATCAAAGTTTGATCATCATTTGGTTTCAAGTAAAGTCGCGACCTGTTCTTGATCATCTATATCATCAATTCGATTCGAATAAGGTAATTAAACACATCTATATAGTCGGTTTAACATGGGGATTAAAAGACCTAAGCTTAATTTGGTTATTAACAACGGATTGATCTTCAATTTGGATCAAATCGAATTAGGGTTCTTCGGAATGGGGGTTTCTGGAAACTATCACACCCTCAATTTCCACAAACGGGGTTTTACCGTTAGGTGTGTGACATACCAGGATCTCAGACACGGTTATATCAAACGACACTATATGAATTTAAAAATAAACGTTTGACTTAAATCAGAGTAACATAAATGAAATAAACATCAGTGCGGAAGCGAATAAACGAAATGTAAACCAATACTGAAAGTTAAAGTGCTAATTCAAAACAAAATGTCCAATGCAAGAAAATGAGTTTGATGATGCATGTCCTGAGTGCGTTCCTTAATCGTGCATCATGAGCTTAAGCATTCCTGTTACCTGAGAAAACATGCTAAAATATGTCAACATAAAGTTGGTGAGTTCACAGGTTTTAGTCAACAATAAATGTGTTTGTAAGCGTTTCCATAGTTTGCGTTTCAATGGTCTAGTATATAGAGCATATCGTTAGGTAGCTAGCCTATGTTCTTGTTACTTAGCGTTTCGAACCGAAGCTGACTGTTTGCGTCCTATATGTGTTTGTTGTATCCCCGTCACGTCTCAACAGACAATGACAAATGTTAGGCCAATCAAGCACCCGTTTGACCTCCAATCAAGCTAGCGCGACTAGCCCGGGCGGGGTTTGTCAGACCCAGTAGTACTACTCAAATTACCTCGCTAATCCCATTACTAACGGTTCGAGTGTGTCAGGACATGTTGTGTTTGCACTAACGTAACAAGCGATATCAATAATACTGGCAACCATTCATAAAATATGTTTGCATGTTTTCTCCCCCAAAAAGGAAAGAAAGTAAAAGTAGGGGCCGTGAAACTCACCTCGAGTGTAGAGCAACAAGTAAATGTAAACACAAAAGATCGGGTTTCCACTTAACCTGTGTTTCATTCAGTACGTATATAATTAATATAAATCATTAATTACAATATAAGAGTCGTACGGTTTCGCGTTCACGTCTTGGTTACGGTGTCGGTCGTCGATGTTTTCCATTTATACAAAACACACTCAAATGTACAAAACTCAATTATTCTCACGTATACTAACTTATGTGCAAAGATAACCGTTATATATATATATATATATATATGTATATATATATATAAACATACATACCATGCAATATATATATATATATCCCACACCCAAGAATTATTCCAACCCCATGTGCCTACAAAATATTTCATACACTTAACATTAATAATACATGCAGCCACACCCAACATGCGCACGTTCAAAAACAACATCTATACCTTATGCATGCTATTTAATTCGCAGGGACCTTCACCTAGCATACATACATACAACTCATGCACATGCCATCAAATAAAAATCCCATATGCGCCTACCATTGCAATCTGCTTGTCTTACGCCTAATATCCACACACCTATGTCATTACACACATACCTACGCATGCATACATGCATCATGCTTATTATACCAACCCTTTCATTATATGCACCTTCTCATGCGCCCAACCATGGCCATCATACGCCCACCAAAGGGCTGCCACTTTCACAACCGAACAACCATGCATATAAAATATATATACCTACAACTCATGTGCCTAACCAATGTTTCCCCACTCATGCGCCCACATGAGGTCCCTCATGCGCCTAAGGCATCACATAATACAAACATATATAATCACACACACCAAGACACATGATCATTAAACAACCTACATACATATGCATGCACATCTATCCCCCCTTCATGCGCCTGCGGTTTACACACACACACATACGCACTATATATACACACTGCTGCATATATACACACTGCCGCCTATATACAAGCATATATATACAAATATAGATACAATTAATTCAGCGCAGAAACATTTTTAACATATATATACATATGAGCAACCACACATATATATATATATCCATTCACGGGCTGCACATGCATACATATATATATTCACGGGCTGCACATACATACATATATATATTCACAGAAGCATGCGTATACATACATACACATCGCAGGCCATTGAAAAGAACACCACAAGATTACCATACCCTTATACCCGTACACAATCATACGCGGAAACCGTAACCGAACACTCGAAACCGTATGTAACAAACGCGGATTAAGAATGAAAGATCCGTACCGAAGAAGGCTGTTGCAGTTGCTTCTCGCGATGACCGGAGAGACGCCGGTGACCTAGCGATCACGGTTTCTAGCAACGGAAGTTGTTGGAGAAGTGTCGGTCGATCGCGTGTCACAGTTGACGTCGGAAGGGCTACCGGAGATAAAGTGGTCGCGAACCGGAGACTCGCGAGGGAACTTGTGCGTATAAGGAGGTCGACGGCAGAGAAGCTTTGGATGGGTTAGGGTTTCGGGAAAGTTTGGTCGAGCAAATGAAGGGAACCGTGAGATGATGAAGTTGGTTATTATTTAGATAGATTTGTTTGTGAGTTTACAACTTTAGTCCCTCCACAATAATCTAATTTACATTTACGTTTATTGAATTTAGTTAATTTAAAGTTACTTAATTATTAATAGGTTTAATAACAATTTATTTATTTAAACTATAAAATATACGTTGAGTGATGGTAACATGGTTAACCTAAAACCTCGAGTTGTCACATTATCCCCTTGTTGAAGGAATTTTCGTCCCGAAAATTAGAATGTTAGGTCCAGTTAATTACATGAGATTCAACAATTTATAACGTGTGGGTTGTAAGATTTGACAGAGTTGTGACATCATCCCCTTGTTGAAAGAAATTTCGTCTCGAAATTAAAGAAAAAGGTATCTCAAGAATGAATACCTTATGAAGTAGGTGTCTGATCGTTAAACAGTTTTGGATACTTCTTCTTCATCTGATCTTCGCGTTCCCAGGTAAACTCTGGTCCACGCTTTGAGTTCCATCGGACTTTGACAATAGGGATACGATTGCGTTTGAGTGTTTTGACCTCTCGGTCCATAACTTCCACTGGTTCCTCGATGAAACGTAGTTGTTCGTCAATATGTATTTCGTCTAACGGAACGACGAGAGTCTCGTCTGCAAGGCATTTCCTCAGGTTTGAAACATGGAACACATTGTGTACTCCACTGAGTTCTTCGGGTAAGTTCAGCTGATAGGCTACGGGGCCGACCCGTTTGACAATCTCAAACGGTCCCACGTACCTAGGGTTTAGTTTTCCACGTTTCCCAAAACGAATCACGCCCTTCCAAGGTGACACTTTCAACAGTACTTTGTCACCAATATGAAACTCCAGTGGCTTACGGCGCTTGTCGGCGTAACTCTTTTGTCGGTCACGTGCTGCTGCCATTCGGTTACGAATCTGCACGATCTTCTCGGTCGTCTCGTGCACGAGTTCAGGACCGGTAAGTTGGCTTTCTCCAACTTCCGCCCAACAAATAGGTGATCAGCACTTACGCCCATACAGTGCCTCAAATGGAGCAGCTTTGATCGACGTGTGATAGCTATTATTGTATGAAAACTCCACTAACAGTAAGTGAGTTTCCCAACTGCTGCCGAAATCAATCGCGCAGGCGCGCAACATGTCTTCCAAGGTTTGGATCGTACGCTCGCTTTGGCCGTCACTCTGAGGGTGATATGCCGTACTCATGTCTAGCCGTGTACCCAATGCTCGTTGTAATGATTGCCAGAAATGTGAAGTGAATCGAGCGTCACGATCAGAAATAATAGAAATTGGCACACCGTGCCGAGAAACTATTTCCCTAAGGTAAATACGTGTTAACTTCTCCATTCTGTTAGTCTCCCTAATTGGTAAGAAGTGTGCGGATTTCGTCAAACGATCTACAATCACCCAAATGGTATCGCATCCGCTGGGAGTCCGAGGCAGTTTCGTGATAAAGTCCATAGATATCTGCTCCCACTTCCATACGAGAATTTCTGGTTGTTGAAGTAAACCAGATGGTCGTTGATACTCCACCTTAACCTTAGAACAGGTTAAGCATCTGCTTACGTAAGTGGCAATGTTAGCTTTCATGTTTGGCCACCAGTAAAGGACTTTTAAATCGTGATACATCTTGTCTGAACCCGGATGTATAGAATACCGTGACTTGTGAGCTTCGTCCATTACCAGCTCTCGTAGGTCTCCATACAAAGGAACCCATATTCGGTCTATGAAGTAATGAATTCCGTCAGTTTTGGTTTCCAGTTGTTCTCCATGCCTCGTAGTGATTCGGCTTTCAGGTTCTCGTCTTTCAATGCCTCGAGTTGAGCATTACGTATCTGATCGGGTAATCCGGTGTGGATAGTGAGTTGTAAGGCTCGTACTCGCTTCAGCTTTGGTGTCTCCTTTCGACTCAAGGCGTCAGCTACTACATTAGCCTTGCCCGGATGATACTTGATCGCACAATCGTAGTCGTTCAACAGCTCGACCCATCGACGTTGTCTCATGTTCAGCTCCTTCTGTTCAAAGATATGCTGGAGACTCTTGTGATCGGTATAAATAGTGCACTTGGTACCGTACAAGTAGTGTCTCCATATCTTGAGTGCAAATACAACGGCTCCCAATTCTAAGTCGTGTGTCGTGTAATTCTTCTCGTGAACCTTTAACTGTCGGGAAGCATATGTGATCACCTTCTCGCGTTGCATTAACACACAACCGAGACCTTGAATAGAAGCATCGCAATACACCACAAAATCTTCGGTCCCCTCGGGTAAAGATAATATCGGTGCCGTGCAGAGTTTCTGTTTTAAGAACTGGAATGCTGATTCTTGCTTGTCACCCCAACTGTACGCGGTGCCTTTTTGAGTCAACATTGTAAGCGGTTGGACGATCTTCGAAAACCCTTCGATAAATCGTCGGTAATATCCAGCTAATCCAAGAAATTGTCGTACCTCCGTCAGAGTCTTTGGTGTAGCCCAGTTCTTTATAGCTTCTATCTTTGCCGGATCAACGTGTATGCCCTTCTCTTCAATGGTCTTCTCAGTGATCATGGCTAAGATAGCGGTATGGCCTTTGCGTAAGCACTTCTGGGCTTTCATATACGAAATGATGCTAGAAACGACACCACTTTTCTCACCCTGAACGGATAAGACTTCACCACTAGGGAGTGGTACACGAACGATCTTCTCGCGACAGAAATTTCGGCTTGGTTTTTAGATAACCAATCCATGCCGACGACTATGTCAAAACTACCAAGAGTAACAGGCATAAGATCTATCTCAAATTTGTGTCCCGATAGCTCTAATTTACATCCTTTAAGAATGTGAGTTGCCTCGATTATTTTACCGTCAGCTAGTTCTACCGTATAACTAGGGTTCATTTCAGTCAAGGCTACATCTAAAAGCTTGATAAACTTAGTAGATATAAAACTTTTATCAGCGCCGGTATCAAATAACACAGAAGCAAAACAATCGTTCAGAGGAAACGTACCGGTAACTACGTTTTGATCGTTCCTCGCCTCGCCAGAACCAATCACAAAAGCTCTACCTTTGGCGCCATTTCCATTGTTGTTTCCATTATTGCCCCTGTTGCCATTCTTCAGTTGTGGACAATCCTTCTGGTAGTGGCCCTCCTTACCACACTCATAACAGCCTCTAGTCATTCCGCCCTGGCGTTGTTGCTGAGTCATCAGTTCACCCCTGCAGTCTTTAGCAGCATGGCCCATCTTTCCACACCTTTGACAACGGAGTCGATCACACTTACCAAGATGGTGAAAGTTGCACTTTTTGCATTTTGGATACTTGCCCACATAGTTACTCGATCCCTGACCATTGTTGTTGTTGTTCTGATTATTGTTTGTGAACTCCTGGATGAATCAAACTTTCTGGTCTGCTGTTGTTGGTTGTTGTTGGAGTTTGAGGACTTGTTAGTAGTACCATCCCACTTTCGCTTATGATCAGTTGTGCCAGATGCAGCGCCCCGTTTAGGCAAAGTACCCTGTGCCACTGCCTGGTCAGTGAGTTTGTGAGCTAGTCGAATAGCCTGCAGAATAGTGACAGGATCAGCAGCCATAACACTAGCTTGGATTTGAGGAGCTAAACCATCGATGTACTTCTCAATCCGTTTGTAAGCCGGGTCACCATCTGAGGACATAGAGCAGCCAACTCGTGTGAACGAGTCGTATATTACTCAATATCAGAACCAACCATCCTAAGATTCCAAAACTCAGTTTCTAGTTCTGAACTTCATTTCTGGGGCAGTACTCTTCCTTCATCAGTATCTTGAAATCATCCCAAGGCATACCGTTAGCAGCATCAAGTCCTAAAGTCTGGACCTGTGAGTTCCACCACGTCAAAGCTGGTCCCTCCAGTGTGCCAGAGGCGTACTTGACACGACTTCCAGCAGGACAGTTGCACATGGCGAACACTGACTCGAGCTTCTCCAGCCAACGAAGTAGTGTGACAGCACCATCAGAACCATTAAAAGAGTGAGGCTTACAGTCCATGAACATCTTGAAGGTACAGATAGTTGGACCTGAATCAAAAGGACATATATAATTGTTTAAGAACCAATATGTGTTATCGTAGGAAAGATTAACGTGTCCGTTGATTCTAGATTACCTCCTTGATTCAGATTTTGGTTGTTCTGGTTCTGATTGCGGGCCTGCTCGTAAGCTGCAAGCGCGTCAGCAACACGCTCATTGATGATTGCATCCAACTCAGCTTGAGTCATGTTGATGTTCCCTCGTCCAGTCGGGCGTCCAGGTCTTCTTCCAGACATGATTCTTCAATTCACAATACACAACAGTCACCAATCGAATAATAATTATTGATAAATAAGTTGTTTCATGCTAGTGGGTATGAAAGATTTGTTTGCATATCGATGGTGAGGTTTTATGAGAACCGGGACCTCAGGTCTCCAAATTTAGAAATGAAAATTTGTACTGATTACCGTTATCACCCAATAGAGTTACCAGAATTTCCATGCACGACAAATTACAATTACGTGTGCACCCGTGATTCTAATTTGCTTTGCATGGTCACCCATGATTCCTCCAATTCGAGATAACAGCCATTGTCAAGTACCAAATGTTATCTGTTCAGACTAGTGAAGATGATAGGGCATGTTGGAAATAGAAACAAGTACGATAGAGTTAGAAAAGTAATGTGTGTTGTTCTCCTTGTTTGTCATCGTTAGGTTTGTCGTGTGTGTTAGAAAAGAGTTTCGTGTTCCAATCATGGAAATGTTTGATTCAATTCGTTGTTGCTTTCACTCCGCGGGTGAAGGATCAAGTGTGAGCGTTGGTTGTGAGCGAGCGGGATTCTCCGCCCCTCTGTCAGTTGGTAATGACACACATGTCATACCCATAGTGTTATGTTTGCTCAGCAGTGTAATGTCAGTACACTAGAAAGTTGTTTGCACAACAGTGGTAACCATGTAAAAGTGTCTGTGCAATACTAGTGTTGTGTCTAAGGCTATAGTCTAGATACAATGCAATCCTAGTTCTCTATAACCTGTGGCTCTGATACCAATCTGTCACACCCTCAATTTCCACAAACGGGGTTTTACCGTTAGGCGTGTGACATACCAGGATCTCAGACACGGTTATATCAAACGACACTATATGAATTTAAAAATAAACGTTTGACTTAAATCAGAGTAACATAAATGAAATAAACATCAGTGCGGAAGCGAATAAACGAAATGTAAACCAATACTGAAAGTTAAAAGTGCTAATTCAAAACAAAATGTCCAATGCAAGAAAATGAGTTTGATGATGCATGTCCTGAGTGCGTTCCTTAATCGTGCATCATGAGCTTAAGCATTCCTGTTACCTGAGAAAACATGCTAAAATATGTCAACATAAAGTTGGTGAGTTCACAGGTTTTAGTCAACAATAAATGTGTTTGTAAGCGTTTCCATAGTTTGCGTTTCAATGGTCTAGTATATAGAGCATATCGTTAGGTAGCTAGCCTATGTTCTTGTTACTTAGCGTTTCGAACCGAAGCTGACTGTTTGCGTCCTATATGTGTTTGTTGTATCCCCGTCACGTCTCAACAGACAATGACAAATGTTAGGCCAATCAAGCACCCGTTTGACCTCCAATCAAGCTAGCGCGACTAGCCCGGGCGGGGTTTGTCAGACCCAGTAGTACTACTCAAAATTACCTCGCTAATCCCATTACTAACGGTTCGAGTGTGTCAGGACATGTTGTGTTTGCACTAACGTAACAAGCGATATCAATAATACTGGCAACCATTCATAAAATATGTTTGCATGTTTTCTCCCCCAAAAAGGAAAGAAAGTAAAAGTAGGGGCCGTGAAACTCACCTCGAGTGTAGAGCAACAAGTAAATGTAAACACAAAAGATCGGGTTTCCACTTAACCTGTGTTTCATTCAGTATGTATATAATTAATATAAATCATTAATTACAATATAAGAGTCGTACGGTTTCACGTTCACGTCTTGGTTACGGTGTCGGTCGTCGATGTTTTCCATTTATACAAAACACACTCAAATGTACAAAACTCAATTATTCTCACGTATACTAACTTATGTGCAAAGATAACCGTTATATATATATATATATATATGTATATATATATATATAAACATACATACCATGCAATATATATATATATATCCCACACCCAAGAATTATTCCAACCCCATGTGCCTACAAAATATTTCATACACTTAACATTAATAATACATGCAGCCACACCCAACATGCGCACGTTCAAAAACAACATCTATACCTTATGCATGCTATTTAATTCGCAGGGACCTTCACCTAGCATACATACATACAACTCATGCACATGCCATCAAATAAAAATCCCATATGCGCCTACCATTGCAATCTGCTTGTCTTACGCCTAATATCCACACACCTATGTCATTACACACATACCTACGCATGCATACATGCATCATGCTTATTATACCAACCCTTTCATTATATGCACCTTCTCATGCGCCCAACCATGGCCATCATACGCCCACCAAAGGGCTGCCACTTTCACAACCGAACAACCATGCATAAAATATATATACCTACAACTCATGTGCCTAACCAATGTTTCCCCACTCATGCGCCCACATGAGGTCCCTCATGCGCCTAAGGCATCACATAATACAAACATATATAATCACACACACCAAGACACATGATCATTAAAACAACCTACATACATATGCATGCACATCTATCCCCCCTTCATGCGCCTGCGGTTTACACACACACACATACGCACTATATATACACACTGCTGCATATATACACACTGCCGCCTATATACAAGCATATATATACAAATATAGATACAATTAATTCAGCGCAGAAACATTTTTAACATATATATACATATGAGCAACCACACACATATATATATATATATCCATTCACGGGCTGCACATGCATACATATATATATTCACGGGCTGCACATACATACATATATATATTCACAGAAGCATGCGTATACATACATACACATCGCAGGCCATTGAAAAGAACACCACAAGATTACCATACCCTTATACCCGTACACAATCATACGCGGAAACCGTAACCGAACACTCGAAACCGTATGTAACAAACGCGGATTAAGAATGAAAGATCCGTACCGAAGAAGGCTGTTGCAGTTGCTTCTCGCGATGACCGGAGAGACGCCGGTGACCTAGCGATCACGGTTTCTAGCAACGGAAGTTGTTGGAGAAGTGTCGGTCGATCGCGTGTCACAGTTGACGTCGGAAGGGCTACCGGAGATAAAGTGGTCGCGAACCGGAGACTCGCGAGGGAACTTGTGCGTATAAGGCAGTCGACGGCAGAGAAGCTTTGGATGGGTTAGGGTTTCGGGGAAAGTTTGGTCGAGCAAATGAAGGGAACCGTGAGATGATGAAGTTGGTTATTATTTAGATAGATTTGTTTGTGAGTTTACAACTTTAGTCCCTCCACAATAATCTAATTTACATTTACGTTTATTGAGTTTAGTTAATTTAAAGTTACTTAATTATTAATAGGTTTAATAACAATTTATTTATTTAAACTATAAAATATACGTTGAGTGATGGTAACATGGTTAACCTAAAACCTCGAGTTGTCACATTATCCCCTTGTTGAAGGAATTTCGTCCCGAAAATTAGAATGTTAGGTCCAGTTAATTACATGAGATTCAACAATTTATAACGTGTGGGTTGTAAGATTTTGACAGAGTTGTGACAGAAACAGTGTTAAAATTTAATTAAAACCGTGTTTATTCGCGGATTGGGCTTTGGTTCACCGGTTTGGTGCATGTGTGTGGGTGCTTGAGGTCCCGGGTTCGACCCGGGCAACCTCCTTTTTATTGTTTTTATTTTTTTTAAAGCTTTATAAATACTTTAAAAATATGGAAAAAATTCTAAAAATTATAAAAATAAATTTTATAAATTTCCCTTATTAAATTTTACAAAACAATTTTCTATAAATATTTAAAAACTTTAATAGAATTTTATAAATATTATTTAAAAAAATATTAAAAAGACTTATTTTTATAAAATAAATCCTAAATCAAGTTTAATTATGAAATAATCACAAAATCATGAAAATTATATAATATTATTTATAAATATTATAAATGATTATTTCTATAAAATAAACGCTATATTATCTTTAAATATAGGCTAATATATTTTATAAATTCACAAATTATTTACAAATAAAATTGTGGGTTATTTCTTGTAAAATATATTTTAATTAAAGGTATAGATTAATACCTTATTATTAATCAAAATACTGTAATTGTGATTATCCTTATTTGTAATTATCCTTGGATAATTATAAATTATATAATTAAACCACATCATTTTTATATTTAATTCCAAAAATATATAAATACACTTATGAAACCCTTCTAATGAAATCAAAATGTAAATAATTATTTGGTAAAACTTAATACTTATTGATCATTACTTATTAATACATATATAAATCTATAAAAGCATTGTAACATATATCTAATTGCGTGTGTGACACGTGTTAAACCAAATCAACTCAAACCTTACCAAATATATTCATTCATATTAAAGACTCAATTACAATCAATAATAGGTGTTGAACGTGTTTGATCGTGCTTTGCCTAATTCTTTGAAGTTCTTGTTCATATACATTACATCAATCCAAGGTGAGTTTCGTGGCCCCTTTTTATGTTTATACAAGTTTTCAATGTTTTCAATCAATGGGGAAAAGTATGCTCACCCGTTTTCAATGCTGTACACTATATATTCTGTTTTCATACTTGGAATCAATGTGATACTGTTTTGCATGCATACATGGTGTTATTCTATGATTCTTACAACCATTAATTCCCGGGTTTGGGAACCAACGGTTAGGTATTGGTAGTACTACTGGGTTGACACCCCCACCCTCGACAGATCGGTTTAACTTGTGAGTTACCGACTACAGCTGCCAGCAATCCGGCCATAGGTGAATATATTCCGTCAGATTTATATGCATAACGTCATTAGGTTTGGTTGTCTTAAACACATGTTATGTGGTTTGTGCTTGCAGTTTGATTCCACATCAAAACCTATACAGCATCAGTTACATGTTTTAAATTTAAACCTGTGGAACTCACCAACATTATGTGTTGACATTTTTGAGCATATCTTTTCAGGTGAACATAATCAAAGAGGATAGCTAGTGCAGATACCTTAGAAGAGACCTCAGGATTTCAATAGTTTTGCATATGTAATATTTGTCATTTGTTTTCATATTTGAACATTGTGTGATTTGGATTGGAATCAATAAGACTATGATAGTCGTGGAACTGACTAACCACGACACAAGTCACCATTGTGTCGGGGGACGTCATGACACGAGAAGTTTGCATGTATTATATCTCTGTATTTATACCAAGTGTTATGACGATTCCGTCCATCGCATCCTCGTGTTTCCACTATAAGCGGGGGTGTGACAGATTTAAAAAACTGTAACATCCCGTAATTTTTTTTATAAAACAATTACGTTTAATACGTACTAATTCCAATAATTACAAAATTTATAATAATAATCATAATAATAATAATAATATAGTAATAATTATAATAATAATAATAATAATAATAATAATAGCAACGATTTATAAAAAAAAATGTATAAAATTAGATTTATAAAGTCCAGGGGTTGTTCTGTTATTTCTGAAACTTCAAAAGAAACATTATTACATAAAATGTAAACTCTGAAAAACCACAGGGACCAAATGTGTAAAATGTTTAAAACTTACCCCATTCCCCCGTCGACCCTTCTCGCCGTCCGGCCACTATTCCGGCCAAAACTCCGGCGAAGCCGAAACCACCAAATTACACGGTTTTGATCAAATCAAACCGCCCCGACACCTTCACATGCACGATTCGAACCTAACACCTATAATAATTCGAAAATCAAATCGGTAGTGCGATCTAAACCGACCCACATTCATGGTCGGTAACTTACAGCCTCAAAATCGCACTAAGACTCAACAATAATCGAATAAAACCAACCTACTCGATGCTATAAATAATCCTAATCAGTCTATGCTTTCAATTGCACCTTAAATCATCAAAACACCCAATTCGATCATCGTTTCCATCATCGACCTGCAACTCAATCGATATCTATCCTACGAGTTTCAATTCACAAAATTAACAAGGGGCTTTCGATCATAAGCATCACTTACAGCTACCTGTACAATTAATTTGATTATAATCAAAGTTTGATCATCATTTGGTTTCAAGTAAAGTCGCGACCTGTTCTTGATCATCTATATCATCAATTCGATTCAAATAAGGTAATTAAACACATCTATATAGTCGGTTTAACATGGGGATTAAAAGACCTAAGCTTAATTTGGTTATTAACAACGGATTGATCTTCAATTTGGATCAAATCGAATTAGGGTTCTTTGGGAATTGGGGGTTTCTGGAAACAGTGTTAAAATTAAATTAAAACCGTGTTTATTCACGGATTGGGCTTTGGTTCACCGGTTTGGTGCATGTGTGTGGGTGCTTGAGGTCCCGGGTTCGACCCGGGCAACCTCCTTTTTATTGTTTTTATTTTTTTTAAAGCTTTATAAAACAATTACGTTTAATAGTCAAGGTAGAGAATCAGTCCGAATCTGAGGGATTAACACAAATTTCATGGTTTGAATTTCGTCCAAATTCAAGGTAAGTGTGAGCATTCCTACAAGTAGAACTGATAAATAGTTTCCACATCAGTGGTTATATTCTATGAGAACCGAGGCTTTCTTGCTTAACGTGTAGGAATGATGACTTATACTGACTATAATGGTAAGAAACAATATATATATTTATTTCCGCTGCGTATAAAATCTAATGCTCTGAATAATAATGGATTGGTTATCTAAAACTTATCATATAGATAACTGCATCTCATGTGTGACTACTGTGTTCGATCCTGTTTGCTCGCCCCTCCATGATAGATTCCAGACCCGGAATTTGAGGGTGTGACAGATTGGTATCAGAGCCACTGGTTATACTGAGTTAGGGATTGCATCTAGCCTATAGCCACACACAATAGTTGCACAAAGTAAATTGCCTTAGTTAGAGATAGAATAGGATTAAGAAGTTATATGCTTAAACTTAGATAGTTGTGTTCCTAAACATAACTTGACTCTTTGACTCTTTTCGATAATTCCTAAACTTATTCTCAACGACATGTGGGATCTACACTTATCATCGTGCCTAAATCAATTTTTTTTTATTCTCGTCAAAGTCTGTGTCTTACAACTTGAAACATGTAATGCTGGAAGAGCGTGATGCCTGTATCTCGGGGTGTTCTGTCTAGGCAAGGTATTCGCATATATCCAAATCAACCGATGGACCTGTTTACCTTACCTGGGAACCCTTGGGATGAGTATCTGCTTATATGTACGCATGTCTTCAACAAAGTTGTGATTGACTCAATACTTTGATTAGTCAACGTACTCGCTTTGATTTACGAATCAAACGATTACACCTGGAACATCTCATTGCTATTATGCCAAATTCTCGACTGTCGTTTTCATGTTGAATAGCTCATACTACCCAATATCCATGAAAAATCCTTAATGATCTTTCAGAATGGCTTCTTGTCAAACCCGTTCACGGCCTAGAAACTCTGGCTGTAAGATTTCTGCTATTGTAGCACGTGAAGTTACTGCGATCATACACAAGTCTTTAAGGCAAATAGGTCAAATTACCTTGATATGTTCCATTCGATAATCTAAGCTACGCTTGTCCTAACCTAAAGCGAGACTTGTTTCCTTAGTACTCGTGCCTTGCCGAATTTAATCGAAAAATCTAGTTTTCTTAAATTCCCATCTGTCCTACAGTAATTGTCCATACTTTGAATATTTGATATAAAATGCATCTATTGAATATGTCAAAGTGTGAATTCTCATCAAACAATTTCATGATAGATGGACGCACCAGCGGGCAGAGGCAGAGGTAGAGGACGCGCCAGAAGAACTGACCCAATAGGGATGACTCCTGAAGAAATACAAGCCTTGGTCAATCAAGGTGTTGCTGCAGCCCTAGCCACTCAGGCTGCTCAGAATGGTCATCACTATTCATATAAAAAGTTCCTAGACTGCAAACCAGATATCTTCACTGGGGCGGAAGGGGCCATTGGACTCATAAGGTGGTTCGAGAAATGCGAATCCATCTTCGCTATATCTGAATGTCCCGATGAGAGTAGGACCAAGTATGCCTCCGGAGCCTTGAGTGGAGCTGCACTCTCGTTCTGGAAGACAGAAGTTTCAAGACTTACTCTCTCCCTAGCCAATGCTATGGATTGGGAGGAATTCAAACAGCTGATGATGGAAGAATTCTGTCCGAGAGAAGAAGTACAAAGGTTTGAAACCGAGTGCTGGAACCACAAAATGGTGGGATCTGAAATTGAAAAGTATACCACCGAAAATCATGAGTACGCAACTTTGTGTCCTCACATGATGGAGCGTTCTCACAGAAGAATTGAAGGCTATATCCGTGGACTGTCGCCAGTCATTCAATCTATGGTCACTTCCTCCAATCCAACTTCAATCCAACAGGCCATTAGGATAGCTCACAAGCTGACTAATGAGGCTGTGGCTCAGGGGAAGTTACCACCAAGAAACAAGGGTAAGGGTGTTGCTGCTGAAAGCTCGGGGAAGAGAAAGTTTGAAGATGCTAAAGATGGTGAGAGTCAAGGTACAAGCAAGAAGCAAGATCAGAAAAAGCACCAAGACAATCAAGGCATTCCGCCTAGATGTCAGAGGTGTGGCAAGCGTCATCATGGCAAGTGTACCGCAATCATCTGCTACAAATGCAACAGGAGGGGGCACACTGCTCCTGAATGTAGGACCAAGACTCAAGACCAAAGAAAGAAGGATGGTAATCAGCAGAATGGTGGAAAGAAGGAAGTTATTTGTTTTAAATGTGGAGAAAAGGGCCATATTGCTAAAGACTGCACTGGGGAAAAGAAAGATACAGCCAAGGGCAGAGCTTTCGTTATTGGCAAAGGTGAGGCTCTAAAAGACCCTAACGTTATTATGGGAAAATTTTTGATGAATAATGTTTATGCTATAGTATTATTTGACACGGGAGCTGATAGAAGCTTCGTATCTAATACTTTCTATAAGTACTTGAATGTAGAACCTGTACCCTAGATGAGCCATATATTGTAGAAGTAGCAAATGGTAAATCCTTGACCGCATCACAAATCCTGAAAAATTGTACACTAGATTTATCAGGTCATATCCTACCAATAGACCTCATGCCCATTACTTTAGGAAGCTTCGATGTGGTAGTTGGTATGGATTGGCTATCCAAAAACTCTGCAGAAATTATCTGTAAAGACAAAATGATTCGTATCCCCCTACCAAATGATGAAGTCCTGTGTGTGGAGGGAGATAAGACTGGTGTTGTGATGGGAGTTATTTCTTACTTGAAGGCTCAAAAGTGTCTTCGAAAAGGACATACTGCTATCCTAGCCTTAGTCACTGACAAAGAGAAGAAGGAAAGGAAGATTGAAGATGTATCCGTCGTCAGGGAATTTCCTGAAGTGTTTCCTGATGAACTGCCTGGGTTGCCCCCTAAAAGAGAGGTCGAGTTTTCAATCGAGTTAGTACCTGGAGCTACACCTATAGCTCGGGCACCATACCGTCTCGCACCTTCTGAATTAAAAGAACTATCTGACCAGCTTAGGGAACTCCTTGATAAAGGATTCATTCAACCTAGCTCGTCACCATGGGGAGCACCAGTGTTATTTGTGAAGAAGAAAGACGGAACCTTCAGAATGTGCATTGACTATCGGGAACTGAACAAAGTGACGATCAAGAACCGTTATCCCTTGCCACGTATTGACGACTTATTTGACCAACTGCAAGGTTCAAGCATTTACTCCAAGATAGATCTTAGAAGCGGTTATCATCAGCTGAGAGTCAGAGACGAAGATATTATGAAGACGGCTTTCAGAACGCGATACGGTCACTTTGAGTTCACAGTCATGCCGTTTGGGCTAACAAATGCACCTGCCGTATTCATGGATCTCATGAATCGTGTATGCAAGCCTTATCTAGACAAGTTTGTCATTGTCTTTATTGATGACATCTTGATCTATTCCAAAAATGAGCATGAGCATGAAGAACATCTGAGATTGGTCCTTGAACTACTAAAGAGAGAGGAGCTCTATGCTAAGTTCTCGAAATGTGATTTCTGGCTTAAAGAAGTTCAATTCCTTGGTCATGTGATTGATGCTAATGGAATTCATGTAGACCCAGCTAAAATTGAATCCATCAAAAGTTGGCCTACACCTTCTAATCCAACGGAAATTAGACAATTTCTGGGACTAGCCGGCTATTACAGGAGATTTATCGAGGGATTCTCCAAGATAGCTCAACCATTGACCATGCTTACCCAAAAGGGGGTAGCATATCATTGGGGTTTCAAGCAAGAGGCTGCTTTTCAAACACTGAAACAGAAGTTGTGCAGTGCACCTATATTGTCCCTACCCGACGTATTGAAGACTTTGTAGTCTACTGTGATGCTTCTGTTCAGGGTCTGGGATGTGTTTTGATGCAGCGAGACAAAGTCATAGCCTATGCCTCAAGACAGTTAAAGTCTCATGAGAAGAACTATGCAACTCATGATCTAGAACTGGGAGCTGTTGTGTTTGCTCTTAAATTATGGAGACATTACTTGTACGGTACTAAGTGCACTATTTATACCGATCACAAGAGTCTTCAACACCTGTATAATCAAAAGGAGCTGAACATGAGGCAGAGGAGGTGGCTTGAACTATTAAACGATTATGATTGTGCCATCAAGTACCATCCTGGTAAAGCAAATATTATGGCTGATGCTTTGAGTAGGAAAGAACATATGAAGCCTCGTAGAGTACGAGCTCTACAACTTACCATTCAAAGCAACCTGCCGGCACAAATCTTGAATGCTCAGACTGAAGCCCTGAAAGAAGAGAACATTAAAGATGAAAACCTTCGAGGGCTAGACCAACAGTTTGAAGTTCATTCGGATGGGATACGCTTTATAGCAGGAAGGATTTGGGTACCCCTATACGGGAATCTGAGGAGCTTGATCATGGAAGAAGCCCACAAGTCTAGATACTCTATCCACCCAGGAGCAGATAAGATGTATTACGACTTGAAGCTTGTTTACTGGTGGCCAAGAATGAAGGCAGACATTGCAACCTATGTCTCAAAGTGCTTGACTTGTTCTAAAGTCAAGGTCGAATACCAAAAGCCTTCAGGAATGTTGACCCAACCAGAAATTCCCGTGTGGAAATGGGAAATGATAACCATGGATTTCGTCACGGGTTTACCCAAATCTCAAACGGGCAATGACACCATTTGGGTTATCGTTGACCGTCTCACCAAATCCGCTCATTTCATACCCATCCGTGAGAAAGACAAGATGGAGAAACTTGCAAGGGTGTACATCAAAGAAATTATCTCTAGACACGGAGTGCCAGTGTCTATTATCTCTGATCGTGATGCACGGTTTACATCAATCTTCTGGGGAAAACTTCAGAAAGCTCTAGGCACTCGCCTAGATATGAGCACAGCCTATCACCCTCAAACTGATGGTCAAAGTGAAAGAACCATACAGACTCTTGAGGATATGCTTAGGGCTTGTGTTATTGACTTTGGAAAGAACTGGGAAGGTCATTTACCTTTGGTAGAGTTCTCATATAACAACAGCTATCATTCGAGCATCAAGGCGACACCATTCGAGGTCTTATATGGACGTAAATGTAGATCACCGCTTTGTTGGGCAGAAGTTGGAGATAGTCAACTTACTGGTCCAGAGTTGATCTTTGAAACTCATGAGAAAATTGTCCAGATAAGAGAACGCATGGCTGCTGCCAGGGATCGCCAGAAAAGCTATGCTGATAAACGCCGCAAACCACTGGAATTTCAGGAAGGGGATAAAGTTTTGCTAAAGGTATCTCCCTGGAAGGGAGTTATACGCTTTGGGAAACGAGGGAAATTGAACCCTCGCTACGTGGGACCTTTTGAAATTGTCAGAAGGATCGGCCCAGTAGCCTATGAATTAAATCTACCTGCTGAACTTGGTGGTGTGCATAATGTTTTTCACGTATCTAATCTAAGGAAGTGTTTATCCGATGAATCACTTGTTGTGCCTTTAGAGGAACTGCAAGTAGATGAGAAACTTAGGTTTATCGAGGAACCAGTTGAAATCATAGTGTCACACCCCGAAAATCGCAGCGGAAGATTCGCGTGACGTGGTGGTAACGGAAGTTGGAGTTGACCCAACTATTATAGTCAAACGTTCTTAAGTTAACGTTAGTCGTGAAAGTCGTACATTATTATCATAAAAGTATTTTATTAAACAACATTAAACATTTCGGTAGTAACACATAGTTCCGTTTTTATTACATGAACCCAACTTTATTTAAAGATGTTTTGAAACGTTTGACCCTCCAAAGACAAAGTTCCAGAATATCCATATAGAGCTCACCTATAACCCTGAAAAGCATGAAGGGTAAAAAGTCAACATAAGGTTGGTGAGCTTTCGGGGTTTTTGTAGTTTCGCAAACAATCATTTGAAAATAATATGATGAAACAAGGCATAATATATTCATCATAGACTAGCTAGGTACTATGATAATTTAGGTCATAAGCCCATAATCAAACCAAGAAACACGTCGTTGCCCCACAACTATCCAGACATATAAACTCCCTCGCCACAAACCTGACCAGCGCGACTGGTCGCGAGAGCGGGCCATTCTAACCCGATAGATCTACCAATATATTCTGCGGCCTCACCCCTGAGGTTAATGATTATAGGGGGATTTAGGGCTCAATAGTATATACATCTATACTATGACCCGAACTTATACCCTCATATAATATATTATTTTGTTTAATCCATCATATATTCAAAGAAACATTATTTCATGCTTTTCACCCCAAAACAGTTGAAATGATATTAAAAATGGGGCCGAAGAACTCACCTTCGTACGTGATCACTAACCGATCAGAATTGTCTTGCACTGATCTATCCAGATCCTAGACGTGGAAGACTTAATTCATATTTGACAAAGCATGTTTATGAAAATGCTTGTTCACCCAACTTATTCCCTGGTTGATAATCAAATACATGCTACTGTTAAAATGATGAACTAATTATACTCTTATTTGGCTTAATCAAGCCATCTAGCGTGTTACTTCACACGTTGCGATTTTATTGGATTTTCCTATTATTTCTTCTGTCTTTATTTAGATATTTTGTTCGTTCAATTATTTGATTCTCATCTATAACTTTTGTAAGTATAACTTCATTTGGTTTTTATAAAATCATGGTTAGTTTTACATAATTTATAAAATATTTGAAAACTCGTCAAATCTATTCGTACACGTTTATTTAATAGCCATTACAGTAAGATTATTCATAAAAGTCCAATATATATAATGTGTATATATATATATATGGTTTGTTAATAAAAGTCCATTTTGCATATATAAGAGTCGGATTGCACTTTATACAATTTATTACAATATTCAATATTTATACAATACACATTATATTTCAATTATATGGATTATTGTTAATTATAACAAGTTATTTATGTTTATGTGTGTGTCCATATTTTATCTTATTTAGTTATATTTTACAATTGTTATAAATGTATTTTATCGTAATTTTATATTTAGTAGTCGCACTCGTCCCACTCGTTTAACACAATATGCAAATAATAAACACTCGGTTTATACCTTTCGCGTTCTTTTCGTATCTACGTATCTTCTTGAAAACCGACATGTAATGAGAACCGTATACACCATTTTGTTCCTTTTCCATCACGAACATTTCTTCGGTCTCGGATCGTCCATGCAACCCAAAAAACGTTACGATTCCGCGGTCAAATCCCCGGGGAAATGAACAAGTTTTGGGACAACCACTTTTTAGGCAGAAAGTTCCGACCAGCCATGTTTGTGGACGGAAAAATCATATCTCTGAGTATTATTATTGAAAACTGACCGTTAGATGTTACTACGAGTATGTTAGGTATAACATATCCAAAAATCAGAAACATTCAACGGTCAGATCTTCGGGAATCGTCCCATCTCTGATAGTGCGCATGCACATCATTTCCTGGACAGAATATAAAACTCGATTTTTAGCATCTTTAACGAAAGATTCAGGGAAATCGGAGCTTACCATCGCGTTCGTAGCGTCGAGAAATGGTTGTATGGTGAAAACGGGCTTCGACGGTCGCCGGACCGCCGCTCGCCGCCGCCGGGCCGCCGCCGGATCACCGCCGGACCGCCACCGGAGGGTGGCCGGGAAACCTCCAGCTCTCTCTCTCTCTCTCTCTCTCTCTCTCACTCTCTTTCTAAAAACACACTTAAGTGTGTGTGAATTGTAAAGAAAAATGAAAGGGAGGGGATATATATAGTGGTTAAATTAATACCGGTAAATGTCTGTTGCTCCGTGTCGGTTGGTATCGCGTACAAATCTGACTGATATCGCACTTTTATTTTAGTTTTCTTTTTTTTAAAAAAATTTATGACTTATAAATGTATCGGATACTCTCGGAAGATTTGTTTCGTCTAATATTACGTATTAGGTGGCAAACGGGCTCGGTGCGCGCTAATATCACGTATTTCACACGTTTAACCGTTTTGAGCGTTTTCTCGCACCGAATCTGAATATTATAATTTAATTACTTATATAGAATAATAATAAGTGCGTAATAATAATTTGTTCATAAATTTAGGCATCCGAACCGCTTGAACTAACAACGTTAACGTACGTGTGTTTTATGCAGTTTTATCGATTTTGCACGCGTCATAGTTGTTAGGCGCTCGGATAGAGTTCCAGAATGATTGTCCAATTAGAATAATAATATTCCATAGACATGACACTAGAAGTGTCGTGTTCCGATAGGAACTGGTTTTCTATCGCGTTAACCATTTATCAGTCTGAATATTCATTTGCGAGGCTCAATGATCATCGTTATGATTTGGGATTATCAAATCGGGGATCAGGTGAACATAAATCCCTTATTGGGCCTTAATGGGCCTTGTGTGTCCATTTCATTGGGCTACACTTTAGTTATCGAATTTTGAGGGTTGTTACATTCTCCCCTCCTTTTAGAAATTTCGTCCTCGAAATTAGTTGAAGAAAATTTTGGATGATCTAGTTACTCAATCACTCAGTAACATATTCTAAGAGGTCATAGAAAACGGGTGGTTAAAATTATTGGTAAGCGAGGTTAGGAGTTTCAATTCTTGAGTTCGTACGCTCTACTTCAGTAGAATTTGAGGAGTTCATGATGATCTACGCTTTTCTTATGGATCATACCTCATTCAGGCTTCAGCATTGCACAATTTTTAAACCGAAAAAAAGGATCGATTGATGAGTCCATTAGATAGATCACTCAAGGAGTTCGAATATGTCGGTGTCTTATCGTCATGATTAACCAAATGCCTTGACTGAGTGTATCCCTATAAGAGAGGGTCAGAGAGTACCATAGTTGCGAAACACATCTACAACTCAATCTAAGTTCTTAAGTCCGCCAATCAAGCTTTATCTAGTCCAATTCAAATCGAATTTTGCTAGACTAAACAGTTGTGCATCGATATCTAATGCAGAATTCTTAACTACTAGTGAGTGTGGCCGATTATGTCTTTCGGTACTAGCAGCATTTGTTTGATTACACCATATTCCTATGGTAGTCGCTGCTACCCTTGGCTTTTAGTATAATTTCTTTCATTTGAATCAAGATTTTTCTTATAAACATCGTGTTAGTCAAGAATATAGTCAAGTTATCCTAGTTGGATCGTAAGGGTTTAAGTAAGTGCTATACCACGTTCCAGCTTTAACCTTATTTCAGGATACCTTCATCTCGACTTACGAATTATCGATTTACTATACCAACGTACGAAGTAACGTGGTTTACAGATTCAAATTCGTTCGTAGAACTTAGTGTCAAAGCCTTAGGTCTAAAGGTTAGAAAATGGATTTGATGGAAATGACATCAGTTTGCGTGTGATCTTACATTTTTCTCATCGTAGGGGGTTTAACATGCTTTCCTTATTAGTACTAAGTTTCAAGAATTATATCTTAGACTGAGATGATAAGTATGAAAGACATAAACATGATCATAGTCAGGGTTGCATTTAAAATCTACTAACATGAGAAAGGACTCTTTCCAAAGCGTGGTCATCATAAGGAATGAATGTCCGAGGTCACTAATCACGAGTCATAAGGTTATTGGTGAAACAATGTCAATATTTCATGAATTTTATAGAGGTTCGTTTGTTGAAGCCAACTTTCTCTCGATCAGTTAGGATAGAATACAAATAAAACTTTCTCTAGAAACTTCAATTTCAATCACTTCTGAGGATGGCGGTCAGTTCATCCCTGAGTATGAAATCATGCTCGAATATCCGTATGATTTATCGTTCATAGAGTAAGCACGAGATAGACTTTGCATCTAGAGATCTAGTGTTCGTCAAAACTAAGGCACTCACTTATTTCAATCTTACATACTACCGCTAATGTCGCACGATTAGAGAATACTATCTCAAAGCTTAAATTAAGAAGTTGCACATCGCTTGTAGTCAGGAGAAGTTAGTTTGGAGTGAATACAGAGTCACAAGACTACAATCGTGAAATTGGTAATAATTAATGAAAGAAGGAAAATGACTTCTTTTAGAAAGAACCAATTATAAGGGTTGCTCACGCGTGCATCAACTTAAAAAGCGAGTGTTTTTGCTTACGGGTCACATAATTTGTCCTCCCCGAATTATCTTAATTCCTTTAACTCTCTCCCGAGTGGTGGTAGCTTAAACTGGATGATTTGTGTATGAGGAAACAAAGCTTGCGGTTGGCGCTTAATTGTCACACCCTCAAATTCCGGGTCTGGAATCTATCACGGAGGGGTGAACAAACAGGATCGAACACAGTAGTCACACATGAGATGCAGTTATCTATATGATAAGTTTTAGATAAACATTTCATTAATAATCAGAGCAGCGGAAATAAAAGATAGATTATTTTCTTGACAACATTTCTTAATCATAATTCAATAATAATCAATAGGTATCTTGAGCTCTTATATGATCCTACGTGCATGTCCGTAAGCTCCTAGTAGATACCTGAGAATACATGTAAATCAAGTGTCAACACAGGGTTGGTGAGTTCACAGGTAAGTAAAACATAGTCATAAATCATCAATTATCATCAAATAGGATTTATAGAAAAAGTGTGAGTTTAATTTACTCACCGGTATATGAATAGCCTGTCGGAACCCTCTTTAATAAGGTGAACCCGCTATCCCACATACCTACTAAGTACAAGCCCAACAAATCATTCACATTGAATTTGTCCATGTCACTTAGTTTATTATCCTTTTATGTGTATATTATATTTTCATAATAACTTCAATCAGAGGGAGCAAATCCTCCTTTACATTTATCCTCATATGGGTTGTAAGTGGAACTATAATGCAAACTATATAAAGTGCACATCTGCCTTCTCACTACAGAAACAGTCATCCCAAATGACAACAAGATCTTTGTGCATCTGATATGGATCACATGTCCATACCTTTGTGGGGTAAGTCACTCCCCGATAGTACTATCCAAAAGATCCCTGCTTATTTATAGTCCAGTTTACAGAGAAGGATTTTCATAATAATCATATGTAATCATAAATGTGATCAAATTATTATTTAACATAATACACAATAATTTGTAATTTCAATTACAACATGTATTCCAGCCCCAAAATATTTAAATGATTAAAAAGGGGAATAGTTATGAACTCACCTCAGTTCCTGTGTGGTGTTGACAACCTAGTAAATTCCTGTTAAGGAATTAATATTCACATAAGTATATATATATACAAATCCATAACCTAAATAAGTTAGATCTTGAACCTGGTGTTCATTTGATCTAGGGTTTGGTTTTCTGGGATTTGTTATAAACATATAATTAAATCATTTAATTATTTTTGTTAATGATTAATGATTTATATAACATTTAATTGGCTTAATAATGATTTTAACATATCATTATATTCTAAATAAATTATAGATGTTATTTAAACATATAAGTTTATATTTAATTTTTGTAAGATTTTATAAACATTTAAATTTATAAAATCTAATTCGTATTTATATTATCAAAATAAATCCCTAGATAATATAATATCCATTAATAATTTGATTGTTTTAATTTATATTTAAAAACCCATTTTTGTATGGATAACAATTTATAATACATGTAATAATTTATAATACATGTAATAATTATTTACATAAATAATTAGGGTTTTTAATTAATTGAATTTCTACAATTTTTATGATTTATCATTAATTAAAAATGATATGGTGTTCAATTAATGAATTAATACTTTAAATCATAATTTAAAGTTTATTTTTATAAAAATAGTTATTTATAATATTTTAAATTAATATTTTATAAATTTTATTTAAAGTATTTTTAAATAAATAATTTACAGAAAAATACTTAATGGTGTTAAAAATAACAGAAGCTTTTAAAAATTATTTTTATAATTTTAATAATTTTTATATATTTTTAAATAATCCAAAAAGGATTTTAAAAAAATATGAGAGGTGCACGGCTCGAACCCGTGACCTCCCCCTCCACACCCCTGCGCACAAACCAGTGAGCCAAAGGCTCCATATCGAACAGAACACAGCCGCAATTCCTTTTAACACTTAAACCCAGTTTATCCCCAAATCAAGAACCCTAGAAACCATTTCGATCAAATTGAAGATCGATTCGTTATGTTAATGCACAGATTCATGGGCTTTTGTTCCCCATGAATAATCGAACAGAAGGGTGTTCTCAATTTACCAGAAAGGTGGTTGATCGATGATGAACACCTCGAAGACAAGTCGCGGTTATGCACGGATCAATTTCAGGGCAATTGTTGATGATAATGAAATTCCTTTCACAGGAAGCTTCTAAATCCTCAGATGATTAAAAGCCCTATCTTAATTTTGTGATTTGGAACTCGTAGGGTAGTATTCGACTGAGTTGCAGGTCGCGGGGAAAGAGAGAATCGGTTGAGGTTTCTGTGTGTTATGTGGTGCGATTGAATGCGTAGACAGATTAGATTCATTTATAGAATTGTGTTTGTGCGATTAATTCATTATTATTGTGATTCAGTGCATGTTCGTAGTGGGTCGACCGAAAGAATTTTGTGGACCATTAACCGCAATTTCGAGTAGCTTTTCTTTAAATTATGTTCACGTGAACGTTCCACTTTGTCCCCCGTTTGATTCGGTGTGTCGTGGGGTCGAAATCATGGCCTAAAACCCGACCTTTGGTCTCGCCGGAGGGCCGCCGGCGACCGGCCGGATCCGGCGCCGGAAAATCGCGAGGGGGAGAGAGAAAGCAGTTTAAAAATTAATATTTACACAATAGCCCCCTGCAATTTCGATTGTTATCATTTTATGTTTTAAGTTTCAAAACATGTTTCAAAATTTACAAATAACCCCTGGACTTAATTTAAATCAATTAAATAAGTTTTGTAAATAATTATTATTAATAATATTTTCATTATTATCATTATTTTCATTATTAACATTATCATTTTTAATAATAACATCATTATTATTTTTATTATTATTCTTGATAATAATATCATTATTATTATAATTATTATTATTATCATTGTTTGTAATAATATATCATTATTATTATTATTATATTATTATCATTATTTTTAATAATATTATTATTATTATTATTATTATTATTTTTATTATTATTAATATTATCATTAAATAATAATAAAAATATAAAAATAACTATAAATTCACATAAAATTATATTAAATCATGAAAAATTTTCGGGTTGTCACATCATCCCCCTGTTAGAGGAATTTTCATCCCGAAAATTAAGAAGTACTAGCAACATTTTTGAACAGGCTAGGATATTTGCGCATCATTTCGTCCTCTCGTTCCCAAGTGAACTCAGGACCACGCCGGGAGTTCCACCGAACTCTGACAATCGGAATCTTGCTATGCTTTAGTTGTTTAACTTCCCTATCCATGATTTCAACTGGTTCTTCGACAAACCTGAGTTTTTCATCTACTTGTAGTTCTTCTAAAGGCACAACAAGTGATTCATCGGATAAACATTTCCTTAGATTGGATACGTGGAAAACATTGTGCACACCACTAAGTTCAGCAGGCAGATTTAATTCATAGGCTACTGGGCCGATCCTTCTGACAATTTCAAAAGGTCCACGTAGCGAGGGTTCAATTTCCCTCGTTTCCCAAAGCGTATAACTCCCTTCCAGGAAGATACCTTTAGCAAAACTTTATCTCCTTCCTGAAATTCCAGTGGCTTGCGGCGTTTATCAGCATAGCTTTTCTGGCGATCCCTGGCAGCAGCCATGCGTTCTCTTATCTGGACAATTTTCTCATGAGTTTCAAAGATCAACTCTGGACCAGTAAGTTGACTATCTCCAACTTCTGCCCAGCAAAGCGGTGATCTACATTTACGTCCATATAAGGCCTCGAATGGTGCTGCCTTGATGCTCGAATGATAGCTATTGTTATATGAGAACTCTACCAAAGGTAAATGACCTTCCCAGTTCTTTCCAAAGTCAATAACACAAGCCCTAAGCATATCCTCAAGAGTCTGTATGGTTCTTTCACTTTGACCATCAGTTTGAGGGTGATAGGCTGTGCTCATATCTAGGCGAGTACCTAGAGCTTTCTGAAGTTTTCCCCAGAAGATTGATGTAAACCGTGCATCACGATCAGAGATAATAGACACTGGCACTCCGTGTCTTGAGATAATTTCTTTGATGTACACCCTTGCAAGCTTCTCCATCTTGTCTTTCTCACGATGGGTATGAAATGAGCGGATTTGGTGAGACGGTCAACGATAACCCAAATGGTGTCATTGCCCGTTTGAGATTTGGGTAAACCAGTGACGAAATCCATGGTTATCATTTCCCACTTCCACACGGGAATTTCTGGTTGGGTCAACATTCCTGAAGGCTTTTGGTATTCGACCTTGACTTTAGAACAAGTCAAGCACTTGAGACATAGGTTGCAATATCTGCCTTCATTCTTGGCCACCAGTAAACAAGCTTCAAGTCGTAATACATCTTATCTGCACCTGGGTGGATAGAGTATCTAGACTTGTGGGCTTCATCCATGATCAAGCTTCGCAGATTCCCGTACAGGGGTACCCAAATCCTTCCTGCTATAAAGCGTATTCCATCCGAATGAACTTCAAACTGTTGGTCTAGCCCTCGAAGGTTTTCATCTTTAATGTTCTCTTCTTTCAGGGCTTCAGTCTGAGCCTTCAAGATTTGTGCCGGCAGGTTGCTTTGAATGGTAAGTTGTAGAGCTCGCACTCTACGAGGTTTCACATGTTCTTTCCTACTCAAAGCATCAGCCACAATATTTGCTTTACCAGGATGGTACTTGATGGCACAATCATAATCGTTTAGTAGTTCAAGCCACCTCCTCTGCCTATGTTCAGCTCCTTTTGATTATACAGGTGTTGAAGACTCTTGTGATCGGTATAAATAGTGCACTTAGTACCGTACAAGTAATGTCTCCATAATTTAAGAGCAAACACAACAGCTCCCAGTTCTAGATCATGAGTTGCATAGTTCTTCTCATGAGCCTTTAACTGTCTTGAGGCATAGGCTATGACTTTGTCTCGCTGCATCAAAACACATCCCAGTCCCTGAACAGAAGCATCACAGTAGACTACAAAGTCTTCAATACCGTCGGGTAGGGACAAAATAGGTGCACTGCACAACTTCTGTTTCAGTGTTTGGAAAGCAGCCTCTTGATTGAATCCCCAATGATATGCTACCCCCTTTTGGGTAAGCATGGTCAATGGTTGAGCTATCTTGGAGAATCCCTCGATAAATCTCCTGTAATAGCCGGCTAGTCCCAGAAATTGTCTAATTTCCGTTGGATTAGAAGGTGTAGGCCAACTTTTGATGGATTCAATTTTAGCTGGGTCTACATGAATTCCATTAGCATCAATCACATGACCAAGGAATTGAACTTCTTTAAGCCAGAAATCACATTTCGAGAACTTAGCATAAAGCTCCTCTCTCTTTAGTAGTTCAAGGATCAATCTCAGATGTTCTTCATGCTCCTGCTCATTTTGGAATAGATCAAGATGTCATCAATGAAGACAATGACAAACTTGTCTAGATAAGGCTTGCATACACGATTCATGAGATCCATGAATACAGCAGGTGCATTTGTTAGCCCAAATGGCATGACTGTGAACTCAAAGTGACCGTATCGAGTTCTGAAAGCCGTCTTCATAATATCTTCATCTCTGACTCTCAGCTGATGATAGCCGCTTCTAAGATCTATCTTGGAGTAAATGCTCGAACCTTGCAGTTGGTCGAATAAGTCGTCAATACGTGGCAAGGGATAACGGTTCTTGATCGTCACTTTGTTCAGTTCCCGATAGTCAATGCACATTCTGAAGTTCCGTCTTTCTTCTTCACAAATAACACTGGTGCTCCCATGGTGACGAGCTAGGTCGGATGAATCCTTTATCAAGGAGTTCCCTAAGCTGGTCAGATAGTTCTTTTAATTCAGAAGGTGCGAGACGGTATGGTGCCCGAGCTATAGGTGTAGCTCCAGGTACTAACTCGATTGAAAACTCGACCTCTCTTTTAGGGGGCAACCCAGGCAGTTCATCAGGAAACACTTCAGGAAATTCCCTGACGACGGGTACATCTTCAATCTTCCTTTCCTTCTTATCTTTGTCAGTGACTAGGGCTAGGATAGCAGTATGTCCTTTTCGAAGACACTTTTGAGCCTTCAAGTAAGAAATAACTCCCATCACAACACCAGTTTTATCTCCCTCCACACACAGGACTTCATCATTTGGTAGGGGGATACGAATCATTTTGTCTTTACAGATAATTTCTGCAGAGTTTTTGGATAGCCAATCCATACCAACTACCACATCGAAGCTTCCCAAAGTAATGGGCATGAGGTCTATTGGTAGGATATGACCTGATAAATCTAGTGTACAGTTTTTCAGGATTTGTGATGCGGTCAAGGATTTACCATTTGCTACTTCTACAACATATGGCTCATCTAGGGGTACAGGTTTACATTCAGTGATTATAGAAAGTATTAGATACGAAGCTTCTATCAGCTCCCGTGTCAAATAATACTATAGCATAAACATTATTCACCAAAAATTTTCCCATAATAACGTTAGGGTCTTTAGAGCCTCACCTTTGCCAATCACGAAGGCTCTGCCCTTGGCTGTATCTTTCTTTTCTCCAGTGCAGTCTTTAGCAATATGGCCCTTTTCTCCACATCTGAAACAAATAACTTCCTTCTTTCCACCATTCTGCTGATTACCATCCTTCTTTCCTTGGTCTTGAGTCTTGGTTCTACATTCAGGAGCAGTGTGCCCCCTCTGTTGCATTTGTAGCAGATGATTGCGGTACACTTGCCATGATGACGCTTGCCACACCTCTAACATCTAGGCGGAATGCCCTGATTGTCTTGGTGCTTTTTCTGATCTTGCTTCTTGCTTGTACCTTGACTCTCACTGTCTTTAGCATCTTCAAACTTTCTCTTCCCCAAGCTTTCAGCAGCGACACCCTTACCCTTGTTCCTTGGTGGTAACTTCCCCTGAGCCACAGCCTCATTAGTCAGCTTGTGAGCTATCCTAATGGCCTGTTGGATTGAAGTTGGGTTGGAGGAAGTGACCATAGATTGAATGACCGGAGACAGTCCACGGATGTAGCCTTCAATTCTTCTGTGAGCAGGCTCCATCATATGAGGACACAAGGTTGCGTACTCATGATTTTCGTGGTATACTTTTCAATTTCAGATCCCACCATTTTATGGTTCCAGCACTCGGTTTCAAACCTTTGTACTTCTTCTCTCGGACAGAATTCTTCCATCATCAGCTGTTTGAATTCCTCCCAATCCATAGCATTGGCTAGGGAGAGAGTAAGTCTTGAAACTTCTGTCTTCCAGAACGAGAGTGCAGCTCCACTCAAGGCTCCGGAGGCATACTTGGTCCTACTCTCATCGGGACATTCAGATATAGCGAAGATGGATTCACATTTCTCGAACCACCTTATGAGCCCAATGGCCCCTTCTGCCCCAGTGAAGATATCTGGCTTGCAGTCTAGGAACTTTTTATACGAATAGTGATGACCATTCTGAGCAGCCTGAGTGGCTAGGGCTGCAGCAACACCTTGATTGACCAAGGCTTGTATTTCTTCAGGAGTCATCCCTATTGGGACAGTTCTTCTGGCGCGTCCTCTACCTCTGCCTCTGCCCGCTGGTGCGTCCATCTATCATGAAATTGTTTGGTGAGAATTCACACTTTGACATATTCAATAGATGCATTTTATATCAAATATTCAAAGTATGGACAATTACTGTAGGACAGATGGGAATTTAAGAAAACTGGATTTTTCGATTAATTCGGCAAGGCACGAGTACTAAGGAAACAAGTCTCGCTTTAGGTTAGGACAAGCGTAGCTTAGATTACCGAATGGAACATATCAAGGTAATTTGACCTATTTGCCTTAAGGAATTTTATATGACTGTAGTAACTTCACGTGTTACAATAGCAGAATATCTTACTGCCAGAGTTTCGAGACCGTGAACGGATTTGACATGAAGCCATTCTGAAAGATCATTGAGAATTTTCACGGAAATTGGGTAATACGAGTTATTCAACATGAAAACGACGGTCGAGAATTTGGCATAATAGTAATGAGATGTTCCAGATGTAATCGTTTGATTCGTAAATCAAAGCGAGTACGTTGACTAATCAAAGTATTGTGTCAATCACAACTTTGTTGAAGACATGCGTACCTATAAGCAGATACTCATCCCAAGGGTTCCCAGGTAAGGTAAACAGGTCCATCGGTTGATTTAGATATATGCGAATACCTTGCCTAGACAGAACACCCCGAGATACAGGCATCACGCTCTTCCAGCATTACATGTTTCAAGTTGTAAGACACAGACTTTGACGAGAATAAAAAAAATTGATTTAGGCACGATGATAAGTGTAGATCCCACATGTCGTTGAGAATAGTTTAGGAATTATCGAAAAGAGTCAAAGAGTCAAAGAGTCAAGTTATGTTTAGGAACACAACTATCTAAGTTTAAGCATATAACTTCTTAATCCTATTCTATCTCTAACTAAGGCAATTTACTTTGTGCAACTATTGTGTGTGGTTATAGGCTAATGCAATCCCTAACTCAGTATAACCAGTGGCTCTGATACCAATCTGTCACACCCTCAAATTCCGGGTCTGGAATCTATCACGGAGAGGTGAACAAACAGGATCGAATACAGTAGTCACACATGAGATGCAGTTATCTATATGATAAGTTTTAGATAAACATTTCATTAATAATCAGAGCAGCGGAAATAAAAGATAGATTTTCTTGATAACATTTCTTAATCATAATTCAATAATAATCAATAGGTATCTTTAGCTCTTATATGATCCTACGTGCATGTCCGTAAGCTCCTAGTAGATACCTGAGAATACATGTAAATCAAGTGTCAACACAGGGTTGGTGAGTTCACAGGTAAGTAAAACATAGTCATAAATCATCAATTATCATCAAATAGGATTTATAGAAAAGTGTGAGTTTAATTTACTCACCGGTATATGAATAGCCTGTCGGAACCCTCTTTAATAAGGTGAACCCGCTATCCCACATACCTACTAAGTACAAGCCCAACAAATCATTCACATTGAATTTGTCCATGTCACTTAGTTTATTATCCTTTTATGTGTATTTATATTTTCATAATAACTTCAAATCAGAGGGAGCAAATCCTCATTTACATTTATCCTCATATGGGTTGTAAGTGGAACTATAATGCAAACTATATAAAGTGCACATCTGCCTTCTCACTACAGAAACAGTCATCCCAAATGACAACAAGATCTTTGTGCATCTGATATGGATCACATGTCCATACCTTTGTGGGGGTAAGTCACTCCCCGATAGTACTATCCAAAAGATCCCTGCTT
The DNA here is from genome assembly GCA_024085815.1 of Flaveria linearis. Classification (NCBI taxonomy): domain Eukaryota; kingdom Viridiplantae; phylum Streptophyta; class Magnoliopsida; order Asterales; family Asteraceae; genus Flaveria; species Flaveria linearis. Next base: position 1,053,348 of record CM044013.1, read on the forward strand.
ATTTATAGTCCAGTTTACAGAGAAGGATTTTCATAATAACCATATGTAATCATAAATGTGATCAAATTATTATTTAACATAATACACAATAATTTGTAATTTCAATTACAACATGTATTCCAGCCCCAAAATATTTAAATGATTAAAAAGGGGAATAGTTATGAACTCACCTCAGTTCCTGTGTGGTGTTGACAACCTAGTAAATTCCTGTTAAGGAATAATATTCACATAAGTATATATATATACAAATCCATAACCTAAATAAGTTAGATCTTGACCTGGTGTTCATTGATCTAGGGTTTGGTTTTCTGGATTTGTTATAACATATAATTAAATCATTTAATTATTTTTGTTAATGATTAATGATTTATATAACATTTAATTGGCTTAATAATGATTTTAACATATCATTATATTCTAATTAAATTATAGATGTTATTTAAACATATAAGTTTATATTTAATTTTTGTAAGATTTTATAAACATTTAAATTTATAAAATCTAATTCGTATTTATATTATCAAAATAAATCCCTAGATAATATATCCATTAATAATTTGATTGTTTTAATTTATATTTAAAAACCCATTTTTGTATGGATAACAATTATAATACAGTATAATTACAATACATGTAATAATTATTTACATAAATAATAGGGTTTTTAATTAATTGAATTTCTACAATTTTTATTGATTTACATAATTAAAATGATATGGTGTCAATTAATGAATTAATACTTTAAATCATAATTTAAAGTTTTTTTATAAAAATAGTTATTTATAATATTTTTAAATAATATTTTATAAATTTTATTTAAAGTATTTTTAATAAATAATTTACAGAAAAATACTTAATGGTGTTAAAAATAAAAGAAGCTTTTAAAAATTATTTTATAATTTTTAATAATTTTATATATTTTTAAATAATCCAAAAAGGATTTTAAAAATATGAGAGGTGCACGGCTCGAACCCGTGACCTCCCCCTCCACAACCCTGCGCACAAAACAGTGAGCCAAAGGCTCCATATCGAACAGAACACAGCCGCAATTCCTTTTAACACTTAAACCCGTTTATCCCCAAATCAAGAACCCTAGAAACCATTTCGATCAAATTGAAGATCGATTCGGTTATGTTAATGCACAGATTCATGGGGCTTTTTGTTTCCCATGAATAATCGAACAGAAGGGTGTTCTCAATTTACCAGAAGGTGGTTGATCGATGATGAACACCTCGAAGACAAGTCGCGGTTATGCACGGATCAATTCAGGGCAATTGTTGATGATATGAAATTCCTTTCACAGGAAGCTTCTAAATCCTCAGATGATTAAAAGCCCTATCTTAATTTTGTGTTTGGAACTCGTAGGGTAGTAGTATTCGACTGAGTTGCAGGTCACGGGGAAAAGAGAGAATCGGTTTGAGGTTTCTGGTGTTTTGTGGTGCGATTGAATGCGTAGACAGATTAGATTCATTTAAGAATTGTGTTTGTTGTGCGATTAATTTCAATTATTATTGTGATTCAGTGCATGTTCGTAGTGGGTCGACCGAAAGGAATTTTGTGGACCATTAACCGCAATTTCGAGTAGCTTTTCTTTAAATTATGTTCACGTGAACGTTCCACTTTGTCCCCGTGATTCGGTGTGTCGTGGGGTCGAAATCATGGCCTAAAAACCCGACCTTTGGTCTCGCCGGGGGCCGCGGCGACCGGCCGGATCGGCGCCGGAAAATCGAGAGGGGGGAGAGAGAAAGCAGTTTAAAAATTAATATTACACATAGCCCCCTGCCATTTCGATTGTTATCATTTTATGTTTTAAGTTTCAAAACATGTTTCAAAATTTACAAATAACCCCCTGGACTTAATTTAATCAATTAAATAAGTTTTGTAAATAATTATTATTAATAATATTTTCATTATTTCATTATTTTCATTTTAACATTATCATTTTTAATAATAACATCATTATTATTTTTTATTATTATTCTTGATAATAATATCATTATTATTATAATTATTATTATTATCATTGTTTGTTAATAAATATCATTATATTATTATTATTATTATTATTATTATCATTATTTTTAATAATAATAATAATATTATTATTATATTTTTTATTATTATTATTAATATTATCATTAAATAATAATAAAAATATAAAAATAAACTATAAATTCACATAAAAATTATATTAAATCATGAAAAATTTCGGGTTGTCACATTAATCAAAGACTAGCACTTGCCAGCCATGCGAGCGGACCAATCAACAACACTTGATCATTTATCTGTAGTGATTTAGAAAAGATATCACTATATAGATAGTCACAAAGTGACTAGAGGTTAGGGAACGAAATTATTCTCATTAGATGACAGGATATGTCAGATTTAAATATCAGCACGTGAGATCAAAGTCCTGTTGAATAACTATAAGTTATCGAAGATAGTTATAGAGTGGTTCGAGATTAAGGAATCAATTAATCGAGTTAATAGTTTGTTGTTTATTGCTAATTTGCGATTAGGTCCGATATCCATTATGAATTTATGATTTTTAATTATTCCAGTAATGGTTAAGGGTGAATCATACTTTTATGCTTTTCTCGCTCGAATGTCCTTCAAAAGATGCTCTCAATTCAGATACCTGACAACTTGTCAAGTCGTCATACTCGCACTCAAGATATCATATTTGTGATTTTTTTATTGCATTATTTTCGTTAAGTTAAACATTAGTCGGCACAATGGAATTACCAGAACTTATAAGTACTATATTCACAGTTACGTAGACCAAAATGTAACTGTCAATTGTTTTACTCGATCATTCTAGTATTCTTCACTACGAGTCATAATGCCATTTTTTCTATTTTACTATTATTATTATTTTTTTTGTTTTGTAGTTCGTATTTTTCTTGTTTGATTATTCGTATCTTTAGGTCACTCCCTAATTATTCAAATTTCAGTCCTTAACAACCTACTGTTAACAACAAGTAATTGAGAATGGTTTAACCATTCTTTTCGTCAAGCTGGGACACGCGAGAGGTGATCCAGACTTCATACTTCTACTAACAGTTGAGTAGTTTAACTAAATTACTAGCGATCATAAATTTCGACAAACTTACAATCCTACAAAATTTCGACATACTGGCCTAGATCTAACAAGTGATCTTAGGCTAGGCTTTATCCCATCACAACCAAGTGTATTACTATATTACACCTTATCACCCTTAATTCAATTTTTAGTTCAATTATTTAATCAAATTCAGCGAAGAGTGATTCTAGTCATTAAATCTATACTTTGGTCTCATCGTGACATGACACATGTAATACTACTTATTGAGATACCACAGGACCTCAACAAAGGCTCAGCATTACAGACACGTCCATCAACTTGCGTAAAGTTGTACTTGCAGGTATAATGTAATCGATTACAGAAAACTAGACGCATATGCATGCCTTATGATCAAACTAGTTTCCTGGTCAAGGTCAAAACCAAACCCTGCTATTTCATATAAATGCGAACAATTAATCGCTCCAACATATCATGTCTCATGCAGGTTAATCCGTAAATGGTTGCGATAATCGGGTGATCTCTGACTCATAATGTGGTTCTGATCAAGATATATTTATTTTCCTTTTTAAGTAGCAAATTATTGACTTAATAGATCTAGTAACACTTAGTTTTGTTATATTTCCATCTTATATTCTTATGCCTATGTTAACTATTATTATCCTTATTAAATACAAACTAATGCATGTGAACACCATCAAACATTAAACTCTTACCAAAATTTACTAAGTATCTTCTCTCTCTTAATTTAAAAATATGTTCACTTACTACGGGTACATCATGTAACCTATCACAACTTTGGCATCTGACTATTCAGCTTAATTTGCATACCATATTATTTTCTTATCTAGGTTTAAGACTAAGCACTATTCACACTTAATATCATATTAGCATAAGCATAATAACTTATAATCTAAATAAGATAAATAAAGAAGGACAGGAAAATGTGCTACTCATGGCACTTAAATCTAATCCTCGGGATTAGTCACAAGCCCTAGAGAATTGGGAAGGCATGGGGGATTCGGGTAATGATGGACCCTCAGTACTACTGCTAATGTCTAGTATGTCCTTTTGTTCATCCGATCACACATCTATAGTTAAATAATACACTTGTACTTATTAATATAACATAATGCACTAACTTATTCTAAATCAATAATTAAATAAGGTCTTAGTATTAGTTAGTTATGTCAACCTACGCTTCTACCTAGCGTAAAGCTCAAGATACGAAACTGTCTTTGGAGTCATGAAAACTTTTAAAGGTTATAGTCTAGATTTTCTCGTTTTAGAGTCATGAAAACTTCTAAAGTCAAGGTCGAATACCAAAAGCCTTCAGGAATGTTGACCCAACCAGAAATTCCCGTGTGGAAATGGGAAATGATAACCATGGATTTTCGTCACGGTTTACCCAAATCTCAAACGGGCAATGACACCATTTGGGTTATCGTTGACCGTCTCACCAAATCGCTCATTTCATACCCATCCGTGAGAAAGACAAGATGGAGAAAATTGCAGGGTGTACATCAAAGAAATTATCTCTAGACACGGAGTGCCAGTGTCTATTATCTCTGATCGTGATGCACGGTTTACATCAATCTTTCTGGGGAAAACTTCAGAAAGCTCTAGGCACTCGCCTAGATATGAGCACAGCCTATCACCCTCAAACTGATGGTCAAAGTGAAAGAACCTACAGACTCTTGAGGATATGCTTAGGGCTTGTGTTATTGACTTTGGAAAGAACTGGGAAGGTCATTTACCTTGGTAGAGTTCTCATAACAACAGCTATCATTCGAGCATCAAGGCGACACATTCGAGGTCTTATATGGACGTAAATGTAGATCACCGCTTTGTGGGGCAGAAGTTGGAGATAGTCAACTTACTGGTCCAGAGTTGATCTTTGAAACTCATGAGAAAATTGTCCAGATAAGAGAACGCATGGCTGCTGCCAGGGATCGCCAGAAAAGCTATGCTGATAAACGCCGCAAACCACTGGAATTTCAGGAAGGGATAAGTTTTGCTAAAGGTATCTCCCTGGAAGGGAGTTATATGCTTGGGAACGAGGGAAATTGAACCCTCGCTACGTGGGACCTTTTGAAATTGTCAGAAGGATCGGCCCAGTAGCCTATGAATTAAATCTACCTGCTGAACTTGGTGGTGTGCATAATGTTTTCACGTATCTAATCTAAGGAAGTGTTTATCCGATGAATCACTTGTTGTGCCTTTAGAGGAACTGCAAGTAGATGAGAAACTTAGGTTTATCGAGGAACCAGTTGAAATCATAGTGTCACACCCCGAAAATCGCAGCGGAAGATTCGCGTGACGTGGTGGTAACGGAAGTTGGAGTTGACCCAACTATTATAGTCAAACGTTCTTAAGTTAACGTTAGTCGTGAAAGTCGTACATTATTATCATAAAAGTATTTTATTAAACAACATTAACATTTCGGTAGTAACACATAGTTCCGTTTTTATTACATGAACCCAACTTTATTTAAAGATGTTTTGAAACGTTTGACCCTCCAAAGACAAAGTTCCAGAATATCCATATAGAGCTCACCTATAACCCTGAAAGCATGAAGGGTAAAAAGTCAACATAAGGTTGGTGAGCTTTCGGGGTTTTTGTAGTTTCGCAAACAATCATTTGAAAATAATATGATGAAACAAGGCATAATATATTCATCATAGACTAGCTAGGTACTATGATAATTTAGGTCATAAGCCCATAATCAAACCAAGAAACACGTCGTTGCCCCACAACTATCCAGACATATAAACTCCCTCGCCACAAACCTGACCAGCGCGACTGGTCGCGAGAGCGGGCCATTCTAACCCGATAGATCTACCAATATATTCTGCGCCTCACCCCTGAGGTTAATGATTATAGGGGATTTAGGGCTCAATAGTATATACATCTATACTATGACCCGAACTTATACCCTCATATAATATATTATTTTGTTTAATCCATCATATATTCAAAGAAACATTATTTCATGCTTTTCACCCAAAACAGTTGAAATGATATTAAAAATGGGGCCGAAGAACTCACCTTCGTACGTGATCACTAACCGATCAGAATTGTCTTGCACTGATCTATCCAGATCCTAGACGTGGAAGACTTAATTCATATTTGACAAAGCATGTTTATGAAAATGCTTGTTCACCAACTTATTTCCTGGTTGATAATCAAATACATGCTACTGTTAAAATGATGAACTAATTATACTCTTATTGGCTTAATCAAGCCATCTAGCGTGTTACTTCACACGTTGCGTTTTATTGGATTTCCTATTATTTCTTTGTCTTATTTAGATATTTTGTTCGTTAAATTATTTGATTCTCATCTATAACTTTTGTAAGTATAACTTTTGGTTTATTAAATCATGGTTATTTTTACATAATTTATAAAATATTTGAAAACTCGTCAAATCTATTCGTACACGTTTATTTAATAGCCATTACAGTAAGATATTCATAAAGTCCAATATATAATGTGTGTATATAATATATATAGATGGTTTGTTAATAAAAGTCCATTTTGCATATAAGAGTCGGATTGCACTTTATACAATTATTACAATATTCAATATTTATACAATACACATTATATTTCAATTATATGGATTATTGTTAATTATAACAAGTTATTTATGTTTATGTGTGTGTCCATATTTATCTTATTTAGTTATATTTTACAATTGTTATAAATGTATTTTATCGTAATTTTATATTTAGTAGTCGCACTCGTCCACTCGTTTAACACAATATGCAAATAATAACACTCGGTTATACCTTTCGCGTTCTTTTCGTATCTACGTATCTTCTTGAAAACGACATGTAATGAGAAACGTATACACCATTTGGTTCCTTTTCCATCACGAACATTTCTTCGGTCTCGGATCGTCCATGCAACCCAAAAAACGTTACGATTCCGCGGTCAAATCCCGGGGAAATGAACAAGTTTTGGGACAACCACTTTTTAGGCAGAAAGTTCGACCAGCCATGTTTGTGGACGGAAAAATCATATCTCTGAGTATTATTATTGAAAACTGACCGTTAGATGTTACGACGAGTATGTTGGGTATAACATATCCAAAAATCAGAAACATTCAACGGTCAGATCTTCGGGAATCGTCCATCTCTGATAGTGCGCATGCACATCATTTCCTGGACAGAATATAAAACTCGATTTTTAGCATCTTTAACGAAAGATTCAGGGAAATCGGAGCTTACCATCGCGTTCGTAGCGTCGAGAAATGGTTGTATGGTGAAAACGGGCTTCGACGGTCGCCGGACCGCCGCTCGCCGCCGCCGGGCCGCCGCCGGACCGCCGCCGGATCACCGCCGGACCGCCGCCGGACCGCCACGGAGGGTGGCGGGAAACCTCCAGCTCTCTCTCTCTCTCTCTCTCTCACTCTCTTCTAAAAAACACACTTAAGTGTGTGTGAATTGTAAAGAAAAATGAAAGGGAGGGGATATATATAGTGGTTAAATAATACCGGTAAATGTCTGTTGCTCCGTGCGGTTGGTATCGCGTACAAATCTGACTGATATCGCACTTTTATTTTAGTTTTCTTTTTTTTTAAAAAAATTATGACTTTAAATGTATCGGATACTCTCGGAAGATTTGTTTCGTCTAATATTACGTATTAGGTGGCAAACGGGCTCGGTGCGCGCTAATATCACGTATTTCACACGTTTAACCGTTTGAGCGTTTTCTCGCACCGAATCTGAATATTATAATTTAATTACTTATATAGAATAAAATAGTGCGTAATAATAATTTGTTCATAAATTTAGGCATCCGAACCGCTTGAACTAACAACGTTACGTACGTGTGTTATTGCAGTTTATCGATTTTGCACGCGTCATAGTTGTTAGGCGCTCGGATAGAGTTCCAGAATGATTGTCCAATTAGAATAATAATTCCATAGACATGACACTAGAAGTGTCGGGTTCGATAGAAACTGGTTTTCTATCGCGTAACCATTTATCAGTCTGAATATTCATTTGCGAGGCTCAATGATCATCGTTATGATTTGGGATTATCAAATCGGGGATCAGGTGAACATAAATCCCTTATTGGGCCTTAATGGGCCTTGTGTGTCCATTTCATTGGGCTACACTTTAGTTATCGAATTTGAGGGTTGTTACACATGGATAAAGAAGTCAAAAACTTAAGCATAGCAAGATTCCGATTGTCAGAGTTCGGTGGAACTCCCGGCGTGGTCCTGAGTTCACTTGAACGAGAGGACGAAATGATGCGCAAGTATCTAACCTGTCAAGAATGTTGCTAGTATTTCTTAATTTTCGGGACGAAAATTCCTGTAACAGGGGGATAATGTGACAACTCAGAAAATCTCATGATTTATATATATAAATCTAGTATTTATGTGATTATACAAAATTGTTTCTATATTTTTATTATTATTTGATAATAATATTATAATAATAAAATATAAATAACAATAATAATAATAACAATAACAATAATAATATTGTTAAAAATAATAGAAATAATAACAATAATAATAATAATATTATATTATAAAAATAATAATGTTAATAATGATAATATAATAATAATGAAAATATGTTATTAATAATAATTTATAAAATTATTAAATTGATTTAATAAAGTCCAGGGGTTGTTTGGTAATTTTGAAACATGTTTTACAAACTTATAACATAAAATGTTAACATGTTAAACCACAGGGTCACTTCTGTAATTTCGTTTAAACACCCAACCCGCCGCCCGATTCCCCGACCACCGCTGGCCACTTCTCCGGCGGCCCTCGGCGATTCCAAACGCCATTATAAACTCGGTTTTAACCCCCAAAAATCAGTCCCAAAGTTTCTAGAACGATAATCGAACTCGTACCCCACTTGAATTTGAATAATCGAGTCGATTAGGTGCGATTACCACTAAACCGAATTATTTCGGCGACCACCACTACCAAAATGCACTGAACAATAAACAATACTCAAATTGATTGAGCACTAACGATCTTCTGGTTATTTAAAACTTCCCTCGACTTTCATTGAGCTAAAAACATACAAACATATCAATTTATTCTCCTTGTGTTCGGACCTGCAACTTATTCGATTTCCACCTTCGGGGTTGTATTTCACGAAACCAACAGAAGGCTTTTAATCATTAGTATCATTGGAAGCTCCTGTGTAATTAATTCGATTATCATCAGTGTTGATTATTGTTTGGATTTTACGTTAGCCGCGACCGTTCTTCGTGGTGTTCATCATCAATCGACTTCTTTCTGGTAAATTAAAACACCTACAAACTCGTTTTTATGCATAGATTAAAAGCCCTATGGTTAATTTCATTATTATAACCGATTGGTGGATCAATTGATACCAATCGAATTAGGGTTCATCGATTTGGGGATTCATTTAAGTTTGTTGTTAAAACTAGTTGGAAAAGATCCTAATGCGGCCTTGTGCCTCTGGTTCAGCGGTTCGGTGTGGGAGTGTATGTTTGTGGTCACGGGTTCGAACCCGGCCACCAACAATTATTTTTTAAGCTCTTTTTAGCCCTTTAAAAATACAGAAAATTTATTAAAAATTATAAAAATAATTATTATAAACTTTGTTCATTTTAAAAGTTATATAATTATTTCTGGAAAATTATTTCTTTAAAAACCTTATTTATTTATTTAGTTAATTATTACAAATGTTATAAAATATATTTATAAATGTTATAAATAGCCATTTTTATAAAAATAGACTCTAAATAATAATTTAAATTATTAATTTATTATTAGATGTTATATTGTCTGTAATTATGGATAAAAATGATTTTATAAATTAAATCATAAAATCATACTAAATATACATGATTTACTAAAATCATAAATAGATTTTTAAATAAAATAATAACATAGATTATTACACATAAATAATGTTTATACATGATATAAATATGGATAACATAATTAATAATTAAAAATTTATATATTTATTGAACATAAATCTATTATGTTATGATTATTAATTATTGAACATAATTAATAATTAGATAAATTATATTATGTTTTATCATGTAGATATGTTATAATTTAATGATATGTTATTATTCATTATTTATACATAATCTATATTCAGTTATAAAAACATTATCATATAAATATATGTCTAGATAAATTTTGTCTATTTACAAAATTAAATATAAATTTATATATAACCTCTAAGATTTATTTGGAACATAATGATACGTTAAAAATCATTATTAATCTAATTAATATTAGGAAATGTAAATCTTTAGTTATTAAAGAATTAACAAAATAACTAAATGATTTAATTATATGTTTATAAAAATCCCCGAAAACCAAATTCTAGATCAATTGAACACCAGGTTCAAGATCTAACTTATTTAGGTTTTGGATTTGTATCTGTTTGCTGACGTGAAATATAATTCCTAGCAGGAATTTACTAGGTTGTCAACACCACACAAGGACTGAGGTGAGTTCATAACTATTCCCCCTTTTAATCATTTAAATATTTTGGGGCTGGAATACATGTTGTACATAAATTTTCCAAATTATTTTATGTATTATGTTGAATAATAACTGATCACATTTATGATTACATATGGTTACTATGAAATCCTTCTCTGTATACTGGACTATAAATAAGCAGGATCTTTTGGATAGTACTATCGGGGAGTGACTTACCCCCATAAAGGTATGGACATGTGATCCATATCAGATGCATAAAGATCTTGTTGTCATTGGGATGACTGTTTCTGTAGTGAGACTGCAGATGTGCACTTTATATAGTTTGCATTATAGTTCCACATACAACCCATATGAGGATAAATGTAAAGGAGGATTTGCTCCCTCTGATTTGAAATTATTATGATAATATAATATACACATGAAAAAGATATTAAACTATGGTACATGGACAAATCCTATGTGAAGGACTTGTTGGGCTTGTACATAGTGGGTATGTGGGATAGCGGGTTCACCTAAATAAAAAGGGTTCCGACAGGCTATTCATATACCGGTGAGTAAATTAAACTCACACTTTTACAGTAAATCCTAATTAAGGATAATTGATGATTTATCATTATGTCTTACTTACCTATGAACTCACCAACCCTGTGTTGACACTTGATTTACATGTATTCTCAGGTATCTACTAGGAGCTTATGGACATACACGTAGGATCATATAAAAGCTCAAGATACCTATTGATTATTATTGAATTATGATTAAGAAATGTTGTCAAGAAAACAATCTATCTTTTATTCCGCTGCTCTGATTATTAATGAAATGTTTATCTAAAACTTATCATATAGATAACTGCATCTCATGTGTGACTACTGTGTTCGATCCTATTTGTTCACCCTCTGTGATAAATTCCAGACCCGGAATTTGAGGGTGTGACAGAAAATTTTTATGAATGATATTTTATTAAAATAAAGTTTAAAAATAAAAGTTTTAAAAAGTTGATATCCTTGTTTTATTATTTATATAGTCATTACTTATACTAATTTCAATCATATCTTATCTTTGAATATCATCTCATAATTATAAATTTTATTCTATTTAATATCTTATTTATTCAAACTGTGTGTTATACGAGTTTACTAAACTTAGTTGCTTATTATGATCCTTCAATGGGCCAAACATCTGCCCTTGTCGATGCTTTCGTTCACTTAGCATATGCTTCTAAACGATGGAGATGGTCATAATATCTTTTTAAATCTGTTTGAAAATTTTGAAAAAAGTTAAAGGTTACTTGAAAATACAATAAATGGGTCATATAACACATGCACAACCATAATTCTTCTTCCTTAAATCATTACCCCACTATGCACTACCATCAAATTTCATTTCCTTAAACCCTACACACGCTCTCCGCACACACCTATGGCTAACTTTAGTATCGTGATTTCAGAAATCGAATGGCCAGTTAGTGAGTCATAGACTAACCAGTATGATTAATCGGCATTCTTACAAGAAAAAAATATATTAGAATGAAGATTGAGACATAATAATGAGGGAAAGTTTGATTTGGTTTTTCTTTCTCATGCACAAGCACACCTTTGAGTGAGGATTAAGGTTTGTCATAAACCCACATGACATGCAACCACTACAATTATTCCTCACAATACATAGCATTTAATTATAGCCAATTATCTGTTTTCTTTTTTAAATTTCATTTAAATATCAAATTTGTTATGATTTTCTTTTTCAAGTACCCCACACAGTATAATTTTCTATATATTAGTAAGATTATCCATCCTCGTCGTTTACAAAGTTTGGCCGAAAAAGTATTTGACAAGAATGTAAAAAAAAATCTGTTTATTGCAAAACAAAAAAAGTTGGTTTGTTTACCTTGCCATTGGTTGATAACTTGATGAAATGCTCCAACAACAAAGGCTTAATTACACTACTAAAGTTTTGTATCTCCTTTATAAAATATTAAAATACATAAGCATATCTCCCTTTAAAGTATGATCTCTTTAAGCTTTTGATCAATACTTATTTTAGCATCTAATATTGGAAATTTAAATAACGTGGTCAGGTATAGCTAGCTAGGTTATAGGGGTTAACTTGACTTTAAAAAGGTACTTTCGGATCTTATAATGGTATGCCAATGAAAGCGATATTATGATGCAAAACCCTTTTCATGTGCCATGAGATGGACACCATCACAACCACGAAATTTATCACCAAATCCTACCACAGATTCATTTGCTACCAAAATTGCATTTTTCACGTAAAAGTCTACTTTAGTCGACTTTAAATTCATGATTTGTTTAAAATTATCAATATTTCAAGTTATATAACTTCAAAAGCAATCTTTTTAAAATGATGGAAATATAGACATGAACATTAAAATTGCAAGTTAGTAGTAAGAATCATGCATGATATCATATATCCTAAAATATCATTACTATTCTATGAGAAAATTACAAAAAGGACCAACATTGATTTGTGATTGTGATTTCGTATATTAAAGAACACAAGATAGACGGATCCTCTTCTTCTTATTGTCATTTCTTTTCCAATAGATCATATATTACTTCCCTTTTTAGTGACATGAATGTAGTTTTACGATTAAATATACTTCTTTCTTACAATTGCAGAATTGTCTTTGCTATTTCTTTAAATCGAACATGTTTCGTATTTATTAATTGTTAACAGGTATATAAAAGAATATTAAAATCACATTGAATGCTTTTTTCATCTTGATTATTAAAAAGTAGCATAAACCCAAAACTCTCCTCGTCATCCTCATATCGGCAACATAAGTAATATGTGAATAGTAATTAATTAATGAAATTGTTAGTATGAATTATTATGTATCAATAAATATAACTATAGTTTTGCATTATTAAATGTCAATTGTATAATAAAAAAAGTTTTAAAACTTACAAAACATCAAAGTGCTCCTAGCTATTAAATACCTTTTTCTAATTTTATTTAAAAATAGTAACATCTTATGCAATATGCATCAGAAAATGTTTTAAGAAAATAATTATTTAATATCCCTTCTTTTTAATTGGAAAGTTTAATTGATTAGTCATTAGCTAGGATGCCGTAGTCCATAGCCCACGTCTCCCATAATTTCTCATTAATTACTTTCTTGCTGCCTTTATGGACTTTGACGTTACCAGTGAGAACCCGGTCGAGCCGGATATTATAGTTTGTGAGCCCGACCACTGCCGCGTGCTTGTTTTTTGAATACACACCAAATCTCCCACTAATGACTAAACACTAAACACTTCACACCCACCCCTCACAACTAAATCACCCAACAACCGCAAATCACGCCTGCTCGCCACCCCTCATTTTATTATAATATCTACATATTATAATATAATTTATTTTTTAATTTTATTTTATTTTATTTTATTTTTGAAGTGCAAGCAAATGCATTTAGTTAACTCTCTAAGTTTTTTCGATTTTAGCTCTTCAACTTAAGATTAATTCAATACAAGATGATCGATGTATTTTTATCAATATTCATTCTTTATAAACTTAATTGATTGCAGAAAGAAGTTAAGACTAAGAAAAACATAATGATCCGATTAAAAGATATCACACGTATTATTCTTCTACAAGAACTCACTCAAATCTTCTTTTTCTGAAGATGCATATTTTTTTAAAAAACAGATCGATCCTAAATAATATGTAACGTAAATATTACGTCGGTTACAAAACTGTCATGCATCATATAGGAGCAAAATTGTTGGGCGACCAACGGATTGACGACGTACTGTTTAGAAGCACCCTGTGATCAGAACATCGGCCGGAAGAAAGTCGCCGGCGATGTCTTGAAAGTAATCATCCACTTTTAGTATCGATGCCGCGGATGTAACATCAAGCATCATGTCGTTGCACATTCCAAAGTGCTCTTGATCATCCCATAAGGGTTGTTAGCCTCGGCGCCCCATATCTGTGCATCATCAAAGGATATGGATGTTGTAGCAAAGTTATCGTCTGTCACATATTCCGAGGATGGGGCTCCGCTTTCTATGTGGATCGGATCGGGCAAGTCGAAGTCGTCAATGGGGGAGCATTTTAAGAAGCAGCTGGGTGATTGGACGTCAACCGGGGCTCCGTCGAGCGTCGGATAATCAAACAAGAAGGGAACATCCATTTCCAGTTGGTCGTAGTTGAAGTCATCGACGTCGACATCTTGAAGCAAAGTAGGATCATGAAGAGCCATTTGACGGTCGAATTTCTCCCCGTTATCGGACTGACATTCCTTTGGCGGTTCGTCGCCGCTCTCGAACCGCAAGACAGAAGTGGGAGACGGAAGGTTGTTAGACTCGGCGCCGGAGTCGTAACCGGAAGTTGACGGAACACTCATGACTTCTTTGGCCGGCGGTGTGACGAAATTCGTCAAGGCGTCGGGGCCACGTAGTTTAATAGCGGCATTATCGTAGACCATGGCGGCTTCCTCGGCGGTGTCGTATGTTCCCAACCACAAGCGAACACGCCTCGCTGGGTCCCTGATTTCGGCCGCCCATTTGCCCCACGGCCGTTGTCGTACTCCTCGAAACTTCCTGACCTGCTGAGTCTTCATCGCCTTGTGTTTAGCTTGGAGGACCATCTTCTTCCGCCCACCCACCGCCTGATCAGTCTTACAAGATGTTTGTATCATGTTCACCTCGTTCACATACTTCTTCACCCTCCGTCGTCCGAATAGCTCCTCTTCTTCATCACTGGAGGAGTCCGTGGCGTCAGGATCAGTCATTGAAATCCGTACCACTTTCGGCATCGACCCCTTTTGTCCGTTCAAAGGCTTCTTCGACTTTGCGCCCGCAGAAGGCAGATCAACAGCCACCATTGTTGTAACCTTTTTGTGCTGGCTGTATTTGATCGGACGTAACATTTCGTAGCTATCCATCTCACACACGTACGAACTAACTCAAAAATCGCATTCAAAAGATCAACCAAGAAAGAAAGGTGTTGGTGGGATCTTTCTTTAGTACTCTTAAAGAAGCTAATTCAGAACCAGCTTGAATCAAAACTATTTCAAAAAGGAAAAGCTGAAGAGAAAAAGGCTTCTTTTATGGAAAAGAATGACACACAGGAAGTGGCCGGGTGAATGAAGCTGCTTCAAGTTCTTCCCTTCGAGTTCTATGAATGGAGGAATTAAAATATATATATATATATATATAGAGAGAGAGAGAGAGAGAGAGAGTATGAATACTGAATTGAAGACCAAAAGAATTTGGAAGTTGAAGTTACGAGAGATGGGGTAACAATCAGAGTTTTATAGGATCCGTCTACGGGACCAAACATAGGAACACAAATATTTTAATAATTTTATTAATAATATAATATTTTCATCTTTTTAATAATATTATAAAAAAAAGCCCAAAAATATCTCAAGCTGTTAGGCACCGAAGTAAAAGTGACCGGCGGTTGGTCGGAAATGAAAGATTCCGATGACGTCCGACCGGCAAAGGGCAACTCGGTGGATGGTGACACGTAAATGAGGGGTTAGGGACAATGGTCCAATAGTGAACTCAAAGCAATGCTGACTCAGCACATGGTTTACCTCGTACTTGGTGAAACCGCTCACGTGACACCCAGGATGCTCGCTCTGTTAAAAATTAGGGAAACTCATCTCCGCAAATTTAATCACCTCCCATATGCTTTGACCGATTTCATTTTTCAACTTTTCACAAAGGGTTTGTTATAGATGCACCCAAGATGATATTGGAAACGCTATCGATACGGCCCGTAAGAGCCTTCACGGGCCGTATTGGTCTGTAAATATCAAATCAGTTAATTCATCATTTTTACGACCCGTATTGTCCATTAAGGCCCGCAATTTCATATTTTTTACGGCTCGTAATTTCATATTTTTAACGGCCCGTAATTTCATATTTTTTACGGCCCGTATTGTCCATTACGACCCGTAATGGCAGAGCTGTAATGAGCCTTATGACGGTAAGTAAAATACTGATTTTTTTTATTTTTTGATATTTTTAACATTTTTCATTCATTTATGATTTATTAATTAATAATATTTTTTGGGATTATATGTCACTTTTATAAAACACTTTTTTATAAGTTATATAAATAAATATTTTAGTTGGAGCATTCACATTCGATTCTCTAGAAATTTGTGAGTGTAGTCTTTAATTATATAAAATATTTGTAAGTAAATTACGAAAAAAAACTTTAGTAATTTGTGTTATTAGAACATTATTCTAAAGAATAATAATATATTAGTAATTTGTGTTATTAGAACATTAGTAATTAGTTGGAGCATTCCAATATATGTATTTATAATATATTCATATAAAAAATAATAAAATATCTCAATAACCAATATTAACATTTTATATTTTAAAATTAATTAGGCTATAAAAATAAGGTTTGCGTTATACAAACACTCATTTATGTTATTGAGACACCTTATTGCCTCTATCTCTCTCCATGTATCTATATGTATGTATAGAAAGATATAGAGAGAATAATAAATTGGGTGTTCAATAACATACCCCTATCTTTATTTATTTTTTTGCTTTTATAAAATACTTATTTACAAATTTTATAAATTAATTTATATCAAACTAAAAAAGTACTATAACCTAACTAATTTTAAAATATTAAAAAACATTTATTGAAAAAAATAAAAATTTAAAGAAAACAATAAAAAATAGGAAATTTTACTTACGGTCATAAGCCTTGTTACGACCCCGTAAATTAAAGTCATTACGGGCCGTAATGATCAATACGGGCCGTAACATTTTATAAGGGTCTTTACGGGCCGTGAAAAAAATCTAAGAGCGTTTCTATAACACCTGACAGGATGTCTGATTAGCATTTGCCGTTCACTAATTATAATTATTAATCCTCCATTTATTAGCTGTAATTTTTTAGCCTCGTCCTTCGTAACAAAATTTATACCCCCTCCGTACATTCCATATTGCATTTAACGTTGTAATATGCTTTACTTTTTGAACGGTGTAATATGCTTGCTTACGCATTAAAATTTGAAGTATATTAGTATAAAGTTGATTAGAAGAAATTTCAATTTTTTTTCTTAACGTCCAAAAACTTTTATTGATAACCCGAGACTACTAGCAAGATACTAACAGCCTAAAAAACATGCAACATGGTATTACCCCCCTTATATTAAAATTAAACCATTGAGATCATTCCAAACTTGTCGTTTTTTTTTCTTCATATTAGTCAAACTGTGATCATCATAAAAGTTATTGATATTCAAAAAGTTTAACTAATACCGAAAGTTTATTCGTAATTAAATTATTATTATAAAAAACAACCTGAAGAAAGTTCATATAGTTATTGTAAAAATATATAACTTATATAATTCTGTAGGACTTCTGTTTAAATATTAGGTATATTTTGTTTTAAGAAAAAAACTTTCGGTAATAATAATTATTTTAGTGTAATAGTAGAGAGATTTTGCATTAAAGAATATTTAGGGGTCGAATAATAATTCACTTAATTACAAATTGAGTTGGTTAAATTTTGAATTCGATAGTACAACTTTTTACAGCAACGACTAACGTGGGGAACCTCGTATCTGGGGCCATATATATTAGACCATGTACCGATGTACGTCTCTAGGCTCAACCTTGTTTCTGTAATTACGTCTCTCGAGATGGTTTTTTCACACATCACCTTGTTAAATTTTACCAAGTTGTAATATTATTATGTGGTAATAATCTTATACCTAACACTAATGTTGCCAACATCGAACCAGCTGGTTGGTCCAGGAACCGTGTTTATAACCAGCCCGAATTAGCCACTTCGAACGGTAAAATGTTCGACGCTCAAAACACGTTCGAAAAAAAAACCTTGGAAATATGCTTGTTTGATCTTGGCTCATCTGTAAATGAGCTGAGCAGCTCGGTTCGGTTTGTAAACGAACTGATACGAGCAAAGGTACGCTCGCTCGTTCTTTGTTCGGTTTTGCTCGAATTATTTTTAATTGATGGTTGATATGTTACCCTAAGGTTAATTAAAAGCCCATAAGCATTTACCCTAAAATCCTTTACCATCGACTGCCACTTTCCTTTAAATTCCTCCAATTGCAATCACCTATAGCGACCATTCGACATCCTATTCGTCTTCTTCAAGTTGATTGGCTTCAAGTTCGATTTGTAGTTTCTAGTTTGTTGAGTTTAAGTTGGAACTCTTGAACGAATGATAATTTTTAGTTTTTTACTACACTGTTATATGAAACCGAGCCAAACAAGAAGAATCGAGTGTTTGGTTTAAAATTGAACCGAGTTCGAGCATGAACTTCTTGCTCGGATTTGTAAATTTGAACCAAACCGAGCCGCTTGGTTTGTAAACTAACCAAGTTTGAGCAAAATCTACATTCAGTTTAGTCTGTGAACAACCCTACTTGCAATCGCCCTTAATTTAAACGACTGTTATAAGGTCTAACAAATGTTTCTAAAGGATGAATTGGGTTTTGTTCGGTTGTATTCTATACTTTGTTAAAACTTTAAGAATGTGTTCGGTATGCAGGAATTGTTAGGGTTAACCGCGCACAAATAATCAAACAGAAGAACAGTAAACAATAAAGAACACGAGAGATTATAGAGGTTCGGTTGCGGTGTGCAACCTACGTCCTCTTGTGGCAACTAGGGTTTTCTTTTTATTGAGTGATAATGATTACAAGTACAAGAGAGATATATATAAACAATAATTAGGGTTTCACCCTTTAGTTAACATTCTAACTAAACTGGGCCTAATTAGAACATGGGCCGCCCGAGCCCCACTGTTCCAAATTAATCCACCCCGAAGCCTACACCCAACAATTCTCCCACTTGGAGGCTTCGAAACACATTCAGCTGCACTCCACTTCTTTGTACTTCTGTAGATAAAATCTCTCTAATTTTGCACCCCCTAGTTACCCCCACCTTCTCAACATTATTCCTGAAGGCCAGCTGAAGCTATGCAAAGCTTCAGCTTATCCAGCGGCACAGATTTAGTAAACATATCAGCTGGATTCTTCGCATCTGAGATGTTTTCAAACTGATTGTTCCATCACTGATCAATCCTTTAACGAAATGATATCTCATCCCAATGTGCTTTGTTTTACCATGATAGACTGGATTTTTGGCAAGTTTCACTGCACTCTCATTGTCACAATACAATGAGTAATCAGACTGTTGTTTGCCCAATTCTTCAAGAAAAGTCTTTAACCATACTAACTCCTTACTAGCTTCGGCAACAGCCATGTATTCAGCCTCTGTTGTTGATAGAGCCACACTTTTCTGAAGTCTAGACATCCAACTAACTGCTGTACCTCCCACTGTAAAGACATACCCTGTAGTGCTTTTAAATGTCCCTTTACAACCACCCAAATCAGCATCAGTATAACCCCTGAGAATTGCATCTCTCCCCTTGAAACATAACCCCATTTTTGATGTACCATTCAAGTATCTGAGTATCCACTTGACTGCTTCCCAGTGTTCTTTTCCCGGATCTGACATAAACCGACTAACTACCCCAACGGCATGAGCAATATCTGGCCGAGTGCAAACCATGGCATTCATGAGACTGCCAACCGCAGACGCGTATGGAATTTTAGCCATCTCTGTTCTTTCTTCTTTAGATTTAGGAGACTGATCTTTGGTAAGCTTTAAGTGACTTCCCAATGGTGTGTTTCTAGGCTTGGTCTTCTCATAATTCATCTTGAATCTTTCCAACACTTTCCCGATGTATTTTTCTTGAGATAGTGTTAAAGAACCATCCTTTTTGTTTCTGATGATGCTCATCCCGAGTATCTGTTTGGCTGGACCCAGATCTTTCATCTCAAATTCTTTAGACATTTATTTCTTTAACTTGCTGATTTCTTTCATATCTAATCCTGCAATTAACATATCATCTGCATAAAGTAGTAGAATGATATAAGAGCTGTTGAACTTCTTCAGATAGCAGCAATGATCCATCTGACATTTCTTGTACCCTGACCTTTTCATGAAGTTATCAAACCTCAGGTACCACTGCCTGGGTGCCTGTTTTAGACCATACAAGCTCTTTTCCAATCTGTAGACCCAATTTTCTTTCTCGACAACCCGGAACCCTTCAGGTTGTGCCATATAAATTTCTTCTTCAAGATCACCATGTAGAAATGTTGTCTTAACATCTAATTGTTCTAGATGTAAGCCCTCTGCAGCTACAAGACTCAGAACCAATCTGATGGTTGTCATTTTCGCAACTGGCGAGAAGATCTCATCATAATCAACCCCCATCTTTTGCTGGAAACCCTTGACTACCAAACGAGCTTTGTATCGTTTAGAACCATCATGTTCTTCCTTGACCCTGAAGACCCATTTGTTTTGCAGAGTTCTTTTATCTGGCGGAAGCTTGGTTAGTACCCATGTTTTATTTTTCATCAAAGAACTTATCTCATCCTTCATAGCATGCTCCCACTGAAGCGAATCTTTCATCTTAATGGCTTCAGAATAACTTCCTGGTTTACCATTTTCAGTTAAGAAAAGATAGTTGACTGAAGGAGTAAACCTCTCTAGTGGTTTGGAGACACTGGTGGACCTCCTGACCCAATTTTGAGACTGGTCAGGATCCTGCGAGGGCTGTTCGTCATCAGAGTCTGAACTCCCACTATCAGAAGCTCCCGCTGCTTCTTCATCTATACCCATATCGTCATCTTCAAACTCCAGAACTTCAGTTTCTGTATTTAATTCAGTAACTCGCTGTGTTTTATTTGCATCAGTTTTAAATTCAACGTGCTCTTTCTGGACCTGTGAGTTTGTTGTGATTCTGTCTTTGTACAACTCAGCCTCGTTGAATGTGGCATGCATGATAAGTATGATGTGACCATATATGATGGTAATGACTGATGAATTGTAAATATCTATGTTCCTTGTGTTGATGCGTGTTTATCTTTTAGTGACTTTACGTGAATGAATGAATGAATGAAACGAATGTAATAAATAACGTAAAGTGAAAGATAATGAAAGAGCGACATGATGAATGAATGCGTGCATTAATGAATGAACGAATGAAAGAGGAACATGATGAATGAATGCATGCGTTAATGAATGAATGAATGAATGAATGAAAGTCTTGCATGGTCTAAGGGGCACGAGATGGATTTGACGGTTAAGAAGTCTTGGAAATAATGCTTGGTTTTAGTAACTAGGCCTATTACGAGCCTTAGGGTAGATTATGGACAGTGAGCCATACTTGCCTTAAGAACAACAGGGCAGTGTCTTTGTGACCTGTCACGGGATAGTTGTTACAGCAGGAGTGGTGACGATCACTTGCGGGTTAACGTGACCCCGGGAAGAGGTGTTGTCGGTCTATGGACAGAGAGCCATAGGGGAAACAAGGTTGTCGGTCTATGGACAGAGAGCCATAAGGGCAACCAGGTGTCGGTCTATGGACTGTGAGCCATAGGGGCACCAGGTATCGGTCTATGGACTGAGAGCCATAGGGGCACCAGTATGTTACAGTATGCTTTGTCGGCTCATGGGTTGGAACCATGAGGGCAGAGACGAGAAGTGACCCTTAGAGATTTGCATGCTTGACGAATGAAAGTAATAAACAGAAGGAACATAATGATGACGTATGAAACGGGATCCTCGTCACTCGACCTCAGTAATCATGGCTGTGTGCCTTGAAGAGCGTAAAGTGTGACCGGATCTAGAAAGAAGTAAAAGATAGAGGATGCGTGAAAGTAATGAACGTCCGAATAAATGAAATGAACGTAAGAATGAATGTAACGTACGTACAGATGAATGTAACGAATGTATGAATGAAAGTAAGAAACATACGAACAAAAGAAAGAGTTAAGAAAGAACGTGAACGTTAACAATGAACGGTACACGAACGAAAGTTAATGAATGAATGATGAAGATAATAATAATATTATCTACGTGTACGTATGTTGTATGATCATATGTATGTAAGAACGGTTTTGATGGACAGTAAAGTACACTTTATTATAAAACTAGAACTCACTCAGCAACGCTGACTTTGATGTGTTTCCAGTTGGCAGGTATGTTGCTGAGGATGGCACAGGGCGACTACTCAGTTGATGTGGCTGGCATCCAAATTTGACATGTCATTGTATTTTAAGAAGAAAACGAATGTTGTAAAGTTATGAAATAACATGTTTTAGTTATAAATGAAAATTTTTAATTTCCGCTGCAAAGTAAATGTACGTTTGAAATGTCTTTATGTGCGATGAATGAGCAACTGTGAGGTGCCCGGGAACGGGGCCTTACAAGTTGGTATCAGAGCCAAAGTTTAAGTGAAATGGGTAAATTTTCAAAATAAACCTTAACTTAAACTGAAAAAGGGACAGAAAGGGGTGGGATGCCAATCTGAGTAGCTGCGTGCCATCAGCTATTTTCTTAATATTAACTGGTAGTATGTGCGCATGTTGTGTGCTTATGTGTACTGCTAGGTTTAGATGCTAATGTAGTCAGGACAGGTAATGCTCGGGGTACGAAGAGTAAAGTAAGTGGGTAATCACAACTGGACACTGTAATTAGGAACTTGCTATACTTGACATAAACTGAGCTATTCCCTTGAATGGCCGTGTTAGTGTTTGAATCTTTCAGTGTGTGATAGAGGATGGCTAGCGGCAGAACTCCTAAGGTTTTGCCAAATAGGGGCTGTGGTGGACGTGGTGCTGAACCACGTGTCATGAGGAGCATGTCTAGAGCAGCTGAAATGACACTTGAAGAGCCTGAAGCCCCTCACCTGGAAGGCGGTGATGATGGTGCTAGTTTGAGGATCGCCATGAAAGAGGCTGTTGTTGAGGGAGTCCAACAGGTCATGCAGGCGATTCTGCCATCTATGGTGACTGAGGTAATTAGGGCGGTGAAGGAGACGACGGCTATTGAAGGAAGCACGAAGGGTAGCGGCGACATGAACTGGAATGGAAAGCGGTTCGGACGTGGCAGGGACACTCCAAACAAAAAGATTGCCAGGACGGAGGAACGGCGTGCAGCTTCGTCCGGTACGGGGTTGAGGAAGTGTGGTAAGTGTGCCAAAGGGCACATTGGAGAAGATATGTGGAGACCAAACCTCTGCTCCATATGTGGACGCCAACACCCCGGGGAATGTAGATTGGGGACCAAAATCTGTTTTCGATATGGGAGGCACGGTCACGTAGCCAAAGAGTGTGGGGTGGTACGGTGTTATAACTGCGAAGGAAGGGGTCACATAAGCAGGGATTGCAAGAAACCAAGGGCGGAGGGCGCAGGGCCTTCACGATGATGCCGGAGCAGGCTAGGATAGGCCCCGATATCGTGACAGGTATGTATCTAGTAATCATACTCTGCCTTCTGTGTTGTTTGATTCCGGAGCTAGAAAAAGTTTTGTTTATGTTCTTTTTCTGTGCTAAGTTGCCCATTAGGAGTGGGAGTATTGATAAGCCCTTTGATGTAAGAACCGTCAAGGTAAGTCCATCAGGGCTTCTGAGATGATAGGAGACTGCAAGGTGGAGTTAGAAGGTCATGGATACCCGGTTAGACTACTTGTGATAACCTTAGTTGATTTTCGAATTGGTTCTTGGAATGGATGGGTTGGTGGACTTCGAGACAAATATAGCGTGTCGCGAGGAGATGATTCGAGGATAGCGCCTGACGTGAGTTCGGTAACTGTTTATAGAAATCGGGTCACGACGATTCCGAGAGTAAACTCAGAGGCGGTTGCGGAAGAAGTGCACCAGACCATGCAGACAATCCTATCGTCTGTAGTGACCGAGGTGATAAATGCTGTTAGAAATTATGAGAGACGGGGAAGGGGGTAGACTTTCAGGTGAAAGAAGACAGCCCAAGACTGGAACGGTTTTCTTCGATGACGAAGAGAAAGAAGAAGGAGGAGGAGCTTGCGCCGGAGGCGGCACGAGACTGTGAATACGGGACAATTTGATGATGCAAGTCCCCAACTTTTGATGGTGACGGCACTGCTGCTGCTCACCGATAGGTGAGGGGAATGGAAGCCATGCTGAATATCAACGGGTGCCGGGAGGATCAGAAGGTGAAGTTTGCCGCTCACTCTTTAGTGGATTCAGCTTTGTGCTGGTGGGACAACATAGTCCAAGTTGAGGGTAGTCGGGCTATCGGAGGGACGAGATGGATAAGGTTGAAAAGGAGTCCTGCAATTCGAGGCGGGGACGATGACGCATCGGTAGTACACCACTAAATTCAATAAAGTGGCACGGCTGGTGCCGGATCAGGTGACACCTCCTTCACGGGTGATCGAGAGGTACATGAAGGGCTTGCCGGTAGGCATCCGTAGTCATATGATCACTGCCCGGCCAAGCATGTTCTGGTCGGCGGTAGATCTAGCGGGAAGGTTGTACGACGAACGGAAGGCGATGTCGATAACGGGCGAAGCAGAGGAGCGAGCTTATGTTAAGAAGGGAAAGGAAGGCGAGATAGTAATGGTGGAAAGGTGGCAGAAGGTAAGGTGATAAGGATCGATGATCGTGAGAGGATAACGGGAAGGGTTGAGGAATGCAAGAAGGGTAGTAGAGGTCATGAAGGGGAGTGCAAATGGGGATTTAACGTCTGTTTTCAGTATGGGAAGGAGGGTCATAGGGCAAGGGATTGCCGTGTGGCTAAGTGCTACAATTGCGGTAAGGCTGGACATCTGAATAGAGATTGTAAGAAGTTAAAGGCGGGAAGTTCCGGTGCGGGGAAGGAAACAGGGGGTGAAGGCTACAGCTTTTGCCCTTGTCAAGTGGAGAGTAGAGAGGACTCCGCCCGGACGACAGGTACGATTCCCACTACTCCCGGTTGTAAGTTGCATGTTAGTGGCAGTTCGTTCCCACTACTCCCGGTTGTAAGTTGCATGTTAAGAGAAGGAACATCGACGAGCCATTCAGTGTAGGGGATTGCATGATGCAATTGAGAAAGCTGTGTCACCCGTTGTCTGAGGAACAGTTCCAGCCAGTGATTGGTTCATCGAACGACAACGTATGCATAGTTTCGACGTTGTAGCAAACAAGTAGAATGGGAGGTCATAAGCGAAAGAAAAGGATAAATTGGTTTGGGCTACCAAAGAAGCCTATATGTTTATCTATCATAGTATACCTGCAAGGAACCTGAGGAAAACCGATCTCGGTACAGTTATATTTGGAACAACACCTAGCACGATTAATGAAAGCCTTTTTCATCAGTCGTTTGGTTTGCAAGAAGGTCATTGTTCCTACATAAAGAACATCAAACAAGGGCCGGAGTAAGCAGCAACTTTACGCAAAGTTGAAGGCCTTGTTCTTCAAGCACTAAAGCTGAAGGTTTTCAGCGATATTCTGAAGCTCAATGATTATGACGCCGAGCCTTTGCTCGAATATTGTAATGTAGTAACCGTATGCTACATGGCATGTTTGAAGTCGCAGGTGGTGGTCAAATGGACATTTGTTAGGACCGTGTACGTACGGAGTACTAACCGATTCTTTGTTGTACCAGATCAAATAGTGCGGAATCCTATTTGATTGGCGATTCAATCAGTGAAAACGTAATCTGGATCAATACTAACGATTAGAAAACGTTAAGAATTGATTAGCAGTGACCAGGAACGTTTTGTGAAGTTGGAATGGACGAACAGCAAGTTCTGGGTCGATTAGGGTTTCTAATATTCGAAGTGTCCCGTTTTTCCACGAATTAAGTGGTATTTATAGGTTACAGATCTCATTCGTGCGACTGAGCCTTGCGACTGGCTCAGTCGTGCGATTGAGTAATACGATTGATTCATTCGAACGCTTGAGTCAGTCTCATGACTCAAACGGGCGATTGACTCAATCTCCTAGTTCAACCGTGCGATTGAACCATTCGCATGGTTCAGTCGTGCGACTGAAACAGATTCTTAGTCAAATACATTCTTGAACCTTTAACGATTCAGAACTGTGTCTCACAACTGTAAACCTATATAACATGGTCATATTATGCGTGTAACAACTAATAATATAATTAGATATAACATTAAATAATCAACAACCATATAAAGAAGAGATTCTCATTCGATTGATTGAACATTACATATGCGTTACAAGATAGAAGTCTATTACATTTGAGCTCACTAGACTAGAACTGGGGACATGTGTACCAACAAACTCCCCCTTGGACCTAGTTCTATCTAGACCTTTACTTCTTTCTTGAACTCTTCAAACCTTTTTAATCTCTCTTCTTTGGAAACCCCCGCATGGATATTTAGCGCAAAGCATAGACGTATTATGTGCTGAAACTGTAGAGCTTGCACAATATCCTGCGTATCGAAAAACAGTGGCCACTTGTACAGCGTATACACATCAGACGCTGACAAGTTGATAAGCCACATGGGGTCGAACACCCTTATAGCTTCCATCGACCCGTCCTTTTCCAAAACAATGACTGCCTCACCCGAGCGCCAGTCATAGTACCACCACTTAAAGTGTGGGGTAAAGTCCTGTGGCATCTCCCTCAGTGGAATTCTGGACATTGTGCGCGGAGGTCGCCACTTCAGGACTATCTTAGGCTGACCAGTGATGGGACTTACCTCAGACCTTCTGAGGTACCTCGTTGCCTGCTGAGGTTTGAAGTTTACCCATCTGGTCCTATATTCCTTCTTCAATGCAGCCTCAAACCAGCCAGACATCTTCTTTGGATCAGCATAAAGAAGCTTTAGTCGTGCCAACTGGTTGAGTTCAAAACCTGGGAGAGTCTTCAGATCATGAGGGAATCTAAAGTACTCGATTCCCCTCTCCCTCTTCACTGCATATACTCCAAGGTCATCAAAATGAGCCCAAGCTATAATCTTCCCAGACACCTTCATATTCTTCTTTACTTTGCATAACTTGGTGTAGGTACTCTGAGTTGTTGTAGTACGTTGTGCTCGGACATCGGCGAAGCAAGCCGCCCATTCAGCCTTTCGAATGTCAACTTCGGCGTCCGTGGCTTGAGCTTGGCTTGTTGATGCTTCCGCTCCTTTTTCTTTATCATGGAGTTTATCCAGAATATCACTATCAAGGTTGTTCACCAGATCAGGAAACGTGTTTCCCTCTTGATCAGTGTATTCTGGATAATGCTGATCTGTGATGTCTTCAATTTCAATTTCTTCAACATCTTTAAGTTCATCATCATCAGCATCATCAAAAACTGGAGCATCTTTAACGATTTCGTCTGGATTCAGACGAAACATTTCAGCCAGTTGCTCATCAGTGAGGTCGTGAATAATTTCTCCTTCTTCAGGAGTATAACTCACAGACCTTCTGACGATCCCCTGCAGATCAAGAATCATTGTTAGTTGAGACTTGACCTGTTGGAGGGGAGCAACATCATGTTCGTCTCTCTGAAAGTTAGGATCTGTTTGATTTAAACATGCAACACAATACTTGTTAGTAAATAATCAAACACAGTCACTAACATAAGATATAAACATTCATTAAATAAATTTAACAAAATCTCAAATACAAAAGTCTGTTAAATACATAAACATGACTAACTAAACAGTACTTTTATCTTGAATTTCCGGAGTTTCTTCAGTTGGAGCAGACGAAGAGGGTCCTTGATCATGTCGGCGTTTAGAACGCCTTTCGCCTGCTACATTATCACTTTGATCTCCGGCAGTTTCTCCTCCTTTACCTTCATCATCTTCCTTCTTATCGTCACCATTATTACTCTCATCACTACCATCATCATCGTCATCATCCTCATCATCTTCATCATCATCATCCTCATCCTCACCATCATCATCATCATCATCATCATCATCATCATCATCATCATCACCATCACCTTCTCCAATCTTGAGGGGCTCACTCTGAGTACCTTTCAGTTTTAGCACTAGAGTCTTATGAGCCGCCTCTAGCTTTCCCATCCTCTCATCCGTTTCAGCCTCGTGTTGTAACAAGCCTGTGATCTGATCGGTCTGCGAAGTGATCACTTGGGCTTGTGAGGATGTTAACTCCCTCAATCTTTCAATCTCAGCTGCCTGTGAAGAACTTTGTTCTTGCAGCTGAAGGATCTGAGCTGTCTTAGCCTTATCAGAGGCTAACAACTGAAGCACCATGCTGTTGAGAGCAGCAAGCTGATCTACTACAGAAATTGGTGGGATGAATGAGCTGGATGGGAACGGTGAGGGACCTGTTTGTTGAGTGGTGGTGGTGGAGGTGGTTGTGGTGAATATAGGAGAGGGAATGAATGATGTGGTAGGCTGTACAGTGGTGGTAGTGGTGAATATGGGAGAGGGAGTGAATGAGGTTGAAGTCGGTACGGTGGTGGTGGTGGTGGATGTGACAGTGTGAGGTGAAGGGATAGTAGTGGTGGTTGGAGATGTTTGGGATGATGTAGAGGTGGTAGCTGTGGTGAACCTTAGTCTCTTTCCTTTCTTACCATGCGGACGCGCCATGGTCTTCTTCCTTTTACCCGTTGACAAAGGTGCTCCTCCTCTGTTGCTGGAATCATCAGGGGCATACGAGGGATCAGACTCAAAGCGTGTGTCCCCTGATGTACCAGACTGTCCACCAACATCTCTCAGTCCTTTCTCGGTGGCAACCACTTTGCTGCCAACCCTCCGGGTCAAACCTTCTTCTTCACTTTCTTCCTCATCGTCGGGTGGACAAAAGTCAGGAACAAACCCGGCAGTTGTCGTGTCTGTGTGTGGTGATGATGGATGTGCTGTATAAGTAGAGGGTCCCTCAGAAGAAACCGGTCCAACGTCTCCATCATGACTATCATCGTCATCTGAATCAACAGATGATATAGTAATCACCTCAGTGTCAGAGTCACTGTCGTCATGACGCCATTTGCGCCTCCTTGGCGCCACGTAATCTGCCCGGGCCAGATGCCCTATCAATCTCTTCAACACGGGCTTCACCTGCTTGCCCCTATAAACCTTCATTCTGCCCAGAGTAGTGTCATCCATGATCTCCAATATCACTGCATCGCTCTTCTCTTTGGGCAACTCAGGCAACTTCTCATTGAAAATGAGCTGAAGAAATCGTGGATACATGCAGAAACCTTCTTTTCCCTTTGCCTCCAAGTTCTCAATCAGATAAGAAAAGATCATGTTGGAGAAGCTGAAAGGGTGGTTTAGGACCAATGCAACATATGCATTCTGAATTTGGTCCTATAAGTCATTGAACCCACCCCTCCTAGCAGCAATGCACTTTAGGATGACATGAGCTAGGTATTTGTACTGGGGACTCAGGTTGCTCTTGTTCAGCACACCCGTGTTGATGTCCCCGCAGTACCTAATCCTCATAAAGCACCCACGAACAGTCAGAGGATGCAGCCTAATTGGGTGATCCTCATCTTCTCCAAATCCCAAAACTCTTCTGATATCTCCCGCTGTGATCTCTATTGCCCTACCAAAGATGGTACTTCGGATGCGGTAGGGTTCCACAGATCGGTCTACCGAAGCACCTTCCTAGAATGATTGGTGAAGGGACTGGTAGGGAGTACAGGGTGTAGATATGGCTTTATAGATCCGTGACCACCTCAAGAAGTCGACGATTCCTGCAAACTCCCCACCATTCCTAGAGGTGGAATCCAAGTTAGCACAAATGTTGTGCTTTGGATTAATGGACCAACGATTAGCCATATTCCTGTAACATAATAGCAAACGTACGTTATAAACTTGAACAACAGAGTTTTACTAAATTAGAAACCAGTGTAGTTCAATCGTAAGAATGAACTATGCGACTGGGTTTAGTCGAATGATGTATTTCTGCGATTGAGTTATCCGACCGAATGAACCCATTCGAATGACTTATTCGGCCGATTTAATGAATCACTTCCTTCAATCGGGCGATTGAAGTTCATTCGGGGCAACCAATCGTATGGCAGACTCAACCCATTCGCATAATCCTTTCGGCCGAATGAATGAGTCTCCTCTTTCAATCGGTCGATTGAAGTTCTTCAGGGAGCCCAGTCGCATCGAAGAACCCTGTTCCATTTCAAACTCAGATTTATCATTTTTGCGAATTAGACATTAAGTTCAGGCTTGTTAGACTCGCAATCATGTACTTAGACTACTTAGATCATTATTTTAACATTGCATGTGTTTAAAGCAGTTTATTTTGCAGATTTGTTACAAGTCAACATTTAGGGCAAATGTGGACTGATTAACCATCATATTCTACGTTCTGATGCATCCTTGTGTTGCGTATTACCTGTGTCACAAATCCAAATGGTCAGAATGAGTATATCACACGTATTAAAGATCAAACGAAAATTTGGCAGAGTATCGGTGCGAATCGGGAATATTAGGGCGAATGATGTCTGCGATCGACTAAGGGGGCTATTTATAGCCAGACTCAGTTCAATCGGCCAACTGGACTCATTCGCCTTTTCTCATTCGACCGAATCAAAATCAAGAGATACGAACAAGTCTAATCGCATGATTCATTCGTGCGATTGAACTTGGATCGTACGATTCGCTCAATCGACCAGTTTCATTCGATCAACTCACCTCCATTCGCACATATGACCTAGTCGGGCATATTCAATCTGCCGATTGGGTCCATTCGCATGGTCCAATCTTACGATTGTATTCAATCGTATACCCCAGTCGTACGACTGGGTCATATCAGATTCAATCGAGCGATTGGGCTATACTTGTGCCAATTTTGTCAAGATATGAACCAACACTTAGTTTATTTACCAATTGATAAAACATTATGTGCAATTGATCACCTCAGACATGATCCATTTAACCACCCGATCACCTCAGACGTGATCCATTTATCCACCCGATCACCTCAGACGTGATCCTTTTAACCTTTCAGAAACAATCAGTTTAGATAAACATTAAGCTCATTCAGTGACATTTAGCAGATAACAGTATACACAGTCCGACATGACACATTATACTAAGACTAAACAAATCTTAACCTATGAATAGAAAGACATATTTTTGTGATTTTTGTTAGGGCAGGCTTGTATAGCTTATTAGCATTAACATTTTATCCGGAATGGACTCTCGTGGAATCAGACAGGCATATACACCATCACTTGGAACATTCAGTGCTTATTACACTTTGCATGATACAATTGCACAGTTTTTCACTTATGGAAGACTTCTAAGATCTAACTGGGAATCATGTTTGAACTAATATGTAATTTTTATTGATTTTGAACATCAGGCGATGCAGCCACGACGATTGTCAGTATGTTTGTCCACTTAAATCCATACACAGACGTTTGACACACATCAGCGATTAATTAGATGAATTAGGTCAAAACATATTTGTGTATTCCACAGGTATATGGTAATCAATCGTCCTCAGGAGATTTTTGAGCGGTCTTGGACTTAGAAGATTTGGTTCTAAAAATTGTCAAAGAGATGCCAAGCCTCAGGTCAGTGCTATCGCACAGCAGAGAGGCGCAAACAACAATGAATTCTTAGAACGAATAGGTTATGCTTAGCCTCAGGTCAGTGCCATCGCACAGTAGAGAGGCGCAATACCTATTTATCTTCTTAGAGCAGCATATTTGCATATACATTATTTTAATGACATTTGTCATCTTTTGCTCTGTTTTGCAGGTCTTTGCTCACATTTGTGGCATTAGCTTGCTCCTCACCCCTTATTGGACATTGATTGATTGTGCAGACCAGGGATACCATGAGAACACACAACTGGTTGAGTAAATTTAGTTTAAGCCAGTTCACTGATAATGTCTAATGGTCTATTGTGTTGAATCTACTGACACATCGTATTGTGTACTTACACAACCCTAGATCTACTTTCTCCAAGTGATTACTATACCAGTCAAAACTTCTATCATATTCCCATTTTGTTAGACTTAGACTTCTCTGATTTATGATTTTTATTTTTGAAACTGAAAACCAATTTGATGTTCCAAGTAACTCGGTGCCTGTGTGCTATCACTTTCCAGTTTTATCGAGTCGCATTTCCAGTTTATTTGTCTGTGCCTTTTCAGCTTAACTTACCTCCCCCCCCCTTTTTTTTTTAAGTAAATGCATACTGAAATAAATCTCCCCCTAAAATTCTAAAACAAAAATCTTTTTGTGTTTTTGGATTTTATACGACAAGGGAATTAAAAATTAAAAAATAAAATAAAATAAAATGAAGGAAAAAGAAAATAAACGAATAAACACTAGTCGGACTATGTATCTGCTTCTTCAGCAATCACATCACTTTTCTTTTTAACGCCGTTGACCTCTAGCAGATATAAAAATCTTGGTTTATCAAAAGGCTTGGTGTAAAGGTCAGCGCGCTGAAAATCCGTGTTAATTTTAATCACATCAATTAATTGTTTTTCATAGCAATCGCGTATGAAATGATATTTAATCCCGATGTGTTTTGTTTTTGGGTGTTGAACAGGATTTTTAGTGACAGCTATGGCAGCAGAATTATCAACATAAATAGGAGTGTTAGAAAATTTCAACCCGTAGTCTCGCATTTGCTGTTGAATCCAGATGATCTGAGAGCAGCAACTTGCAGCAGCAACATATTCAGCTTCACAGGTTGATAGAGCAACCGATGTCTGCTTCTTGCATTGCCACGTGACTAACCGTCTTCCAAAGAACTGACACCCTGCTGATGTAGACTTGAAATTCATCTTGCAGCCACCATAGTCTGAATCGCTGTATGCGGTAAGCTCGAAGTCATCATCATGAGGATACCACAATCCCAGTGTTGGAGTACCCTTCAGATAACGAAAAATCCTTTTCACCCCAATCAAGTGATTCACTTTTCGCTTCGCTTGATATCTAGAACATAAACATGTTGCATACATTATATCTGGACGCGAGGCAGTGAGATACATGAGAGATCCGATCATCCCACGATACATAGTGGCATCCACCAAATCCCCATTCTCATCAGGAGCCACATCATGATTTGTGGCGAGAGGGGTACCGGCAGCAGACGCATTTTCCATGTCAAATCGACTGAGAATATCGCCGACATATTTGGACTGATGTAAGAAATGCCGGTAGGTGTTTGGTCCACCTGTAATCCTAGGAAGAACTTCATTTCTCCCATTGCACTCATTTCAAACTCTGCTTTCATCATAGATTCGAACTCTTTGCACAAAGCTTCATTTCTAGATCCAAAGATGATGTCATCCACATAGATCTGCACCATAAGCAAGTCACCATCCTTTTCTTTGATGAATAATGTACAGTCAATACACCCCTGTGAAAACCATGTTTCAACAATGGGTGGAGAGCTTTTCATACCAAGCTCGAGGAGCCTGATGTAGCCTGTACAGAGCCTTGTCTAACTTGTAGACTCTGTCCCGATGATACGGATCTTCGAATCCTTCGGGTTGACTGACATATACTTCTTCACGGATTTCCCCATGCAAGAATGCACTCTTAACATCTAGTTGATAAACTTTGATCTTCATGTAAGAGGCGCAGGCTAGAAAGATACGTATAGCTTCCATTCTAGCTACGGGAGCAAAGACTTCATTGTAGTCGATTCCTTCGACTTGCCTGAAGCCTTGAACGACCAATCGTGCCTTGTTTCTGATAACAACACCCTGGTCATCCATCTTGCACTTTAGTACCCATTTGGTACCAATTACCTTGACTCCTTTTGGCCTGTCAACTAGAGTCCAGACTCCTAGTTTCTTGAACTGGAGTAGCTCTTCTTTCATGGCATTGACCCAGGCCTCATCTTTCAGGGCGTCACAGACATATTTAGGCTCGATTTGTGAAACAAAACATGAGAAAGCCCCGTCATTGACGTAACCCTTTTCCATGACTGCCGCATAATCAGCAGAGTACAGCTGATTTCGTGTTTGCACACCGGATTGAATGTCCCCAATGATAGACGAGGGGGATGATTCACACTGATCCTAGTCACTGGTGTGGTAGGAACCACAACCTCAGAATCCAGATTGGTGACTGCTGGTTCAGTGTCCGGATTTCCTGCAGCTGGTTCCGCAGCTGTTGACTCACTGTGTTGATTAGCTGTATGCTCAGGGTTAGAAGCAGGTGCTTCTTCATCACCTGATGAATCATCACTCTCATCATGAGCAGGAGTCGAAGAGCTTGAGGCACCATCAGTAGGTGTGATGTTGCTTGAATCCAGATTCGGTGAGATAAGAACATCATACATCATCTGGGTAGTAACGTCATCCTCTGAATCAAACTGTGGAAGATTAAAGGATTTGAAAAAGCCATCATAATCGAAGAATGATGATGGACCTTTTCCAGCAGGAGGTGTGATGTATCTCTGAACATCCACGTTGCACCACACCTCTACCTGACCCGTCGAGTTATTGTAAACTCGCTTGTCTGGGATGCTGTATCCTAAGAATATTCCTTGATCAGCTTTCTCGCTGAACTTGCCATCCTGAGTCTTCTTCAGCAATGTACATGGAGCTCCAATGGTTCCAGATACTCCAAATTTGGCTTTCTCTTCTGAAGTAGCTCGTAACAAGTCTTGCCATGCCTTTTGACTACTAACACACGATTAAGTGTGTAGCAGGCATTTGCAACCGCCTCATTCCAGAACTGAACTGGGAGCTTTGAATCAGCTAACATGGTTCGCACAGTCTCAATTAAGCTCCGATTCTTTCGTTCTGCAACTCCATTCATCTGTGGTGTGTATGCGGAAGTGAACTGATGAACAATTCCCTTTTCCTTGCAGAAAGCATCCATCCATTGATTTTTGAACTCTGTGCCATTGTCAGAACGTATTCTTCTCACCTTCAGTTTATAGAGTGACTCCAAAGTCGTGACGAGCACCTTGAATGATTCAAACGTTTCTGATTTAGCTTTCAGAAACATCACCCAGGTGAATCATGAGTAGTCATCAGTGACTACAAAGCAGTACCAGTCTCCTGCTATACTCTTTGTGTTGACTGGACCAAAGAGATCCATGTGTAGCAACTCCAAAGGCATCTAAATTGTGTTGACGTGCTTGGTCTTGTGAGATTTCCTGGTCTGCTTTCCCTTCTTGCAAGAGACACAAAATCAGGAAGTTGGAAGTTCTTGACTGTAACTCCCTCAATAAGGTTGTTGTGAATCAGATGATTCATCTTCCTTTGATTTATGTGTCCCATCCTTCTATGCCATGAGATGGAGTCCTTCTCTGTCGCTTTTGAGAGGAAACATTGAGCTGTAGATTCAGAGGTAGAAGCATTAGACATATCCAATACATATAAATCATTGTACCTGGATGCAGACAAAACCTGCTTCTCTGGAATCTCCATCTCCTTTTTCAGTATGTAACATTTTCGGTTGTCAAACATAACTTTGAAGCCTTTGTCACATATCTGAGACACTGAAAGTAAATTGTTTTCCAGTTGTTGAACAAAATTTACTTTATCAAACTTTACCTTCTCATTACCTACTTCGCCTTGAGCAGTAATGTATCCTCCTTTATTACCAGCAAATGAAACGTGTCCTCCTTTAATTTGTTTGACATTGAAAGAAGAGACTTGTTTCCTGTCATGTGCCTGGAAGCTCCGCTATCCATAATCCATGTATTTGTTGAAGCACTGTAGCGGACAACCTGCACATAATTGAAAACAATCAGTTAAGGAGGGGGACCCAAGCCTTGACTGGCTTGGGTTTCCCAGAGGAATCAACCATCATGAATTCGACCCACTGTCCTTTATCAGTGGGTGGAATCTCAACTTTCAGATTGTCCTGGCTTTCAGACTCACCAGATGTCTTGGCTTTCCATAAACCATCCCTGTGAAAGGATTGTTTATGATAAACTTTAGACTGATTATAGTTTGAGCATATAGTTTAGATTCAGAAACAGATTTTTTCGCTGGTGTCACAGACCTGTCGGGGACTTGTCTGTTTTGCCTTTGACGTGGTGGGGACGAAAACGACTTAGAAGGTGTTTTATGCCTAATGGGTGTTTTCGATCTAACCGGGGTCTTAGAACGCTGTTTTGAATCTACTTTGACTTTGTCGTTTAGCTCAACTTTAATTCTTGGTGTCTGATAGCGTGGACAATTAGTTGAAATATGACCTCGCTGACCACAAGTATAGCAGGATCTCCATTCATCAGGACTAGGAGATCTCTTGTGGGGCGGTGAGTAAAGCTCAGGAATGGGTCTTTTGGTCTCAGTCTTTGAATATTTACCCTCTTTAACAAATTTGACTTGTTTAATATTTGGATTAAATTGTCTTTGAGGCTGAATATTATCCCTTTTAACTGGTTTAACTTGAGTGGATTTATATATCTTGGTTTGTGTAATATTTGACTTTGATTCCGAACCAAGAGTTTGTTTGGACATTTGTTTCCACCCTTTCTCAACATTGACCTTCTTGATGTTGAAGTTTTCTGATCATCATCCGGAAAAGCAGACTTAACTGCTGTGTCCGGATCACTAACCAAAGAGTTGTCACCACATGATCCTTAATTTGATTGTTATTAATTGGACGTTGTTTTGTGTTCAAAAGGATTTCATGTGGTGGTGGAACTACCTTGTAACCCAATCCCTCCCCATTGTTGCGTTCTTTAACCAAGTTTTTCAAAATGTGCGAAGAACTCGCTAGACTATGTAGTTTTTGTTGCAATGACTCATTTTCTACCTGTAAGACCGCTTTGTCCTTTTTAGTCTCTTCAATGGTCTTTAAGTAGTATTTAATGTCATTTTCTTGGTTAAAGACAACAACTTCAGTTCCTTTAGTTGCTTCTGCAACGCATCTAACTTCTCTTTATAACTGCTCTCATTTTGTTTTAAGACACGATTAGCTTCTGAGCACAGTTTTAAGTCATTTACTAAGTTATCATTGTGTTCTAGCAACCTAGCAAATTTTAGATCAATGCTTTCTCTAAATTTATCACATTCGACACAAACATGTTCATCAAATAATTCATCTTTAGATTTTACCTGTGTAGATGTGACATGCCAGCCATGAAAGCATTCTGAGACGTAGATTGAGCTTCAGATTCTGAATTCAACTCATTCTGGACGATTTCATCAACAGCATCAAACGTCTCTTCCAATCAGCAGTATCGACTTCAGCTGAGCTTTCCCCTTCACTTGCAGAGTCTTCGTTCAAGTCTCCCACGGATGCTATGTTAGCTTCATCAGACACAAATCGAAAGGACCAGTCTTGTCCTTCATCTCCTTGTGCTACCATAGCTTTAGAATCACTTCCCGTGGACGCTGGTTTCTTGTCTCTATCTTGCCTGTTGAACGAGGAAAATGGATTCCCTTCCCAGTCTTCTTAGGCTTTGAACACTCCCGTTTAAAGTGGCCCTTTTCTCCACAATTGAAGCACGTGACTTTAGACTTGTCAAAACCAAAGTTGTATCTTTAGTAGCCACGAGATTCTGCCCTGTTTTCTTCACAAATTTCTTGGCTCTTCGGACAGCGCTTGCAAGCCCACATGATGTCCATTCTTTCCAGCTCATTCTCATCTACTTGCTCATAATCTTCATCAGCAAGGTGGCAATTACCAATCTTGCCCGCCACCAAACCATCATAAGAATGCACAACAGCAGCCAGAAGATCCATGTGCTCTTTAGCAACCTCCACTGTTACCTTTCCCAGATTTTCTGTTGTCAACTTTGCAGACTGAGTAACAATAGGGCTTTGACTAGCTCCAGATGCACCAAGAGACTCATTTGCAGATGATGAGCCTTGTTCAGCAGTTGAAGATGCATTGGACACGAAGGCTGTCTGCAGAGGTGCACCAGAAGACTTTGCAGCAGGGGTGGAAGTAGAAGGGACATTGTAGAGTGAGGGGTCTTGAGCATAGAAACCCTTCTTTGCCTTGTATTTTTGTCGCACTTCCTCTTCTCTCAGTTTTAGAATAAAATCATTGATATCCAGGGTTTCTAAAACTGAGTTGTATCGCAGAGTAGAAATGAATGAATCCCACTTTGCAGGTAGACCATCTGCCAAGCTTAAAACTTTGTCTTCCATTGACGTCTTAACACCATGAGTGTGAAGTTCACTCATCAGATGGTAAAACCGATCGATGATTTCATCCAAGCTTTCATTCCCTATTGCCGAGAATTATCAAACTCCTTCTTCAACGCTTTACCTTTCAGTGCCTTTAAGTTTGAATTTCCATCATACCTCTTTTCAAGAACTTCCATCAGTTTTTTACTTTGTTTGTGTTCTGAGTATTGATGAAAAATAGGCTTGGGAATGGACTGAGTCAAAATAGCATAGGCCTTCTTCTCTGTATTGTAAGCAACCTTCTGTGTATCGGTGAGTCCACTCAAAGTCAAAGGAACACCATCAGCCCCCACGGTATTTTATAGCCAACCTCAATAGAGTTCCATAAGTTAGTATCTACGCCATTAAGTTAGATCTCAAAACGTTGTCTCCATTGTGGAAAATCCTCTATTGTCAATAGTTTAGGTGGCTTGTTATGGTTCCCTATCTCATTCTCCAGTAACAACAAGTTCTGAATTCTCGAATCCTTTCCAGCTGACATGGCATAATTATCTGAGTCCATCCTTGAATTAATTTAACTTGAGAATTAACTACTAATGCGATTGGGCTGTATCCGATTGGACTCAGACGTACGGTAGAATCGGCCGACTGAGAGACTTAGACGACTGAACAGACCGAACGACTCAGACGTGCGACTGTAGTGGGCGATTGACTCACTCGGGCGATTGACACAGCGACTGACTCAACGGGCGAATGGAGTGGCGACTGACTCAAACGTGCGAAAGACCTGGGCGAAAGAGTTCAGTCGTACGATTGAGATAATCGTGCGACTGGGTCGGCTGTAAACGCGATTTTTGAACACTTTTGACCTAGAACGCAAATATTTGCACCCTAGACGGCTGAAACTCGAAAAACACTGAATTTTCAGAACATGCACACGTAAAGACTCAATTTTTAGCCAAAAGAATGGATCCTTTTGCGTAAAAACGTAGACTTTTTCACAAAAACGATTGAATCAACGAAGAATCAAGAGCCAAAGCTTTGATACCACTTGTTAGGACCGTGTACGTACGGAGTACTAACCGATTCTTTATTGTACCAGATCAAATAGTGCGGAATCCTATTTGATTGGCGATCCAATCAGTGAAAACGTAATCCGATCAATACTAACGATTAGAAAACGTTAAGAATTGATTAGCAGTGACCAGGAACGTTTTGTGAAGTTGGAATGGACGAACAGCAAGTTCTGGGTCGATTAGGGTTTTAATATTTGAAGTGTCCCGTTTTCCACGAATTAAGTGGTATTATAGGTTACAGATCTCATTCGTGCGACTGAGCCTTGCGACTGGCTCAGTCGTGCGATTGAGTAATACGATTGATTCATTCGAACGCTTGAGTCAGTCTCATGACTCAAACGGGCGATTGACTCAATCTCCTAGTTCAACCGTGCGATTGAACCATTCGTATGGTTCAGTCGTGCGACTGAAACAGATTCTTAGTCAAACACATTCTTGAACCTTTAACGATTCAGAACTGTGTCTCACAACTGTAAACCTATATAACATGGTCATATTATGCGTGTAACAACTAATAATATAATTAGATATAACATTAAATAATCAACAACCATATAAAAAAGAGATTCTCACTCGATTGATTGAACATTACCATATGCGTTACAAGATAGAAGTCTATTACATTTGAGCTCACTAGACTAGAACTGGGGACATGTGTACCAACAACATTGATCAGTATGCATGGGTTGCCGATGCCGATAGTTAAAGATAGACCAGAAGTCGAATATTGGTAAACAAGTGGGGGCGATAGGATTCCAAGTGATAGACTGGAAAAGAGATAGGATAGTATTGCCCGCAAAGGTTTAAGGAACAACAGGTTTCGGGGACGAAACCCGTTTAAGGGGGTGGACTTGTAACACCCGGAAGTTTGACTTTTGGAGTGTCATGCGACTGGAGGTTCAGTCGCATGGAATTCATGCGATGGAGGTTCAGTCGCATGGAATTCATGCGACTGGAGGCCCAATCACATGATGCTCGGATGATTGAAGGATCAGGCGCATGGAACCCATGCGACTGGAGGTCCAGTCGCATGGTGTTCATGCGACTGAAAGTCCAGTCGCCTGGACCCCGGGCGACTGAGCTGCAGCTATAAAGGAGGGGCAGCCCTCTTCTTCCCCACACTTGCACATTTTCAGTCAGGAAGAAAGAGCAGGAGAGAGAGCAGAGAAAGAAGAGAAAGAAAGAGAGAAGGTGGTGATTCGGGCTCAATATTTGTCGAGTGGCTAGTCAAATCGAAGCTTTCATCTTCTCCTTGATAATGTGAGTTCTAGGACCCTCATTTACTTGTTTTCAAACGATTTAGGGGCTGGAACACATTTAAACCTGTTTTGAAAAAGTGTATGTTTGACCCATTTGGGTGAAATCTTGAGTAATGTCTTTAAGGTATGATTTAGGACTTGTAAATGCTTGTATGATGTCCTATTATAAATCCTGAGGTTTAGGAGGGCTAATTTGGGCTGGAAATGAGTTTAGAGGAGTTTGAAGGCCGTAGGTCGCGGCTGTTGTTCGTGATGAACTCCAGTCGTTGCCCAGTTAGGGCTAGAGGACTGAAGGGCCAGTCGCACGACTGAGGAATGACTGATGTTCAATCGTACGATTGAGGCTCAGACGCACGACTGGGGCTCAGTCGCACGACAGACCATGCGATTGAGGGATTCAGTCGCATAGGTCCATTCGCATAGTAGTTCAGTCGCATGACTGAGGGTTAGTCGCCTAGTAGTCCATTCGTATAGTGTTCATTCACACGATAGGAGGTCCATTCGTACGATTGTATGCCCATTCGCATAGTTGTCCAATCGCAAGGTTCAGTCGCATGAAGGCCATGCGACTGGAGTATGTTCAATCGCCCAAATAGGGCTGATGTGAATGAGGAGAGATGGGTATGTAGGACGTATGCATGATAAGTATGATGTGACCATATATGATGGTAATGACTGATGAATTGTAAATATCTATGTTCCTTGTGTTGATGCGTGTTTATCTTTTAGTGACTTTACGTGAATGAATGAATGAATGAAACGAATGTAATAATAACGTAAAGTGAAAGATAATGAAAGAGGGACATGATGAATGAATGCGTGCATTAATGAATGAACGAATGAAAGAGGAACATGATGAATGAATGCATGCGTTAATGAATGAATGAACGAATGAATGAAAGTCATGCATGGTCTAAGGGGCACGAGATGGATTTGACGGTTAAGAAGTCCTGGAAATGATGCTTGGTTCTAGTAACTAGGCCTATTACGAGCCTTAAGATAGATTATGGACAGTGAGCCATAGTTGCCTTAAGAACAACGGGGCAGTGTCTTTGTGACCTGTCACGGGATAGCTGTTACAGCAGGAGTGGTGACGATCACTCGCGGGGTTAACGTGACCCCGGGAAGAGGTGTTGTCGGTCTATGGACAGAGAGCCATAGGGGCAACAAGGTTGTCGGTCTATGGACAGAGAGCCATAGGGGCAACCAGGTGTCGGTCTATGGACTGTGAGCCATAGGGGCACCAGGTGTCGGTCTATGGACTGAGAGCCATAGGGGCACCAGTATGTTACAGTATGCTTTGTCGGCTCATGGGTTGGAACCATGAGGGCAGAGACGAGAAGTGACCCTTAGAGATTTGCATGCTTGACGAATGAAAGTAATGAACGGAAGGAACATAATGATGACGTATGAAACGGGATCCTCGTCACTCGACCTCAGTAATCATGGCTGTGTGCCTTGAAGAGGGAAAAGTGTGACCGGATCTAGAAAGAAGTAAAAGATTGAGGATGAGTGAAAGTAATGAACGTCCGAATAAATGAAATTAACGTAAGAATGAATGTAACGTACGTACAGATGAATGTAACGAATGTATGAATGAAAGTAAGAAACGTACGAACAAAAGAAAGAGTTAAGAAAGAACGTGAACGTTAACAATGAACGGTACACGAACGAAAGTTAATGAATGAATGATGAAGATAATAAATATTATCTACGTGTACGTATGTTGTATGATCGTATGTATGTAAGAACGGTTTTGATGGACAGTAAAGTACACTTTATTAT
Organism: Flaveria linearis; assembly: GCA_024085815.1. Taxonomy (NCBI): domain Eukaryota; kingdom Viridiplantae; phylum Streptophyta; class Magnoliopsida; order Asterales; family Asteraceae; genus Flaveria; species Flaveria linearis. The sequence goes on from CM044013.1 coordinate 1,095,818, forward strand.
AAAACTAGAACTCACTCAGCAACGCTGACTTTGATGTGTTTCCAGTTGGCAGGTATGTTGCTGAGGATGGCACAGGGCGACTACTCAGTTGATGGGGCTGGCATCCATATTTTGACATGTCATTGTATTTTGAGAAGAAAGCGAATGTTGTAAAGTTATGAAATGACATGTTTTAGTTATAAATGAAAAATTTTAATTCCGCTGCAAAGTAAATGTACGTTTGAAATGTCTTTATGTGCAATGAATGACCAACTGTGAGGTGCCCGGGAACGGGGCCTTACCCGTTTTGTTGAGGGGTGCCCGGAACTGTCTTTATCATCCGAATGCCATGTTCAGCACAATAATCAAGAAACTTAGTGCCGACGTACTCTCCTCCGTTGTCCGACTTCAAGCATTTTACCTTAAATCAGTTTCCAATTCAATAGCAGTTTTCCATTTCTTAAAAGTATCAAAAACATCAGATTTATTTTTAAGAAAATAAACCCATACCTTGCGTGTTGAATCGTCTATGAAGGTGACATAATAGTGAGCTCCTCCCACTAAAGAAACCGAGGTTGGTCCGAAGACATCAATGTGAACAAGCTCCAATTTCTGAGCTTTTGGTGCCTTTCCTGTCTTCACAAAGGATACCTTCTTCTTTTTCCCAAAGACACAAGGCTCACAGAATTCAGATTCAACCCTTTTGAGCTCGGGAAGCTTTCCTTTTGCAACGAGTATCTTCATTCCTTTTTCACTCATGTGACCAAGTCGTTGGTGCCACAGAGTAGATTGACTCGGTCCACTGGTCATTGAATTTACCCCATCCATTGGAACTTCAGCCATATAAAGAGTACTCTCTTTTTACCCCTGGCGATGACAAGATTTCCTTTAACTACCTTCCATTGTCCCCCACCAAACATCACATCATATCCCTGATCATCCAACTGCCCAATAGAGATCAGCTTCTTTTTCAGGCTAGGAATGACCCGAACATCCTTTAAAGTCCATGAGGTGCCTAGTGAGGTTTCAGCTCAATATCTCCCAAACCTGTGACATCAAGAGTATGATTATTTGCCAAACGAACTTACCAAAGTTACCTGTTCGTAGATTCTTCATCATCTTCATACTAGACGAGGCATGAAAAGATGCACCAGAATCCATAACCCATGACTCTGTTGAGTTTTCCACATAGCAGATAAGAGCATCATCGGAATCAGTATCATCAGCAGCTACATTTACTTCCTTTTTATTTTAGAAATTGTCGGATTTGGGCATTGATTTCTGAAGTGCCCAGTTTCTTTGCATGTCTTTTCTGGGTTTTGACTGACCTCTTTTTCTGGATTTTGATCTTCCTCTACTAGCCCCCTTTCTTTCTTTCTCCTCTCCCTTCAGCGCTTAGTAAAGCACTCGATGATTCCCCTGAGGCTCGCCTTCTGATATCCTCCCCCAAAATCAGATCCCGAACTGCATCAGTAGTAAGCTTAGTAGTTCCAGATGAACTACTAACTGCAGTAACAGTTCCCGACCAACTTTCTGGTAAGAAGACAAAAGCAACAGTGCCTGAACCTCATCATCAAATTTGATATTAACCGACACTAACCGAGACATGATAGTGTTGAAATTGCTGATATGACTGGTAACGGATCCTCCCTCTTTCAGTCTCATGTTTACTAGTTCTCTAATCAGAAAAACTTTGTTTGCAGCAGATGGCTTCTCATACATGTTTGACAGCGCATCCATAATGCCTTTAGCTGTCGTCTCCTTCAGAATATTGAAAGCAATATTTTTGACAATGAGAGTCTGATGACAGAAACAGCCTTCCTGTCAAGAGCAGCCCATTCAGCAGGTGTAGTCTTTTCTGGTTTCTGACCAACCAAAGTGGCTTCCAAATCCTTCTGAACCAGCAAATCCTCGATTTGCATCTTCCACCACCCAAAATCATGACCATCGAACTTTTCAATCTTTGTTTTCCCGTCCTCAGCCATTATTCCAAACCACAGATGCTTAACAGTCGAGTCAGAACTGAGAATAGTGACAAACACAACAGTGGCCGGCTGCCTGAACTTGAGTGTTGTTCTATTGACCACTATTCTATGAAAACCAGTTCCAAAAAAACAAAAGCAAACGAGTTTGATAATGCACCTGAGTTTTGAATGCAGCAGACAAACAAACTACCCAGTAAAATTCGACAGAGAAACCCTAATTCGATAGCACAGGGTGGCGGCAGGAAAACCCTAATTCGACAGAATAGGGTGGCGGCGGCAGTGGCGGCGGCGGCAGATCGGCGGTGGCGGCGGAACCCTAATCGCCCAGTAATCTTCAAAAAAAAATTTCGGGGCCCCGGCCCCGAACCCTGGAAGACAGGGGGAAGATTATAACAGTGATCAAGAGCCTGAAACTCTGATACCAGTTGTTAGGGTTAACTGCGCACAAACAATCAAACAGAAAAACAGTAAACAATAAGAACACGAGAGATTTATAGAGGTTCGGTTGCGGTGTGCAACCTACGTCCTCTTGGGGCAACTAGGGTTTTCTTTTTATTGAGTGATAATGATTACAAGTACAAGAGAGATATATATAAACAATAATTAGGGTTTCACCCTCTTGGGCCAATCGTACCTGCCAACTACCCTTGCCGACACCTACAAAAGCCGCCATCGACCCACGACCGTCGTCGCCGCCGCCTCCCCCGCGCTCGCCGTTTGACACCTCACCCCTCTCCTGCTTGTTGTCAAAAACCGACACTGGCCGCCCCCGTTGTCGTCAATCGACATCCGCCGCTGACCGTTCCCGTCACCGACAAATAGTGATTGTGCTGCGGTCGACATCGGACTGTTGGGCCCGACCCCCAACTGTCCTCGTCGACCGCTTCGTTCTTGGGTGCGATTTGACGACCACTGTTGGTTGTCGGTCGCAGGCGTGATCGGCTAGTGACGATGGTGGCGGAGACGGAGTACGGTTAGTTATCGGCGGCAAGGTGACACGCGGTCGGTGATATATAGCGGCAGTGATCGGTAGTTGGAGATGGTGTCGGTTTGTAATTAGTGATAAATTCTAATTCCTTTATGAATATTTTATACATAAAATGTATTTAGATTTTAAATTTTTTAATAGATTTGAATTAACTTGAATTTCAGGGTGGTCTAAGCATAATTCCTCGTTTAAATTCGTAATTTCTTCTTCGATCTCATGTATATATATGTATATGACGGCTTCCTTACTTTTAAGAATCAATGAAACATACAGGCAATGGGCAAGTTCATCTTAATCTACGTGGCATGAAATGAGTGGACTATGGGCTTCCACGTCATCTCAAAAGTTAGGAACATGTCAGGCCAATAATGTATGCATGATTACATTTTACTATTTAGAGTTGCCGTTTGAGTTTTGGTTTACTTGTCATCTCTTTCTGAGTTTCTGTAGTTGCTTAGCCCTTCTATATAATTCCTTTTATCCTAACAAGTTCGTTTTTTTTTTAAATATTAACTCAAAACATGGTCCTACTGATTAACAAACCTTTTTAAAACTAATTTGTGTCAAGTTAAAACCCAATTTGCTCCTACTCTGTTTTCAGTTAAACATGTAGTATTGAAGATTTCATTCATATCCATACAAAAGCAAAAAACTTCTAATCAACTACTACTATTGATAACTGTTTATACCTACCTATATATTGCATAAATTAACCCCCCGACCTTATCGATGAAGAGAAACACTATTTATAAGTTTTGAACATCGAGACGAGTAATCACTCATAACAATCTCATAATTCAAAATCATACGTTGATCATCACCATCTCCATTTGATGCCACAAACAACACTAGTACAGTACTACAATCAAGTGATCAACCATGTCCCCATAGAGAATCCACATCAAGCGTCCATTTCCAACTCATCAAACCTTTCTCATATCATACAATTAACTAATTAATTAATTATACAATCCCCAAACACAAAAGTTCCAAAGAGAAGTGTGTTTAGCGAAATTTTGATGCCTAAATAAGGTAGAGGATCGATGAGTTTGTGTGTGGATTATCAAGTTAAAATGCAAGTTGTGTTGTGTTTCTTGGAGTTTGGCCCCATTGCCATTGAGCCAAGTGAACTAACTCTTAACCAAAACTTTTAAATATAAGACAAATCATATCCATCATGGAGCTCGACAAAATTATTTACCTAATTAAAAAATAAACAATAAAAACGAGTATATTTTATTTTAATTTTAATTTGTATTTTGTTATATGTATTTGATGCTTTGCTTTGCTATTATTCAAAAAGTCAAAATTACGAGTCACAATGTCCAATATTATGATTATAAGTCAATTATATATATTAACTTTTCATTAAAACCAAGATCGATGATGCTCCTCCCTTGATTCTAGCCTTCACCACTTATATGGTCTATGCATCTTACACTCCAGTTTTCCACACACATGCATGCATTATAAAGCTGTACGTTGGGCTTTAGATCTGGACCTTGCTAGCTCACTGTAATTACCAAGATAACCCTGGCATGCATGTAATGTAGTATAAGCATTAAGCAAGATTTTTATCTTTTATTTTATATATATATACTACCTACTCTAATAAAAAGGTATCTTAAGATGACACGTGGCAGCACCACAATCATTCTCATCAAATTTTTCCCGCCTCTCTCCTATTAAATAATTACCTTAATTATTAATAATATTCCTTAACAACTTTTTAGATTTAATAAATTAAGAAATAAATCTATTTATTAATATTATTTCTAAATAAATAATTTTTTATAAAATAATATATTTTTCTAAAGCATTTTTTTTTTAAAATAATTTTTTTTTAAAATTGGTATTTTATAAGTCACTTTTTAAAAACAAAAAATAATCAAATTTGAGAGTTATAATGGGAAAATTATTAAAAATAATATTTTTATACGATTTGTTTTTGTTATTTTTAGAAACATTTAAAAATAAAATTTTAAAAAGTTGATATTATTATTTTATTATATGTTAAAATATCATTTTATAATTAAAAATATTATTATATTAATATTTTATTTATTCAACCCGTGTAATACACGAGTTTACTAAATCTAGTATATATATATCTCTGGACCAAAATTAAGTGAGTGCGTCAAGTTTATATATTATATATTATGAATTGAATATCAGAAAATATAATTTTTCTTCTATCTTTTAGTCGGATTATCCCAGTTATAACATGACTAAGACGACGCGTGACAAATAAGATAAGTACAAACTAGAAATGGATGTCTTTCATAATATTTCACGTTACAATACTTGACTTTGTCGTAAATTTGCAGCATAGCTAAAATTCTTACCAACTATTAATCGACACAATTTCAATATAGTTAATTTAATATATTAATTGCTCATAATCTACCTACTCTAATAAAAAGGTATTTTGGGATGACACGTGGCAACACCACAATCATTTTCACAAAAATTTTCCTGCCTCTCTCTCCTATTAAATAATTACCTTAATTAGTAATAATATTTCTTTAACACCTTTTTAGATTTAATAAATTAAGAAAGAAATCTATTTATTAATTTTATTTCTAAATAAATTTTTTATAAGACAATAAAATTTTCTAAAGCATAAAACTTTTATAACAATATAAAATATTTTAAAATTCTTATTTTTAAAAATTCATTTTGAAAACAAAATATAATCCAAATTGAGAGTTATAATAGGAAAATTTTTAGAAATGACATTTTTATACGATTTTTTTAGAACAAATATTTATTTTTTAAAAAAAGTTTATAAATGAAATTTTAAAAAGTTGATATTACTGTTTTATTATTAGAGTATCATTTATAATTATTAAATTTTATTATATTAATATTTTATTTGCTCAACCCGTGTAATACACGGGTTTACTAAAGCTAGTAATAAATAAAAGAGAAAAATTAGAAAATATATATTTTTGGGTAAGGGTTAAAAAAAGAGTATTAAAATTTAAATAGTAAATTCTATAAAATAAACCCATAATGATGAAATAACATTGTTTGCTTCTAGAATGTAAAACAGGATGATAAAATAGCAGCTAATTAATATAATGAATTAAAATAATGATAAAATAAAAAAAATGATCTGAAAACATATAATGAAAATGATAAATGTCTTATTATTTTTTTTTGCTTGTCATTGTGTTTTTCTAAATATTATGTTTTGAGAAACATATTAGTGAAATAATATTAATGTGTACTTATAGGTGTAATCCACAAAAATAAAATAACAACAAATTTATAGATTAAACAAACAAACAAACAAACAACACACTCAGTATATCCCACTCAAGAGCAGGGTCTGGAAGAGGTGGGTGGTGACGAGTCTTTCCTCTATCTAATTTATATAGTATATAATAAATAATATTAAATGATTAAAAGTAAAACGTAAAACACAATGATTAATACGTATGACAAGTTATGAAAAATATTTGACATGATAACCTGATATATTTGAAACAATTACCATAATGTTATCTCCATTAAAAATAATAAAATGATACGCACATGTAAAGCTTAGAATCATGTTTAGTTTTTTTAGACTAAATATTTTATACTATAACATTGCCCATATATTTGTGGCAATATTGTTGCAGATTTTTAACCTTCTACAATAATTTTGAGACAAAGATTATCTTTTATTAATTAAATTTAACAGTTCACTTATTTATAAATTAGATAATAAAGAATAGGAATTATTTTGTTACATATATTTTTTTCTTACAATCATTTTTTATAATAAAGGGGGGCGGTCCCCCCCCGGCCCCCACTATCCTCCGCCATTGCACAAAGTTAAAGATTATTGGTAGGAAAAGAGGTGAAACGATTTTTCATATACTATTGTCTCGTTAAAGAACTAATTAAACATAGAAAAAATAAAACATGCAGCCTTACTACTATAAATTATAGTGACAAATGTAGTGATTGTATATCATATTCTAGAATTATATGTACGTATCACATATTGGTCAGCATTTTGACTACCGGTCAAGGTTAAGATCGGTCAGCATATTAATTACTTATTCATGCAGCTGTCTATATATTTGGCATATATTTTTTTGGACAGCTGAAAATTTATAAAAAGGGCTAGCAAGTAGCTAAAAACCGCAAGAGCATCAGAAAGGAAATAAAAACAGACAAAACACGGAAACAATCAGGATAACAAGAAGGAAATCAAACTCCTAGCACGATGGTCTCCGTTCTTCAATTCCATTCTAGTTTTTATCCATAGCAAACCGAGGATCTTGATGTTTTCCATAATTTTAATAGGGGAGAGTGTTCCATGATTAAAATGATCTCATTACGCGCTTTCCAAATGCACCAACATGTCGTAAGAATAATAGCATGAATAACTCTTCTTTTCTCCTCATCATTAGCAGCAGCTTTGTGGACTTCCAACAGATCCTTAAAGGTGAAGGCAAAAATTGGAGGAACACCACACCATTGACTAACTTAAGCCCATATGAGATTCGCAATCGAACAAGAGATAAACAAATGATCAACCGACTCCTCATGGTCGCCACATAACCTGCATAATAAGGAAGATACTGGAACATTTCTCTTTGCCAAAGCATCCAAGGTGGGGATTCTACCCATTTCAGCTCTCCAACATAGAATGTTAGCCTTTTTAGGGGCTAATTTATTCCACTGAAACGCATAGAATGGGTCATAGTGTCTAGATTGATGACATGATTCTTTAATTGAACGAACTGTAAAAATACTATCTTCCTTATCACCCCAACACCACTCATCATCCTTTTGGGACAATCTGACAGTCGCCAACAAGGCCAACAAATTTTCAAGCTCATTTGCTTCTAAGGGACCCAAGGAGCGTCGTTTCCAACGCCATGACCATCGAATTATTCCATTGCTTACCTGAACACAATCCTTAATGAGAACTGATTTTGTCTTTTCCATAGCAAAAAGAGAGGAAAACTGTTTGCTAAGGGTGTTGTCACCAACCCATCGGTCAAGCCAAAACCTTACATTATCGCCTTTCCCAACTTTCCCAACGATTAGTTACTAAGGTCAATATTATATTGAAGGAGATCAATATGAACCTTAGAAATGGCCTTCCACACGCCTGGAATAGTCATTTTTGCAGTAATAAAATTCCACGATTCGGAGTTATGATGAATAGCCCATACGGCCATCCTCCAAAGCCTTGATTCTCTGTTTTAAACCGCCACCACCAACGAGATAACATGGCCATATTTGAATACTTAAGCGATGCAATCCCCAAACCACCATGAGTCTTGGGAGCAGTAACTCTTTCCCATGAGACCCAGTTTATTTTTGAATCACTGCCATTACCTCCCCACAAAAAATTCCTTCTAATTTTATCCATATCATCTAATACTTTCTTCGGCGCTCTATATAAGGAGAAATAGTAAGTGGGCAGTGAGTCTAAAACCGATTGAATTAGAGATACCCTTCCCCAATTGATAAAGAATTTGCTTTCCAATTTGATAGACCCGGGACCGAAAAACATCCAAAACAAGCTTCCAACTTTTAGCCAGATTCATGTTCGCACCAACCTGCATACCGAGGTAAGGGAAGGGGAAATCCCCAGCCTTACAATGCAAAATAGAGGCTAAATAATTCAGAGAGTCACTATCCACCCCAATCCCATATAACTTGCTCTTTAGAAAATTGACCTTTAACCCGGAAACAAGATAGAAACCTATCAAGATTCTTGATAGATTTCGAACATTCTGTTCCGAGAATTCCCCCAGGAATATGACATCATCTGCATAAAGAAAATGAGACAGACAAAGCCCGCTATTAGGCAAAGGAATACCGCGATACAGCCCCAGCAAACACGCTTGATTTATTGAAACCGATAAGGCATCCATAGCAATAATAAAAAGGAAGGGGGATAAGGGATCACCCTGGCGAAGACCACGTGTACATTGGAACTCGCAAGTGGGACTACCATTGACGAGCACCGACGATCTAGCAGAGGATAAATATGATATATGAGTTGATTTTGTAGTTTTCAATCGTTGTTTTACTGATGTAAATATATTTGTCAAAGTAATTTTATTTTGTTAAACTTTCAAAGTAATTTTACTAATTATGAGGAGGAAAAAAAACATTTACACACACGATGTCTTTTCACTTTGTTCCAATAAAAAGTTTTCCTCCTTCCAATAAAGATTTTGTTTTGCATGTATGTTTAAGACATAGGCGGCTTCTTTGTCAAACAACAAATTAAGGTAGGACATTGATTTAAAATATAAATATTATTTTAATCAGATCTATATATTCGTTTCGCAATCTACACTGTAACCATACTAACTCTCTCAGAAGAAAATTCTAGGAAATCTCTCTGCCTCAACTCTTAGTATTTTTATTCGAAGTCAAAATTAAATCCATGACCTCCCTATTTTTTAAAATAATATTATGTATGTTAACTTAATCACTTGGACTAAAAATCATTGATTCCACTTGAATTATCTAACAAAACTTCCAAAGTAAGAGAAATTCTTATATGCTTTTTTAAAAAAGAAGAAATTCTCAATTCTAAATTTTTATATTTAAAAAAAGTTTTTTTAACACCAAACACCACATCCATCCATGTAATTGCTATTTACTATAAAATTTACCCTGTGCAATGATGTAATGAAAACTTATATATTATAAAATGAGTTCCTGTGTATTCAAAAGTTATAAATGTAACATATGTAAAACATATCAGCACGTAATTTTTAATTAATAGATGAAAATTGATTCATTAATGCATGAAATGTAATGGGGGCTTTTATTTTTCTGGTGTAGTCATCGGTAACATTAAAAAATAAAAATAATATAATAATAATAATAATAATATATAATAATAATAATAATAATAATAATAATAATATAATAATAATAATTATTATATTATTATTATTATTATTATTATTATTATATTGTTATTATTATATTGTTATTATATTGTTGTTGCCGTCATCGTTATTATTATTATTATTATATTATTATTATTATTATTATTATTATTATTATTATTATATTATTATATTATTTATTTATTTATTTATATATTATTATGACCTCCCTAAGAAAAGGCAAGGAGCGAAACTCGAACTCGGGTGCATGGGGTTTGTAGCGAAAGGGGTGTTAACCACCCATGCTAAAACCACTATTTTATTTATTATTGTTTTATTACTTTATTCACGTTATAAAATGTCTTTTAAGTAAATATGCGTAACGTTAGTGTCGACTGAATTAAACATAATCACTTTCGGTATTCAATTTGTCTAGGGATTTATACAGACATATATGGCACAGGTATTATTAGTAAACTAATTTTATACCTAATTGGAAATCACGTCTCATGCTTGACCCAATATCAATTGTGTAAGTGTGTAACTATCGGATAATTACACGTAAAATTATCTTGCAAAAGTACAGGTATTAGGTATGCTTGTTAGTTTGTTAAAAGATGCTCGTATAGATTTCCAGGTGCATTTGCATTTCTTATCATTGAAAGTTTTAGAGTAAATTACAAATTGTGTCCTTTATTAATTTATAAAATTGCATGGGTGTCCTTTAGTTTTAATAATTACATACGATGTCATTTTATTCAAAGAATTACACACATATTGTCCTTTACACTAACTATCATCTAAATGTACAGTTAACTCAATTATGTGCCCCCTCACATGAGGATATTTTTATCATTTTTTCACGTCTAATATATTAACAAAATTTAAAAAATAAAATTTTAAATAAAAAATAAAATATATCGGACCGTTAGATAAGTCGGTGAAACCAATCACTCTTGGTGTGTGTTCATTATACTAATCCTCAAAACTTTTAATGATAATAACCTCCAATAACATTTACTAAAGTAAGAAGTCTAAGTCACAAATCATTTAGAAGGTCAGGAAATTAACAATAAACACCAAAAACACACGTAAATACTTTATAAACTACTCACAACAATAAATAATAAAAAATCAATAAGGAACACAAAATTGGAGATTACGTGTGATTCTTTGAATGCTTATATAAATGCAAAAGCAAGAAAATGAACTATGAGTCGCTCGTTAATCACACAACAACATAAGTCAGAAATTCAAAGAGTAACGAAATATAGGGATTTTAATCTTACCATCTTTGTTTGTTCGAGTTCAAGGGGTTTCAATGGTGTGTGAGATGTTATAGGTGGTGAAGATGACCGATATTAGGCTATTAAATAGAGGGGGATGATGGATTTAATGGTATTGAACGTAAGAAGAACGCGGGTTCATTAACTTACCCAACGGTCCGATATCTTTTAATTTTATTTTTCATATAAGATAATTATTTTTTTTATTTGTTTAATATATTAGATGTGGAAAGAAAATGACAAAATGCACCTCATGTGAAAGATAAATAATAAGTTAACTGCACATTTAACTGAAAGATAGTGTAAAGGACAATAGATGTACACATATTTTAAAAAAAGGACATTGATTGTAATTATTAAAACTAAAGGACATACCATGTAATTTCATGTATTAATAAAGGACACAATTTGTAGTTTACTCAAAGTTTTATATAATTTTATTTATTTATTAACTACAACAAATCGAAGTATATAATCATAAAATGTTTGAAACATCTAAACATGTAAATTTCATTTTTTTGGATGACAAGCATGTAAAAATAAAATTATGTAGAGTCGGGAACTTTTGTAATTAAGCTTTGGCTTGTATTTTAGGTTTGTTTTAATATAACCTACATTAGTTTCGATTAAGCTTAAATTGACTGTTCACTATATATAGACAAATTACCATTTGCAGTGTTCCTGTTAGCCATCCTGGTCAAGGAAGGTTAAGACGACGCCTCGCATATGGGTAGTAAGAGGGCGCTTAAGGCCTGACGGTGGGGCCTTATGGGGACGGGCCGGGTGTGGTACTGGTTCTCATTTCCTGGTTTGGATTTCAGTGAAAAAGCTTTGAAGCCGATATCAAAGAGTTCCTTGCTTTCTGACCCCAAGTTTACCTCATTGGTAGGCTTTCCCCAACGGTTCCACTATGCTCATAAAGAGTTTCTTTGTCGCGCCTTTCCTGTCACCGAAAACCTTCCCCGATTGACAGAACGTTCAGCTACTGACACTTGAAAAAGTCGATACAAATACATACTATGAAAAGTCTTTATTTTCACATAAGTAACCTTATACAATAAACCATTATGAAATAACGTCAAGGAAGAGTAAAAATAAATATCAATTTTTTTTCAGGTATGTTGCTAGGGTATGTGGTTTTGAAAACATGTATATGGTTGTCGGTAATCGGGTGGGTATCACTTACAAATCCTATACACATACCCGAGGTACCCGTACCTTAAGTCGTCACCTATTTTAAGGTTTCAGTATCTCCATAGGGTACGAGTTCATTTGCATCCCTAAATTTCCTCGAGCTATACCTATAAATAATTTCTAAATAATAACTATAGTCTAAATTTTCCCGAGCTATATCTATATATAATTTCTAAATAATAACTTTAGTCTAACAATCTTCATAAGGAAAATCTCATAACTATGTCCTGATTTTTATTGACTCGTTAAAGCATTGTTTTCCCACTCTATTACCAATAAAACGAATGATACAATAGTTTATGGGAACCAATTAAAGGCACTCTCTTACGAATAAAAACGAATGATACAATAGTTTATGGGAACCAATTAAAGGCACTCTCTTACGAATAAAAACGAATGATACAATAGTTTATGGGAACCAAAGGCACGTGGCTTCTTGGTATGAACATGAGGCGTGCCTACGCACAAACCGACCTTAGGCGGTGATGGCTACAGCTTTTGTTACACAATGAGTGATCGATACCAACAGGCGAGAGCCTTATGTTGGCTCCTAAATCATTTCAATCATCATTTGTCTATATATTTTCAACATTGTATTTTGTTTATGGTGTCTTACCTTTTGTAATTTTTTTTTTTTGTAAATGTTTCTTTATTTTTTCATATGCTTAAACTAGTTAATAAGATGAGGAAAACAACTTCTAGATGTTATTAACCTACATAATATGAGGATGTTTGGTCTAGGGGTAGCACCCTTGGTGGGGTTTACGGAGCAATGCCCCTAGCGGGGATCAAGCTGATTATTAACATTAATAAGTTGCTACCGATCGTATGATTGATAAAAGTTTGTGTTAAGTTGATCATTATTATCAGTAGTAAACTGTCACTAATCATTAGTGGTAACTAAGATCAATGATTATTTGGTCTATCAACCACAAGTTTGAATAAGCAAAATTGATGAGTAGAAGCTCATTAATAGTAAATTTAGTTAGTAACCAAATGGTCCGTCAAATGTCAATAGTAACTCGTCGGTGTAACTGGTTAGAGTTAGGCAATATTACCAAGTCAGTAGCAACTATTCATTAACAATAACTAATGTATTGTTCACCTCTTATATATATTAACAGAAGTCTTTGGTCTTATAAAGTTACAAACGTTTTAATAACATAGTTTGTTTGTGTATTCTGTAAGTCTAACATTGGTAGGGAGAGTGATGAAGTTTTCTTATATGGGGTTAAACCCTTCTCTATCTGGATGGGTGTGTTTGCGTGAGTAATTTGTTGGATGTGAACAAAATCTTAAATTAATGGACACCCCATCCTGGCAAAATCACTAATATATATCCTGATCATACGATTTAACTCGGGCTCTAAGATATTCATTCTTTATTTTCTTTGACTTATTGGATATAAATTTGTGAATACCAATGAATTTTGTCAAATTAAACTAAAATTGTCTAGTATTTATACGTTTGTAGTATGTAAGAGATTGGTTAATATGAAGAAGAAGCCGTTAAAAACCGTTACAAAATGCATTCTTCTAGCTAGTTTGTTGATATACGATGACGTACACTACGAAGGAAAATACATGAATATGTTAAAAATAAAACTGATGACTGGTTTCACTTAAATTGTTCAAGGTAACAATAATTAAACTACTTTGTAACTTGATAATTAAAAATGAAAAAAATAGAATATCTTAATTAATATATAAGGAATTTAGTTTGTTACAGAAAATCATAATATATAATGCAGTCTCGCGCGTATACCAAGTAGTAATAACTAAATAAGAGAAAAAAATACGGAGGGGAGGAAAGATTGGTTAGAGCAATGATAGATGATGAGAAAATGGAATTAATCCGCATGGAAATGAGTAATTAATTAAATCATAATATCCTGGAATATTATTAAAAATAAGATTAAGAAAACAATTAAGAGATGTTGGGAGAAAGTATTCGATCAAGATCTATTGTGAAAAGAAGGGCCAAGTTGCAGAAGCAGCACCAACATGTTACATGTACGGTGGGGTTTATTATGTTATCCTCCAAGAAGACCTCATGACGCTTTTAATTCAGCTCGCATTTTCATGACTTTTTTATTTATTTATTTATTACTTTTTTTACTGAATACGATGCCTAATTAAACAATGAAATTCATGGTACTGTTTTAGGCTTATAATATTATATTGTATACGCCGGTAATCTTTTCGCATAAGCTTCTCTTTGAAGCAAGAGATGTTTGTCTTTCCGCTCTGTTCTACCACAGTAATTATTGCTTGTCACCCATGCAAGTTGCCATTTTACCAAGTTACTGTCTTCCAAGATATTTTCCATGCATTCCCCTCCGCTTATACTTACTTATATGTTTAACGAGGGACACGACACGTGGCATTTATATAAATTTTAATAAAGCCTTGTCAATGCCCACAATAACCTCAGTTGGACTTGCATTCAAAATAGAAAATGGTTTGTGACTATCATAGTATGATTTCTACATTCATTTTAACGTGTATTAAATAAACGCAGCCTAAAATTATATTCAATTCTTTTGTTTCTAGTCAAATTTAATGACTTGTAAGTTGTAACTAGTTACACTAGTTACATATACAAAGACCATGTAACTAGTTAAAATTTAATCTTTTTTATTAGCCGTTGTGTTTTTTGGTTCTCATAGACTCAAAATATCTTTTTGAATCTAGTGTAAATATTTCTTTTAAATTAAAGTATATTGCATTTATATTAAGATTTCAATTGAATAAGACATAAAGAGCCAATTAAAATGGAGATTTTCATTTCCATGAAGTTTGTATAAAAACTGTCAAAACGTTAACCTTAAAAACAAAATAAATAAATCCTAATATAAGAGTTGTACAATTGCAACTCGTCAATAATGCATGAAAATTGATAGTTACAACCATTATAGCTATCAAGAGTTACTTCCATATAATAATTAAGTTACTACCGATGTTCAAATCATAATAGTTATAAAGTTGTTATATATTATCAGTAATAACTAAGTTACGTATTGCCAATCATATAGTTCCTACCGAAGCTCATAGTTACTACCATATTAGTTTCTACCCGAAGATCAAAGTTATTTATCATGGCTAGCATTACCATCGATGTATCAATTACTACCAAAGGGCATGCAGGTTACTACTAATCATGGTTTTCTATCAATGATCGGTAACAACTTGCTTTTGTTTTATCACTTCCCTCTCTTTTCAACAAAATCATGCAACCATCTAGCACAAGCCTTTGCCCTTTGGACCATATTAGAGGTGTTGCACCTTGGACCCCATTGAGGTTCTGTCCAGAACCATCAAGGCTTCCCTTATTGACCAGAAATCATAATAAACTTGTTTTAGTGTGACTGCACACATTCTAAGTCCTATCAATGTATATATTTTAACTAATAATAAAATCATCAAGTGTTTCATTACCGGTTAAAAATGTAACTATTTAATTAAAGCTAATGTATAAGTTACACCTATATAAGTATTATGTAATTTTTCACGTTTCTCAATATAATTATATTGGTTGTGGAAAAATGTTATTAGAGCGTGGAGACTTTAAATCTCTCATGAAACTATTAAAATTCCATTAGATTTAAAAGAAATAAAAATTGTAATATACAAGATTACATTTGAGTGTGTAAAAGATATTTCATGTCTAAAAAAACACCTACTTTGCTGATAATATATTTTTATTGCTTGTCTAGATTAGTAGCTTGTTGAATTTAAATTCTCAGTCTCTAGAATATAAATAAGCCATCTTACCATCATAATTTCAGTTCATGTCATGTAAATCAACCGAGTAAAACAAATTTGAAAAAAGAAGCAATTTAGCATGTCTACCTTGCTCCATTTTGACAATACAATTACATTACAAAATTTAACCTTGTGATTTTTTCTCTACTAACATACAAAGATATTTTAGAAATTATAAAAAGATATTAAAAGTGACATTTATCTCATAAATTAGAAGAATATTATAAATGATATTTATGCATGCATATGAACCGAACAAATATGCACAATATTAGTTCGTTTATACTTAACCAAACAAAAAAACATACATGAACACTTAAATAAAGAGAATTTTTTGTTCATTAAGAAATTCTAAACAAGGGGTTCACGTATAGAAAGAAACATAAATGAACTTTATTGTATGGATCCGGTTCAAATACAAAGTCAATATTATGTAAAAAGTGTGAGAAGCAATCAGGGAGTGACATGTGACATATTTTTAAAAATAGAGGGAGGGGTATTTTAGGAAGTGTAATTTATTAAGATGAAGGTGTGCCATATATCGACTGTTTCTGTACGATTGAGGTTTTCAACAGAATTTTCAATTTATCGTTGAAGATTCAAACAATCGAATCGTTGAAATTTTCAATTGATCAATCGTTGAAGATTCAAACAATCGAATTTTCAATTTCAATCGTTGAAGATTGCTTTACATCAATTAGTTCAGCGATGTCGACGAGAGATGATCAGTTTGGTACGTATGAGGACGATTATATACTGTAATTGAAATAGTATGTTAATTTTCGCACCGTAATTTTGTTGTTTTGATCATCGTTGTGTCTATACTGTATGATTTCTGTAAATTTTGTTATTGATTGACATCATCATTGTGTCATAGGTATCATCATTGTGTCATAGGTATCATCATTGTGTCTTTTGTATCGTCATTGTGTCTATACTGTTAGATTACTCTGGACATTATCAAACTGATTGTGTCAGGTTTAGAGGTTCATTGTGTCAGGTTTAGAGGTTTAGAGGTTCATTGTGTCAAGCAAGCATGATTGTGTCAGGTTTAGATGTTCATTGTGTCAAGCAAGCATGATTGTGTCAAAATCTATCTTTGTATCATCTCTTTGTGAAGGTGCATTGTGTCATGTTTTAGGGATTCATTGTGTCATAAAAGCTGCTTATAATGTGTCTTTTATGAAGGTTCATTGTGCCATGAAAGCTGCTTATAATGTGTCTTTTGTAAAGGTTTATTGTGTCATGTTTGGGGATTTATTGTGTCTTTTGTATTGTCATTGTGTCAGAATAAAACAATTATTGTTAATCAATTGGTTACGAACAAAGACAAATTGTGTTTTGCAGAGTTACCTGGAGGGAGCGAACGAAATGAAGCAAAATTCAGTGTACCTGTTAAGCAAAAGACAAAAGGTAGGCCGAAAAGAATGAAGTCAGCTCGTGAGTTAGCCATCGAACAAGCAGGAAAAAAGTTGAGAAATTGTGGGTTTTGCAAACAACCTGGTCACGTTATACGCAGTTGTAGTTTATATCTTCAAAGTATTAAGGATAAACAAGTTTCAAACAGCTCAACAGTTGATTCTATGCCTATTCAAGAATAGGATTCATTGTGTCATAAGATTTATTGTGTCATATACTCATTGTGTCATTATATTCATTGTGTCATTATATTCATTGTGTCATAATACTCATTGTGTCATGTTTGAAGAGTTTTGTTTACGTTTGATTTTGACGATAAACAAGTTACCAAAATACTATTGTGTTATGTAAAGCAACATATAGCAACAAATATTAACATGCCAACAAATAGCAAAATATAATAATATGCCAACATACCAAATTACTATTGTTTCAAATTACCATTGTGTCAAACTACCATTGTGTCAAACTACGATTGTGTTAAATTACCATTGTTTCAAACAACCATTGTGTCAAACAACTAATGTGTCAAACAACCATTGTGTCAAACAACCATTGTGTCAAACAACCATTGTGTCAAACAACTATTGTGTCAAACAACCATTGTGTCAAACAACCATTGTGTCAAACAACCATTGTGTCAAATTACTTTTTTTCCCCTCCGCCTGTTAGCAGTTTTCCACTTATTTACATTTTTGCCACCGCGTTTTTTGTCACACCCCGACCGACGGCGGAATCATCGGAGTGGACGAGGGAATGATTGATTGTTCATAACTCATGATTGTCTAATAGTGTAAATAATATTAAAATCAGATTACAGAATAACATAAATTTAACAGATACAAATACAACAGTTAAAGTCACAAATAGTAATTGTCTTTTGTTTTGACTAAGTCCGGGTCTTATATGAGCATGTAGAAGTCCACTAACTTGCTTAACCTGAAATCATATGAGAAAATAAAGTCAGCTAACGAATTAGCTGGTGAGTAATCACAGTTTTGAGTATACATATAGATTGATTGATTGATTAAGAATAATCCAATTCACAAGGTAACGTTAAGACTTATATTGCAATAGTAAAGCATATAGATAAACTGACACAATAACAACCCCTTGACTTGACACTTGCATATAATAGACTCCACACATACACCATAGATTGACTCCTGCCTCTGGCACAATCACCACTCGTAAGCCATATGGGGTGGGTTATCCAAAACCAGTAGATCTACCACTGATACCAGGATTGATTGATTGAATTAGGGTTTTACTGTCGTCCAGTTTACCATAGTATGTTCACATAATTGCAAGTAATAACATAACATGTCTTGAATTGAATTTAGAATGAAATAACAATAGAATATCTTGATTGAATATATTGTATCACATGATTTCCCCTAAATAGGAAATGATATAAAAAGGGGATATGAATACTCACTTGATTGATGAGATTGGATTTTGAACGTGATAGATTTGACACCTACAATTTCCTTATGATTAACCTAAGGAACGGTGTCTCGAATTAGAATAATAGTATTTGAGAATTTGGGAATGTATTAGGGTTTCCATTTGGTTTTGAATGGTAGTTTAAATAAACTAATTTTATTTAGTTTGAATGTCTTGAAATAAAATGAATTTATTGAATGTGATTACGTTAGAATTTAATAAATGTATTTGTATCAATACTCGTAATTGTTTGGTTTATTGTTAAAGTGTGGAAAAATAAACAAATAATTATTATTTTTTAATTAATTATGTCAATTAATTAAAGTATTTAATTATTTAAATGAAAAATGTTTTTGGAATGATTTAAATATAAAACTTTTATATTTAATCATGATTTAAACAATAATACATTGATATTATTTGAACCCATAATAACTTAGTGATGTTAACCATTGTTTAAAGTCTTATTTTTATAAGAAAAATTAAACTAGTTATTTCATTTATTTAAAACAAATAATAAAATAAATAAATAAAATGTTGAAATAATTTCAGAAAATAATTGGGTGGTTTTAAAAATTTTTAATGTTTGTAAAAACATTTTTATGATTTTTAGGAATTTTTTCGGAATTTTTAAAGGCTTAAAAAGGCAAAAAAAAATAGTGTGAGGTGGCACGGATTCGAACCCGTGACCTCCTGCTTGAAATGTGAGTGATGAACCGGTGAACCAAAGGGCCTAAGCCGCGATAGGATTCTGTTTCAAATTGTTTTAAACACCATTCCATTCGAACCCCAATTCCCAATCGAGCCCTAGGTTCGAATCCCACCCAATTAAGGTTCAATTCGTTTTCAAATGCATCTGCAATCATAGGGCTTTGATTGCCCGTGTATAATCGAGTATGTATGTATGTTCAATTACCTATATAGTGTTCGATTGAAGCTAAACCTGATGAAGAACAGGTCGCGGCACTCGTGTTGTTCGATTGATGCTCAAACAGCGTTTATAATCAAATTAATTTCAAGGGAAGCTTCGAATGGTGATCTGGAAGGAAAGCCCTTTGTTAATTTTGAAGTTTGAAGCTCGAAGGAGGGTGAACACGTCAGTTGCAGGTCCGCGGTTATGGTGTTCGAATGGTGGTCTTTTTTTGTTGATTTTTGATGCAATTATACTCGGTGTTAAGTTTTAAACGATTAAAAGTTCATTAGTGCGGGATTTCTTTGATTATTAAAATGTGTAGTGCGATCTGGTCGTGTAAAGTTTGCCGACAACGCGTCAACAGGGATCGATCGCACTATCGACTTCCAATTTTTCAATTCAAAGTGGGGCATGGTTCGAATCACGCATGCGAGGCTGTCGGGAGTTTTAAATTTGATTGAAATCGAGTGTTTTGGAGGGTTGTGGCTTGCCGGAGAGTGGCCGGAAGGTGGTCGGAAAAACGGGCCGGCGAGGGGAGAAAGAAAGTAGTTGGTTTTTTTATATATACACCACCGGTCCCTCGACTTTTAGATTATTGTTATTTTATGTGAAAAAACTTCATTTAAAGTTTCGAAATTGACACAAATACCCTCTGGACTTTATTATTATTATTATTGTTATTATTATCATCATCATCATCATCATCATCATTATTATTATTATTATTATTATTATTATTATTATTATTATTATTATTATTATTATTATTATTATTTAAAAAAAAAACTTTAACACGCAATCACCCATGAGTTTTATGATTCACGACAATGGTCCTTACGAGATCAAACGACGTAAATTTTAATTACTGTAAAATACGAGATGTTACATTTTTTTCACCATTGATCTATTTTAATGAGTTGATCCAATGGGCAGAATTACTTCTCACCTTTTTTAGAAATATAGCCTTTGTAGCATATCCTCTCCCTTAATATGTTGAATTATTGTAATTTAAGGATCCGGTTCAAATACAAAGTCAATATTATTTAAAAAGTGTGAGAAGCAACCAGGGAGTGACATGTGGCATATTTTTAAAAATAGAAGGAGGGGTATTTTAGGAAGTGTAATTTATTAAGATGAAGGTGTGCCATATATCGACTGTTTCTGTACGATTGAGGTTTTCAACAGAATTTTCAATTTATCATTGAAGATTCAAACAATCGAATCGTTGAAATTTTCAATTGATCAATCGTTGAAGATTCAAACAATCGAATTTTCAATTTCAATCGTTGAAGATTGCTTTACATCAATTAGTTCAGCGATGTCGATGAGAGATGATCAGTTTGGTACGTATGAGGACGATTATATACTGTAACTGAAATAGTATGTTAATTTTCGCACTGTAATTTTATCGTTTTGATCATCGTTGTGTCTATACTGTATGATTTCTCTGAATTTTGTTATTGATTGACATCATCATAGTGTCATAGGTATCATCGTTGTGTCTTTTGTATCGTCATTGTGTCTATACTGTTGGATTACTCTGGACATTATCAAACTGATTGTGTCAGGTTTAGAGGTTCATTGTGTCAGGTTTAGAGGTTTAGAGGTTCATTGTGTCAAGCAAGCATGATTGTGTCAGGTTTAGAGGTTCATTGTGTCAAGCAAGCATGATTGTGTCAAAATCTATCTTTGTGTCATCTCTTTGTGAAGGTGCATTGTGTCATGTTTTGGGGATTCATTGTGTCATGAAAGCTGCTTATAATGTGTCTTTTATAAAGGTTCATTGTGTCATGAAAGCTGCTTATAATGTGTCTTTTGTAAAGGTTCATGTGTCATGATTGGGGATTCATTGTGTCTTTTGTATTGTCATTGTGTCAGAATAAAACAATTATTGTTAATCAATTGGTTACGAACAAAGACAAAATTGTGTTTTTGCAGAGTTACCTGGAGGGAGCGAACGAAATGAAGCAAAATTCAGTGTTCCTGTTAAGCAAAAGACAAAAGGTAGGCCGAAAAGAATGAAGTTAGCTCGTGAGTTAGCCATCGAACAAGCAGGAAAAAAGTTGAGAAATTGTGGGTTTTGCAAACAACCTGGTCACGTTATACGCAGTTGTAGTTTATATCTTCAAAGCATTAAGGATAAACAAGTTTCAAACAGCTCAACAGTTAATTCTATGCCTATTCAAGAATAGGATTCATTATGTCATAAGATTTATTGTGTCATTATATTCATTATGTCATTATATTCATTGTGTCATAATACTCATTGTGTCATGTTTGAAGAGTTTTGTTTACGTTTGATTTTGACGATAAACAAGTTACCAAAATACTATTGTGTAATGTAAAGCAACATATAGCAACAAATATTAACATGCCAACAAATAGCAAAATATAATAATATGCCAACATACCAAATTACTATTGTTTCAAATTACCATTGTGTCAAACTACCATTGTGTCAAACTACGATTGTGTTAAATTACCATTGTTTCAAACAACAATTGTGTCAAACAACTATTGTGTCAAACAACCATTGTGTCAAACAACCATTGTGTCAAACAACCATTGTGTCAAACAACCATTGTGTCAAACAACCATTGTGTCAAACAACCATTGTGTCAAACAACCATTGTGTTAAATTACTTTTTTGCCCCTCCGCTTGTTAGCAGTTTTCCACTTATTTACATTTTTACCACCGTGTTTTTTTAACCATTGATCTATTTTAATGAGTTAATCCAATGGCCAGAATTACTTTTCACCATTTTTAGGAAATATAGCTTTTGTAGCATATCCTCTCCCTTATTGTATAGTAATTGTGTCTAGAACCTTTTGGTTATTTAAAAGTAAAAAAGAAACATAAACCAACATCCAACCGACTAGTTATGTGTTTGTTTAGGGTCCTAATATATAAACATGTTAAAACAGTCTGACGAAGCAGAAACAGAAGAAAAGGGTAGGGTAGTATGGTAGAGCTGTGTAGGTATATATAGTCGAGTAGCGTAGGAGTATTTTGGGTGACCGGCCGGGCTAATGTAATGTAAATGTAATGTAAATGTAAATGTAATGGTAATCGATCTTTTAGAAAAAGAGATCGAAAGGAGCCGTGACATTACGTTGACTGCGTTTTGTCTGTTGACCCAACGACAGTGGAGGACCCGTCAAGGGGTGATGCGGGCTCCTGCCTTTATTATACCCTTGCACGTGTTCCCAGTCACACGTGGCACTCATGTACGTACGTGTTTCCTAGCTCTTCACTTTTTCACCCTAGCTACAGCTACCTCAAGGCAAATATTGGACGGACTACATGTCCAGCTATTACTATTACTACCCAATAAACACCATTCAACTCCTATCGCTAAATCAAAACGGCCACTGAATAATCTTTTACTGCTCTTCAAAACACCATGAACGTAAGTGCAAATACTTGATGTAGTTTTCTTCACCCTCTTTTCTTTTCAATTTAGAATAACTATTTTCAAACATATTTTTCCATTTATAATTTTCAACTTATATATAATGTATTTTAAAATACAGAATATATTATTGCGGATATGATTATTTTAATCTAGCTATGTTTCGGCATAAATTTTAATTAAAACAGACCGCGCCGAATAGATTATTTCGTTCTATCTTCACGGTTTAACATCCCGTTGCAATGCTCTTTGATAACATGTGTAAACAAGCCGAGTCGAGTTCGAGCTTTCTTAGGTTTAAACTTGGCTCATTTTGGTTTTAAAAACCTCGAGCTTGGCTCGTTTCTAGTCTGATTTTTAAAATTCGAGCTCACTCATTAGAAAATTTTCATGCTCGAGCTTCTCGTTTATTATTAAATTATACAGATTTGTTTTTTTATAATTACTATTATATTTATTTATAATCATACTTTTTATATATAACATAACATATATATATTATTTAATTATTTTTATCATACTTGTATATCTCATAATATGATTTATGTAAATATCTATTCATATATATTTAAATATTTAAATAAAAAATTGAGTAAATTGTCATTTTTGTCCGTGTGATTTGGTAAAAATTACCACCATCATCCAATAATTTGTTTTCTCGCATCTAAGTCTCTTTCGTTTACAAATCTTATCATTTTCATCCAGTCCGTTGACTACATCCAACATTCTTCGTTAAATGTGGGGTATATAGGTCATTTTACATATATGTTTTATTTTTCTTTTTTAAACCTGATTTAATATATCTCTTTTAAATACATTTCTACCTTAGTCCATGTGGTTTGGACGTGTTTGCCAATTCAATCCAAAAAACCCACCACCTCGTCATAAAACACCACTTCACCACCACCCGTGATGGAAGTATGGGACCACCACACCACCACCACGAACAAAACCACCACACCACCACCTCATCATAAGAACCATAAAACCATCACCACCACCCTATCATAAAACCACTAACACCACACCAGACCGTCGCCACCATCATACACAAGATCTACGCCATCACCACATACGCTAGATAACCACCACCATGTAGACAACCGTCAATCTTGAACTTGTAAGAAACCATTTTGAAAATGCATATGGAACCCTTGAAAACGAGTATTGTAGATGTATTAGTAGGGTTTGATATGTGTTTTTAAAGCGATATGTTACAACTTTAATATTGATTGTCGATTTTTAGGATTTACATGATAGCGACGATCCGGTGTGCGTGGTGGTGGTGGGCGGTCTTGTATGGTGTTGGTGGCTCTGATATGGGGTGGTGGTGGTGGTGGTTTGGTGGTTCTTATGACGGGTGGTGGTGCGGTGGTTCTTTTTGGACTAAATTGGCAAACATGCCCAAACCACATGGACTAAAATAGCAATTATTTTAAAGAGGCTATCTTAAATCAGGTTTAAGAAACAAGGAAAAGAAGACATATATGTAATATGACCAATATACCTCTCATTTAGCGAAGAATTTTGGATGGAGTTAACAGACTAGATGAATATGACAAGATTTGTAAACAATAGTGATCCAGATACGAGAAAACAAACTATTTGATGAAAATGTCAATTTTCAACAAAACACATGGACGAAAAAGGCAATTTACTATAAAAAATTATATAAAACGAGCTCGTTTGGGCTCGCGAGCCGGCTCGATCTCGATTATAAAACTCTGGCTCGAGCTCGTTTAGTAAATGAGCAATAATGTGAGCTTGGGCTCGGGCTCGAGCTCGAGCTCGTTTAAGCTCGATTCAAATCGAGCTTTTTTTTAGACGATCTCGAGTAGCTTGTGAGTCCTTGGCTTGTTTATACCCCTATCTTTAATAAATTTTAGAGTTAATTACACAAATAGTCCCTGTGGTTTAGCGCGGATCCCAGGTTTGGGTACTAACCTTTTTAGTAACAACTATGGGTATTGTACTTTAAAAATCATAACAGAGTAAAGTATTAGGCCTAACGCCCGTTTGTTTTTTGTAACGCCCCAAAATTTCCCAAAACAAGCCATTTAATAATAATGGGCTTTTAAGGGTTAATTTAAGAAATAAAGGGGTAAATTGGTGGGCTATGGATAAAATTAGTCTTAATGGGCTAGACTTGATGGGTTTAAGGGCCCTAATCAGCCCTTAAACATGCATGATCAGATCCATCTCCTCACTTCAACCCTAGCCACCAAAATTTCATAGAGAGAGAAAGTAGAGAGAGAAAGTGGGAAGAACTCAAGATTTGAGCTTGGAAGATTGAAGGATTGAAGAGCTGGGTGTTTGGAGCATCAAAACCCAAGGAAATAGCAACAAAACAAGGTAAGAATCGACCTCTAAGACCTTCTGTAGATCAAACCCGGATTCTAGGGTTTTGGGGTTTTGAAAAGTTTAAAGAAACACATAAAGGTCGAATTTTTACGTATAAAACGTGTAAAAAGCTTAGATATGGTTTCATGGAAGGTAAACTAAGGATTTTGACGTAAAAAGTTAAGATTTTGGGTTAAAAATGGGCTGGATCTGAGTTTATATTCATCCAGCGAAACTGGACCCCGATCCAGCGAAACTGAGTATTTCATCCAGCGAAACTGCTTAGTTATACAGCGAATCTGAGGGGTTTCCAGCGAAACTACAGTTTCGCTGATAAGTTCGCCAAGTACTTCGACTGACCTTAGATATTTCGAAAGTAGGAAATTCCAACGAAAGTTGGGCGCTCAAGGCAGCGAATCTGTCTAGCGAAACTAGCAGAAGTGCTGCCCAGCGAAACTGCAAGCGAAACTGCAGTTTCGCTACAGCGAAACTATGGGTGAAACTATGAAAAAAATGACGTTTTTGCATGTTAACTTTCGTGCAGCTAGAGTATTCAGGCTATAGCCCAAGTGACTTAGAATTTAAGCTACTTGGACGAGTTTAGGTGAGTTCTTGATCCCCCTATTTATTACATGCTTTAAATGTTTTGGGGCGGTATGCATACTAAGATATATACTTTTTGTAATCAGCTCTTTTAGAGTAAAGTTTTACTTACTATCTTATATGGGAAACGGGATTTTCTAACGAATTGATAACGTGTTTTTCTTATCGAGATATAACCTTGCAGTGATGGATTGCCTTCGAGATGTGTTGTGTTATATTATATATATATAACTTAAATAAGAAAGTGAAACGTAAAGAAAGGTTATGTGGCCCATAACGTGTACCTGGATAAAGTAAAGTCTTGCAAGTAAAGTCCTGCAGGCAAGGGATAAAGTAAAGACTTGCAAGCAATGGCTAAAGGAGGGTTGCATTTGTTGTGCCCTCACCCGGATAAAGTAATGCTCGAAGAGGCAGGTCTGTAAGCCCTGAATTGGCATGACAATAATGGCCCGATCGAGTACGACTGTAAGCCCTTAATTGGCATGTCGGTAAAGTCCTAGGCGAGCCTAGGCACCGATTGTGACGGAGAATTGACGGATAAAAGTCCTAGGCGAGCCTAGGCACCGATTGTGATGGAGAATTGGCGGATAAAAGTACTAGGCGAGCCTAGGCACCGATTGTGACGGAGAATTGACGGATAAAGAAGAGTAATAAATAATGAGAAATGAAAAGCAATGATAAAGTATCGATAAAGTGATAGCCTGTATGTATTGAGGTTTGATAGATGAGAACTATTTTCAACTGCTAAAGCTAATACCTTTACAAAAGTAATTTACAAGAAAACCTAGAATTCACTCAGCGAAGCTGACTTTTGTATGCATATCAGTTGACAGGTAAGAGTTAGAGCAATGGAATAGAGGCATGGGACTGAAGCTTCTTGGCACTAGAAGACTGGCATCCCGGATGAAGAAAAGCTAAACAAAGAACTCCTAAATAGTTTTGTGGATTAAAGACAATGTTTATATTTTACTTGTAATGAATTGAAATGACAGTATTTTTCCGCTGCAATATATATTTTATACGTATATGAGTAAATGAATGTTTTAAATCGATGTTTTGCTGTGAATGACCAACTGTGGGGCTCCCCTGAGAGAGGTGGGCCTTACATTTTTAACAGAATACCCCCCCACGTGACAAGCACGTGAGGGCATTTTAGTCAATTTATGTACCACTTTAATAAACCCACCTTCAAAAGCATCTTCTTCTTCCTTTACACCAACCGAAACACTCGGGAGAAGGAAGGGTGCCCCCTAGGGTTCCGGTGACCGGAGCCGCGCCGGCGAGCCTCCGCCGGCGAGTGAGGGCGAGTGGAGCACACAAAAAGGAAGGTCCTGACTCCCTGATCATGATGGTGACGGTGGTTTAGCTGTTTCGCGTAGTGGTGACGAATATGAGTCACGAAAGAAGAGATGGTGGTGGATGAGATGTTGGCAGCTGCCTCGTGCGGCGGTGATAGTGGCCACGGCCACCCTTATCGGCGGCAATAGTCGCTGGGGGTGATGTTTCAAGGGCTCTTGAAGACGATAAGGGTGCAAGCCCACAACAGTGACAAGGTAACGGTGATGGTGGGTTGCGGTTACGTGGCGGTGGTGGTCATGGTGGTGGGTGCAAGGTAGGGTCCCGGCCAAACTCCGGCCAACCCCAAGCGATGATGGCTAGGGTTCCGACAAGGCCAACCGGCGAGTGATAAGCATGGTTGGGTACACCTCAACGAGATGGTGATATTGGTGATGGTGGCTAAGGCGGACTGGCAAAGATTGGGGATAATAACCTATGAAGGGGGCGAGAATTAGGGTTCCGGCTAGATTTCCGACCGAACTCTGGGTGGCCTATAACCGAGCAGTTCCTCATCTGCATGTACATAAATTGACTAAAATGCCCTCACGTGCTTGTCACGTGGGGGGTATTCTGTTAAAAACAAACGGGCGTTAGGCCTAATACTTTACTCTGTTATGATTTTTAAAGTACAATACCCATAGTTGTTACTAAAAAAGGTTAGTACTCAAACTTGGGATCCGCGCTAAACCACAGGGACTATTTGTGTAATTAACTCTAATTTTTATTCACTTAAAGTTTTTTGATTGTTTTCTCACAAATTATTTTTGTTGAGTTTTTTAAAATTCTTTTACGTCATTTTAAACTTATATTTTACAACGATACAAATTTTTCTTGTTTTCCAAATATATCGTAGCGAAATTTCTTTTTTTTTGTATCTACGTTTGATTTTCAAATTTTCAATGACAGTCTACCATAATGCATGACCTATATTTACTAGTTTGATTTATATTGAGAAGAAACTATTGGCGGACGTATCGCATGAAGAGGGGCAAAACGCCGCTATAAAAAAATTCAGTTATATATAAGGAAAAATCATAACCATCTCTTATGAAATTTTACAGTCGTCCTCACCTTTGAAATTAAAGAAATAACAAAATTATTTTCTCACTAACCAGTGTTTCTAACCTAGTAGAATTTTTGCAATTTCACTCCTAAATAATCAAGTAGCTAGTACGAATATATATATATATATATATATATATATATATATATATATATATATGTATGTATATGTATGTATATATATATAGGTAGAGGTTCTAATAAAAAATAAGTTTTGCCTAAGTAGGCTAAGAAGGAATAAGGAGATTACATGTGGCCCTCTTCAAATTAGGGTTAGCATTATGGTCCTAAAACACTCTCATTAGTCCCGTTTGTATTTTATCAAAATACAGCACAAATTCGAGTGCAATGTGCTGTTTTATTAAATACATCATATTATCATACTTGATCATGATGGATATGCAGCCCTTGAGATTCATTATTCATTAACGCTTGTACCCCATACATCCTACTTTGTTGGGGGTTCTCTTTCTCATGGTTCATCTTGCATCTGTCAAACCATCACTGAAGTAGCAGCACTTGAATATATACACACACACACAAATATTTATATTTTGCTGGTCAAAAGAGTCAAAATTGGAATTCTCAAATCAAAATTGGACTACAATTTCTCAAACTCTCTCATTTTCTCTTCGGTGAACCACCAGAAAGTTGTCGGCAAAGGTATTGTTGGTGATGGTTGGGATCGGTGGTCGGCTGTTCACAGTGGGTCAGAATTTGCAGCGATAATGGTTGGTTTCACAAACTCAGCGTGTATCGGTCGAAATCGAAGGTGCTGTGTTGGTCGGAGATTGCAGCGGATGGTGGTGAGTTGGATTTCTTCGGTGATGCTTGTGATGATTGGTCTCGGTGATAGGTGTGAGTTGTATCAACATACCAACGGTGTTGTTCGTTAACGATTCTAAAAAGTAAACCTAGAGCTTTGTGCTGTTTTATAAAATACAGCACAGCTTTGTGCTGTTTTATGAAATACAGCACAGCTTTGTGCTGTTTTATGAAACACAACACAGCTTTGTGCTGTTTTATGAAACACACCACAGCTTTGTGCTGTTTTATGAAACACACCACAGCTTTGTGCTGTTTTATGAAACACAGCACAGCTTTGTGCTGTTTTATGAAACACAGCACTTCTTTGTGCTGTTTTATGAAACACAGCACAGCTTTGTGCTGTTTTATGAAACACAGCATAGCTTTGTGCTGTTTTATGAAACACAGCACAGCTTTGTGCTGTTTTATGAAACACAGCACAGCTTTGTGCTGTTTTATGAAACACAGCACAACTTTGTGCTGTTTTATGAAACACAGCACAGCTTTGTGCTGTTTTATGAAATACAGCACAGCTTTGTGCTGTTTTATGAAATACAGCACAGCTTTGTGCTGTTTTATAAAATGCAGCACAAAAACGTTAAAAATGTAGCACAATTTCACATAATTTGATTTTTTTGTAAAAAACTATAGTAATACTATACTCAAATTAAAAATAAAAAAATGCTTGATTTTATGGTGTAATTTATTTAAAAAAATAATGTCGTATGAAAAAGTTATTAGCATTTAAAAAATAGGGGGAAATTTTAAAAGTCAACAATTGTGGGTAATATAATAAAATACCCAAATTACCCTTGATTACTTATTTTTTCTACACTTTGATCTTAGCCCTTAATTATATAATTAGATGGCTAAGATTACTTCTTAGCCTACTTAGAGAAAAATTATTTTTTAGGGGAACCTCCCTCTATATATATGTATGTATATATATGTATATATATATGTATGTATGTATATATATGTATATATATATATATATATGTAGATATATATATATGTATATATATATGTATATATATATATATGTATATATATATGTATATATAGGATGTGGTTCAAATGAGAACCCATCCTATTTATGAGAACCTATTAACTAAATACGAGCCTTAGATTTAAATCTTATTTTTTAATCCAATGAATATGATAAAAGAGAATATTTTAATGAATCCATAGTCAATAAAGAAGACAGGAAGGGTATACATGTAATTGCATAATATCATTTAATGTGTTCTAGAATCGTAATAGCCTACTTTTCTATAACAAACCTAATATCCATCAAATCATATTTGTTCTTTTTTAAAAAAAGCACAAATCAGACTAGATTATTTTTAGCATATTATGTATTACTTACATTACATTATTTAACATCAATAAAATATTGCATCATATTACATCACACTAGCAATATTATTACATTACATCAAATTAAAACTATAAATAAGCCTTGCATCAGGGGCCCAAAGATTTACCTTACAATAAATAATAATACAACCAAAATATGTCATGCATGTGATGCATAATTTTACATTAACATTTCTATCAAAACATACAACTTTTCAATATCTAGTTGAATTCCGCTTTCCATTTGAACGTCGCTACTTTCTCTAACCACGGATTTACGAATTGCAACTCAATCTCCAGCTTTATAACTCTCTTGAATTGCGATTAATGCGAATCATATTACATCTGCGAAGTGAAGAAAAAATTAAACAAAAGATGATACAATAAAATTTAGATAAAAAACAAAAAAGACACATTTATATTGATGATATACTGCGCACAATAATGTTTATATTTTCAGTTGTGCAACATGGTGCAACACTAAATGAATGAATTCTTGATAGATTACATTATATTACACTACTGCATTGGGCTAAATAAATTTACCTATAGTAATGTAACTACAGTTTGATTAAAAAAGGGGCCTACTAAAGAGACGCCCTCTTGGATATCTTGGATATATGGACGCCCTGCTTACGGGCCGTAAGGCCCTTCACGGGTCGTATTGACTATCGGGTAGTTAAATCAGTCATTCAAAAACTTAACGGCCCGTGAAGGTGTTCACGGTCAAATTTTTTCACGGTCCGTTAAGCTTTTCACGGCCCGTTTGGCATTCCACTTACGGGCCGTGAACTGCTTTACGGGTGCTATTTTCACCTTTAATAATTTGACGAGATATGTTATTCCTCGTTTTTCGTATAATTTTGTATTTATTACGTTTTTGATATGACGTAATATTCCTCGATAGTCGTGTAATTTTGTATTTATTACATTATTTGATATGACGTAATATTCCTCGATATTCATGTTAATTATGTGACGAGATGCAATATTCCATTTCAACTACTATATAAACGTTAGTTTATAAATTCATTTCATAATTCAAATTTTTTACGATATAAATTCATTTCATTTCAACTACTATATAAACGCAATATTCCATTTCAACTACTATATAAACGTTAATATTTAACGTTACGATGTTTTTCTGGGATAGCAACTATTTATTCGGTTCGGAATCTAACTATTACCCTGAAGAGGGTTACGGTTATTACGATGAGGCTGCTTCAAACTATTTAGGACAGTTCGCGTCCAATTACGGCGGGAATGACGGCGGCGATGACGGGGGTGATAACGGTGGCGATAGCAGCGGTGATAATGACGGTTCTGGTTCCGGTAAAAGACGTTTATACGACACGAATTAGGTTATAAGATATATCATATTTAATTTACTTTCATTTTACTTTCATTTAGTAATAACTAACTAAAAATATTAAATTGATTAGGTTTTCTCATCTCGTGAAGAATTAGTTGATTGGGCAACTAACGTGGGGCGAGAAAATGGGTTTGTTATTGTCACCAAACGTTCAAAAAGAAATTCGAATGGTGTGGTGATTAAAATTTGGTTGAAATGTGATCGGGGTGGTGTATATAAGGGAGCATCCACTCTAAGAAAAAGTGGCACAAAAAAAAACAAACTGTCAATTTGAATTGCAGGGTAAGTACGAGATAAAGAGAGATGGGTGGATTATAGTTGTTGTGGATGATACTCTTAACCATGAACCTGCTGAACACCTGGAAGGACATGCATACGCAATGAGGCTCACCGAAAATGAGCTTTCTACTGTAAAGAATCTGACCGAGCAAAATATTGACCCTTGAAACATTCTAGGCACGTTGAGGGAACAAAATCCCAATAACGTGTCTGTGTTACGAACCATATATAACGCTCGGGCAAAAATTAAAAAGTCCACCAGAATTGGTGAAACCCCAATGCAGGTTTTTTTTCTATACTACAACAACATCAATATATTTACACCCCGCACATAGATGAACCGACAAATACCGTCGACGGGTTTTTTTATACATCCCACATCTCACACATTATGGCGTGCGTACCCACACGTGTTGATGATTGATACAACATACAAAACTAACTTGTATAAAATGCCATTTGTTCAAATGGTTGGTGTGACATCCACCCTGAAATCTTTTTCTGTTGCTCACGCATTCATTGATTATGAGCGTGAAGCCAACTTCAGATGGGTGTTAGAGCAACTAAAAGCAATGCTGGAAGAAAAGTGTATGGAGCCTCGTGTTATACTAACCGACCGAGACCTCGCTCTGATGAATGCGTCAGAAGAAGTTTTTCCGAGTGCTGTTCGATTACTTTGCAGATGGCATATTTCAAAAAATATTGCTAAACATTGCAAGGCGATTTTTCAAATGAAGAGTGGGGTGCTTTTGAGCATGTGTGGTCGGTACTTATTAACTCTGCAACGACGGACATATACGCTTATAATTAAGACTGGCTTTATCGCAGATTGGTGTCCAAACATTCAAGTAAGTTTTCTAGTGTTATTCTTAAAAATATATGTATATTTACATAAAAATAAGTACATTTTTTTAATAGGAGTGCTGATGTACCTCAAAAATAACTGGTTGGACCCCTACAAAGAGAGATTTGTGTCGGCGTGGATAATTAAAAGTTATAACTTCGGTCAGCACACAACGAACCGAGTTAAGAGCCAACATTCGTTGTTGAAAAGTTATCTGAAAGCAACCAATAGCACCCTGGATAGATTTATTCCTTTTATTAATAATATCTTAGTTACTCAGGAAATTGCTGTAAAAGAAAGTTTTACCAAAAGCAAAATCATGCTTGTGGTGCAACATAATCATGAAGTGCTTAAATTGCTGCGAGCTAACGTTTCTATTACGGCTTTGGATATGTTAGTTGATGAGATTAACAGGATAAATAATCTAATTATATCCAAAGAATCATGTGGCTGCCATCTTTTTACCGGCTGTGGTCTTCCGTGTGCTTGTAAATTAAACAATTACTTTCAAACAGGTGAATGTTCTTTTACGTTTTTTATTTTTTCATGAAAAGTTTTATTATATTTAATCTAATATATTATTTTATACGTCAATGTATCCCGCTCGATGCCATTGATGTTTTTTTGGAGGAAGCTAGATTTTTCACCCGCGTATATTGTACAGGAGGTTCAAGTAGATGTACATAAAGAGATGGAGATGGTGATAAAACATTTACTTGTCCAACCCGAAATGTGAAAAAATCTTTGATTAATATTTTCAAATCTTTCATTAATCCTTCAAAAACTGATAAAACCTCCTAAAGTCCAAAACACATACACGGGTTCGTCCAAAAAAAGATAAGCAAAAAGAAACAATATTAGACCCCCCAGACATAGTTCATATGTTCAACCTAGAGAAATTTTGAAGATCCGCCAACATATTCAAGATCGGTGGTAAAGTCAAAACAAGGGTCTTTGCAGCGCAGTCAATCCATGTCTTCGAAATCAAGAGCCAAAGATGGATTATCTCAACAGAGTTCCAAGTTTTCATATATCCCGGGCGACGAAGGAAAAACTTTTTTTTCCGGTTTAATCGTTGGATTCCATCATTCTTTTTCCCGTATATTTCAGGTGCGGATGATGTTTTAGCCGACGGCAATTGTGGTTTTCGTGCTATAGCACTCGCACTAGGATATGGTGAAAATCACTGGCGTTTTATTCGTACGGAACTTATAGCTGAGTTGGATGAAAACAGACATAGGTACGCTGCGATGTTTCCTGATATAAATGAAATAAGGGAATCATTAAACTGGAACGGCTTAGGTGCAGCTCCCCATAAAAATTGGATGACAGTGCCACCTGTTACAATCCTTATTGCTAACAGGTTTCGAGTGGTTATAATTTTTATATCTATCGGCAACTCCGCTACTTTTTTCCCGTTCTGGTTATCTCCTCGTGATATCAGTGAACATCATATAATTTCAATTGCTTATGTTCAAGATAGATATTTCATTAGAATTCGATTAGTGGGTGACTATTCAGTGCCTGTTCCGAGCAAATATTGGTATTTGTACAAAACAGAAAACGCTAATGATTGGGAGGTTATATACGGAAGTCGATTTCAAAAATATCTCGAACTAAGGCCCGTAGACCCGGTTGAACGTATAGAATTGGTATAATTTACACATTTATCAATTCTTTATTGTTGTTGAATTGTAAACATGTAATCAACTCTTTCGTTTTCCAAAGAAAAATGCAATAAGAAGATTATCAAATTTTTCTTCAACCATTGAATTTTGTTTATATGAGCTGGGCATTTGGTTAGCATAAAAGGTGTGTAGGAATGTTAATGATATGAGATGCATAATATTTGTTGAGAGGGTAATATTTGCAAGTTGCACCCTAAACCGTTTCCTTGTAAGTTGCACCCTAAACGTTTCCTTGTAAGTTGCACCCTAAACCGTTTGTTGAATTGTAAACATGTAATCAATTATTTATTTAATCAATATTATTGTTGAATTGTAACATATAATTAAACATTTAAACATCATCCAAAATAAGTCATAATATATCAACAAAATTTTTCAATTTTTTTACATGAAAGGTAAATAAAACTATAAAAGCCTACTATCTATGCGTCATGACCACCACCAGCATCACCACCACCAGCATCCTCCTCATCACCACCAGTAGCCTCCTCGTCATCACCCGCAGGTCGTCTGACGAACGGAGGCAACTCCGGCCGAGGGGGAGGTCGATACCCTGGCTAGCAGCCCAAATGCTGTACGCATCCGCCATCCATACTAGCAAGGCGTGGGACTGGCGCGCCAAATGTAGTGACTCCGCCATAAACTCCCTCGTCGGCGGAATCTGCCGAATGATGGTCCTAGCAACAGGCGGTACTGGCGGTGGGACGGGTGCTCTGGCGTGTGGCTGGGGCTGCGGCTGCTGCTGCGGCACCGGCTGCTCCTCCTCATCACCAACGTCCGCCACCGGCTGCCAGATGGTCCGACCACCATCAATGGACCATCGGAGGTCGTCGCCAAATTTGGCGGCAATCCCCATGGCCATGACGGTCTGTCGACCTAAAATCCGAGGCGGCGTGTCCGTCGTCTGCCTGGCAATTAGGGCGTCCGTAAAAAACCCTAAGCGCGAGGCAATGACGGTGATGTAAGAGCCGCAAACAATCGGGCTATCCATCTGTAAAACAATTAAATAAGAGACATAATTATGAGTCGCATAATAGATAATACTTATTTATTAAGAATTAATATAAATATTTTTTTACCTTGCCCTAAATGACGCTGAAAAAATAGGTGGCCATGCAGTGACCTAGATTCACCCGTCTAGGTGAAAGCAAGGCCCTCAGAAAAAATAAATCAAGGAGCGACACCTGCTCCATACTCTGGTTTCTGCCGGCAATGGTGCCGGCAATGCACCGGTGTAGATACCGGTGCAACGGATCTCTGATGGAGCTCGCCCTAATGGCGCCCTCCCATGGCTGGTCGGAAATGGTCGGCCACCATCCGACCAAAGGAGCCGCCTCTGACTAGACCTCGTCAGAAAAAACGAGGATCCTGCGTCTCCTCCTGGGTGTAAAACCCAAGAGTCACCGCCCACTGAGCGAGGGTGAACTCGAACCTACTGCCCCCCAGCCTAAATCTAACAGCTATGTGCTCCCGGGGGTCCTCATCCTTAGTGGCGGGAGTGAACAAAAATGTAGACAAAAACTGCAACGTCAGCTCCCTATAGCCCCTCCTCGGTCCCAAATCAAACATCCGCCTCCACGGCGTCTCTCCCTCCAGCCCAACGATGTTCTGGGCACGTGTTATATCCCCAACCTCCTCTAGCACGTCCCAGTCGATGGTGCGGGTCCCCTTCAGGGCCGTCCAATCAGCTTCCACAGCCTAAGCCGTGGCTGTGTCTCTCTTGGAAAACGAAGATCAGGATGTGGGTCCAGGAAGTCACCCTGACCCTCAGGCTCGGTCTCCGGACGTGAACGTTTGCGTGGCGGCATAATCTGTAAAAAAAAATAAAAATCACAAGAACACAAAAAGGGGTTACGGCCCGTGAAGAGAACTCACGGCCCGTAACCCTCTAATTTTCAAAGGGTTACGGCCCGTGAATGGCAGTCACGGCCCGTGACCCTTTGAAAATTTATATGGTTACGGCCCGTGACTGCTGTTCACGGCCCGTAACCCCCAAATTTTTCAGATTTTTTTTGTTTTTTAAATTAATTTTAACATATTTAAATGATAAATATACAAAAATAAAATACGAATTTGAATACGTACCGTAGTAAGGAGTCGGCGGTATGAAAATGATGAAAATCCGGAGGTCTTGATAGAGTAAATCGTATGTGTGTTTAGGGGGCGTAAATGAAGAAATGGGTCGTGAGGTCGTATATATCATCCGGCCTCACGGTCGTGAAGGGCCTCACGGCTCGTTACATATTTCCAAAACCGGCCGTGAGTGTCCTCACAGCCCGTGATGCTTAGTATTTTTAAAAAACAACCGTTGAGACTTCACGGCCCGTTTGGTAACACCGAAACGGCCCGTAAAGTCCCTCATGGGCCGTTTAATTAATTTTTTAAGTCTATAAATTCAGCCACTTTACACAACCAATTCACACAAATTTACTCAATATCCAAACCATGAGTGCTACAAGTGATCAAAATCCATGGACGGATGAAGAGGAGGTGACTTTAGTAAGATCTTGTATCAAAAATTCAGGGACTATCCCACCAAATTCAATATTTTGGAACCGGGTTTCAACTCGTTTTCATCAAATTCTCGAACGTGAAGAATATCGTACCACTCGTGAACTTAGCAACAAGTGGTTTGACTTGAGAAGGAAGGTCACGACATTTCACCAGCTCTACAAAGACGTTTACAACAATCGAAATACGTTATGGAATGATACGGATATTATGACAAGAACTCAAGAAAGATATCGGGAGAATTTTGGAATTTCTTTTAACTATTTTGCGGCTTGGATCTTTTATAAAGATCAAGAAGATTAAAAATTATGTGTTTATTTTTGTGTGATAATAACGGTTTATTGTTTTTAATAAAGTGTACTAATAAACGTTTATGTTTTAATAAAATATTTAATTACTGTCTTACATTATACGTCTAGAATACAGTTCGTCTGCCATAAATCTTCGGAATCTAAAGCAAGCATCCTG